>OX638069.1:8876069-9241183 GCA_951804385.1 Trifolium dubium | reverse complement strand
GGGGGTTTTACAGGTTCGGATTATAAAATCCGAATTTTATGGGGGGTTTTAACAGGTTCGGATTATAAAATCCGAATTTTGTGGCTATATGGCGGCTAATTGGTAGCTAATTCGTAGCTATTGTTATTTTGCATCACAATAAATAAGAAACCGAAGCTTAAGCAATAAGAACAACAACCAAACAACCCCCATTGGTACATCAAAAATCAGCACAATGAAACACATCTAAAAACAAAGATTTAATTCCAAAACACCAAACTACCCCTGTTGTTGTTGTTGTTGTTGTTGTTGTTTCATGTATGCATTTATTTGCTCAAACATAAATAAACATGTTGTTGTTGTTCTTATTTGATCACCACAATACATAAATAAACATGTTTTGTTTGGAAGCAAGTTCCTAAGAAAGGAGAGAAGAAGATAAAGTTGTTTAAACAAGTTCCTAACAAGGAAATAGTGTGAAAACTTGTTGTTGTTTTTTGCTATGACATATTTGGTAGCTAACCCCTAGCTAATTCGTAGCTAACAGCGAGTTTTACCCAGTTCGGATTTTATAATCCGAATTTGTTCTAAACACCCCCAATTTATATCTAAGGGTAAAAATGGTAGTTAGGGGGGGAAAAGAGTAGCATGGGGGGTGGGGAGAGTAATTTTCTTCCAAATGAGCCAGCCGATAAGCTGGCCCATTGGCCCACATGAAATTTGGCCCCAAGGTTGGTGAAGATGAATTGATACAGTAATAAGAAGAAAACAAACAACTCTATCTAAACTTCAATTCATTTCATACAATACTAATTCCATCCTTTTTCACTCACCTCAACAGCATTAACATTTCCATGGAATCTCCAAATCTAAATCCACTTCCACCAACCATCACCAGCCACGTGGTGGCTATACCATACCCAGGAAGAGGTCACATAAACCCAATGATGAACTTAACCAAACTTCTCGTATCAAAAGATCCAAACATCCTCGTAACCTTTGTAGTCACTGAAGAATGGCTTGGCTTCATCGGTTCCGATCCAAAACCAAACAACATTCGATTCGCCACAATCCCAAACGTTATTCCCTCCGAAAAAGGTCGAGGCAATGATTTCCTTAACTTCTACGAAGCTGTTGCCACTAAAATGGAAGAACCTTTTGAACGGCTTTTGGATCGGCTTGAGCTGCAGCCTAATGTGATCATACACGACAGTTATTTGTTCTGGGTTGTAAGAATTGGGAATAAGAGAAATGTTCCTGTTGCATCGTTTTGGCCGATGTCGGCGTCGTTTTTTGTTCTGCTCAAACATTATCATCTTCTTGAACAAAATGGCCATTACCCAGTAAAAGCTTCAGGTCAGTAAAAATAATCTTATTTTGTGTTAAATTTCCGCAGCAATTTTGTGTTATCTTATTTGTTTATTTCTTTCTTTCTTTTTTTGGTTTCTTTTGGCTAATTTTGTTTAACCTTTGGATTAATTTCTTTTCGACATTATTTTAGAATAAACGATGAATTTGGCTGTGAGTGTGACTTGTGAGTGCTTCCATGCACAAGTCAACTCCGGTCCGGCCACGTTATTTTCTTAAATAGAGTACAGTACTATACTACTGAATCTTTTTAGGCTTATTAAGGGTTAGATCTATTTAAATACTTCCTCCCAATATCGCATATTAAGAAATATTGATAGTGTAATTATTGTGTCTAATTTATGTATGAGTTTTACTAAATTGTCATTTGTTTGTATATGTATTCAATTTGATTATTCTTACTTCAATGTAAGTTAGTGTAATAATAAGGGGTATGTATAGGAAAAATGTAATGAATACACGTAATAATTTGTAAAGAGACTTATATTTAGGAACTAGACTTTTTTGAAATGATGCTTATAATTTGGGACAGAGGAAGTATAAATAATAATTTTATTTTATGTTTTATTTTATAAACTTCTAATTTCTAAAAAGCGGGTTTCTTTTGAAAATTCGTTTTGTCTAAGTTCATTAATCACTTATGTCTAATGTCTTCATTTAAATAATATTTTTAATTTTTATTATAATAGACTCCATTTGATTTTTTATATTATTTTACACTTTATCACTATTTTTTTTATCACTATTTTATATTATTTTACACTTTATCACTATTTAAACAACTCAACTACATTTTCTAAATATCAATACAACACATCAAAAAATCTAAATTGGATCTCACTAACCCCATAATACATCTATAAAGAAAATGATAAACATTACCTTTCTTCCTAAGGGCAATAGTTAATGAAACAAAAAAAGTAAAAAATTCTTAAAATATGTGTATTCTACTTTTTAAAAATAATGAAACACCTTCAAAAAAAATAATAATGAAACACAATTTTAATTAAATATTACCTTTTTTTGGTAACCTTAACTAATGCCCCAAATAGTGGTGTCATTATAAGCTACTACTCCTCCGTCCCAAAATATAAGAGAAAAAAAAATTATTTATTAAGAAAAGATAATCATGAGAATTTGAAATATGATTTTGTGGGATTTTTTTTGAAATAAGTTGCATAGGAAGGTGTAAAACTATTTTTTATTTGTTATTGTTTATTGAAAAAAAGAGAAAGAAGGAAAATTAAATGCAATTATGAGAATAAAGAAAAACATATTCTTGAAAATAATTTTTCCTTTATATTTCGGGACGGGAAGGAATAGATATTTTGTCTCCCTCCTCAAATACTATTACCGATAATTATGCATCAAGAGTTTGTTTTGATGGAGAAATTTAAAATCTAGAGGATTTTGAAATTTCGTAGAATTCAAATTCCATCATTTTCAAAATAAAAACATCGAATTCCTTCATTCTCAAAATTTATTGTTTGGATAAAATAAATAATAACAAAGTAATTCATTGTTTGATAATTTTTTTTACCATATCGAGAAAAGAGTTTTTGATTTTTATAAAAAAGCTTTCGAAAATTTTCCGATTTCGAGAAAAAAAGTTTTCTAGATTTTTTTCTATTTCAAGAAAATAAACGGAAATTTCCCAATTTCGAGAAATAAAGTTTTTGGCATGCAGACAAGCATGAAATTAACGTGCAGGAGAATTTTAAAATTCTCACTAATTAGAAGATATTTCAAAATTCATCATTTTGTGAAGAGTACAGTACTTGGATATTTTATCCAAACAACGTAATTAGGTGTAAGTCATTTGAATTTCTTCAAAAAATTATTATCCCTTAAAATATTTTCTCATCCAAACACACTTTAAGAGCATCAACAATCATACCACCTAACTTGATGATATAAATGGATCCTACTCAATATATTATATTATTTCACAATTCTCAATTATTTAAACAACTCAACAATTTTTTTTAAATATTTATCTTAGCACTCACCTAATACTCTAAATTGGGTCTCATTAATTCTATATTATACATTAACTTTGTATTTTATAACGATGGTATGCTAACTCCAAGAGAATTCAATTTAAATATATTAATTTTTGACACAAGGGTTGCTTCAAACTGTATGAGAGGTGGGTTGGGGGCGCGCGAGTAAAATCGGGGTGGCTAAGCACTTTGTTTGTTTATGTATATGGTGCATAAACCTTGCATCATAACTTATGCCACTAAGACCATCTTCAATGAAGAGTTTCTATCATTTAGGTACATTTGGTACTCTCATTTTTCATTGGAGCAAAGAAAAATCAGTACTTGTTTAATTACCTATTTTTAAATAAACAATCTTTCTTTTCTAAAATATTATAAGATCCACCTGCTTTTATATATCACTTTCTTGATATAGAGTTAAAGGTGAGACTTATTTAATTTTTTATAAAAAGTGTTGGGTTTGAGAGATTAAGTGTTTATTAGATACAATTATTAAAAAATTATAAATAAGTGATGTATACATGTGATACTGAATTAAGGATTGAAAAATGAGTGTTTATTTGAACTTTTTAAAGTTTTGTTGTTCTATATTCTTGTGTTCCAACAGAACATGGTGACAAACGTGTGGATTACATTCCGGGGAACACATCAATTCGTCTAGTAGATTTTCCGGTTAACGATGCAAGCTTTCGCAGCCGTAGAATATTAGAAATAACTTTGAATAACATACCATGGGTGAAGAAAGCACAATATCTATTATTTCCTTCCATATATGAACTTGAGCCCCAAGCAATTGATGTTTTACGACAAGAATTATCTATACCAATTTACACAATTGGCCCAACCATACCTTATTTTAGTCACGGTCAAATTACCTCTCTAAGCACCAACCATGATTATATAAATTGGCTAGATAATCAACCATTAGGTTCTGTTCTATATGTCTCACAAGGGAGCTTTCTTTCAGTTTCGAGCGAACAAATCGATGAAATAGCAAATGGTTTGCGCGAAAGTGGTGTTCGATTCTTGTGGGTAATGCGCGGAGAGAGTACTAATTGGCAAAAAATTTGTGGGGATAGGGGGTTTGTTTTGCCATGGTGTGACCAATTGAGGGTTTTAATGCATAGTGCTATAGGGGGTTTTTGGTCACATTGTGGGTGGAATTCTACTAGAGAAGGTTTGTTTTGTGGTGTGCCTTTTCTTACAATTCCAATAATGATGGACCAACCTTTGAATAGTAAGTATATAGTTGAGGATTGGAAAGTTGGATGGAGAGTGGAAAAGAAGGGTAAAGAGGATGTTTTGATAAAAAGAGATGAAATTGCTCAGCTTGTTAAAAGATTTATGGATTTGGATGATGATGAAGTGAAGGAAATGAGGAAAAGAGCAAGAGAGCTTCAACAAATATGTCAAGGTGCAATTGCAAGTGATGGGTCATCAGAAAATAATATGAAAACCTTTCTTGGTCATATATTACAAGGTGCCAAACCATAGAGGAAGTTTTTGGATCAATGTCTCTGTTTTCTTGTGTTTTATCCATATTTGTGTGTTTGTGTGTTTTGACTATTTGTACTTTTTATATTCCATTCTTAGCTAAACTTTGTTACAATGATTTGCTTTATGTTGTATTTGTTTGATTTTGCATTAATCTTAATCTTGTACTTTATCCCAAGTGTCGTACCCACATTTTAGAAGTTTCGGACAAATAATTACTCCCTCCGTCCCAAAACTATTGTCCTTTTAGCATTTTAGTTTTGTCCCAAAACTATTGTCTTTTTCGCAAACCAATGTAAAGTTAATGTTAGTTTATCAATTGTACCCTTACAAAAGTTAAAGTATTAATTAAATATATTTTCTCTTTCTTAATAAAGTAAGGGTAAAATAGACTTAACTTTTCAATCTTTATTGTTTCTTAATCCACGTGCATAACTCTAAAAAGACAATAGTTTTGGGACGGAGGGAGTAATATGAATCCCTAATAAAAAAATTGTATAAAAAAAGTCTCTCTCTTAGCATTTTTTGAAATAAATTCTTCGATCAATTCCTCATATTGTATATTCTCCAACAAATCATTCTCAATTGCTTACATTTTTAATCCGTTAAGACTTTTTTGTTAAGCTATTATGCTTTGGGCCAACTATTGATTTAACATTTTGTTTCAACTAAATAATATAACTACTACAATTTTTTTTGAGACTCCTACTTTTTAGAGGTCCTGAGTTATAGGCCTTGTTGCCCTTGCTCGAGAATACGGTTCTGTATCCCATTAGTGGGTACTTTTCTACACATGATGACTGTTAGTTTTATGAATAAATGGAATTTTTTATAAAAATAAACCTCCCTTGTAGTAGCTAGTGCTAGTTAATTGAAAGAACACACACACCACAATGTTGGGTTCGCGGGCACTAGGCGCTGCAGATAGGCACAGGGTTAGATGTGCGTTGTCGCGCCTTAGCAAGCAAATGCAAAGATATGGGATGAATGCAAAGCTAGAGAGAGTAATTGTTGTATGAGAAAATCTCTCCTTACTAAGGCGACGCCTTAATAAGGAGAGAAGAGAGTAATTGTTGTAATATGATTTCATTAAGCATTGAAAGCTTCATATTACAAAGGGTCTTACTTATAGTAGCTACAAGCACTAACTTGCAAAGCAAGTAATCTACATATTAGAAAACTGCGTCACAATGTTAGTTATAACTACCTAGACTTTTCACAAAGTTAGTTATGAATTAATTTTCTCAACAGTTAAGGTAATCAAATATTGTGATATTCATAAATTTGAATTTATATTCACAATATTTTATGTGTTAGGTACTAAATGTCATGGCTACCATGCAGGATACTGTTTTGAAGGATACTGTTTCAATGTGTTTAAAGCTGAAATTTTGTTTTCAAGTAGATAGATAGAAAATGTAAAACCCTAATCAGTTTTCAAATTTAACTTCAATATATGTTTGAGGCCATCGGTCTCAGAATTTTTAGTGGGAGGTTCATCGTAGGTTCAAAAGTTTATAAACTAGCTGTTTTTTACTTCTCCACCATTATAACAACTTCATTTGAATGACAAAACATGGGGACAGAACCACCGGTTATCAATTTAAAATATCAAAAATATGAGATAAATTGTGGAATCTATATTGAGTTATTAACTTATCATCATTAAAATAAATTATGGAATGACTTGTTTTAAATATGTTTTTGGTGGCAAACTTTAAGTTTAGTTTTTATTTAATTTTTATAATATTTTTAGTTCTTAATTATATTTTTTTGAATGCAGTATAATTTCCTGTTAAAATCAATTATTTTATTAGTCTTTAACCCTATTTGATAAAAATAGCAGATAATTGAGACATTAGTTGATAGATTATAACTTATAGATTTATAATTAATGTTTGATAGCTTATAATTTATAGTTGACCTAATTGAAGTTAATTTCTAACATTTTTTGAAATGTATAAATTTTTTAACATATAGAATGGTTTAAATATGAAATTTTTGAAAATCAATAGTTCAAGATAAAAGTAACGAAATTATAGACTTAGATATCAAATTTTGAACCAAGTTTTTGCTAAGAAGATTTGGACAAATTATAGGGAATTAGTTTTAGAGATGAGAAATGTACCAAAAAAAAGTCTTAGAGACAATTAGTTAAATTGAATAGTTTTTTATTTGCAAAATATAGCCAATTAGTTTTAGGGATGAGAAGAAATCGGTTAAATTTTATTTGCAAAACGTAGATAATTAATTTTATAGATGTGGATTTTTTTTGAAGAATAAAAAACTGGGATATATTAATAACAATTGAGGGTCTTTGTCCCCGAAGAATAGCTCAAGTGATAAGGGCTGAGGACATGGATTGGGTAGGAGGAGGTTCATGATTCAAATCCTGGTGAAACCATTTATAATTCCGATGTATCAAAAAAAAAATAACAATTGAGGATCCTTACTAGCACAAAATGTGCCAGAGAGACCTCAAAAAAAATACTTAAGTCAACATCCTACGTACAAACAAAAGACTTAGTTGATGTTCATACAAGTTAAAGAGTTTAACCACCACATATGCAAATTTAAACCCATATTTTCAACCAACAGTACGAATGTACCTTGACTTTATCTAAGATTTAGTAGATTGAACTTGTTTTAGCTTTGAACACTCTATTGTTACATTCAGTCCACATTATCGAAATACAACACGATCAAATAAGCTGCAAAAAGGAAGATGAGAACAAATTGATTTTAGTGTGATGAGAACAAAATATTTTCTATTTACTATTTTTAGTTTGCTATTTTTTTTAATTTTGTAAATTTTCTATTTCTCTAATATTTTTTTTACAATGTTACTATACTCATCTTGTCAAAAAATAATGTTACTATACTCATAAAACTAAGATAATTATTAGTTTAACAGAGAATATTAGAGAAATTTTGTTGGAGAATGATTAATATATACTCCATTGTCCTGAATTATAAATAAAAATGAAAACAAATTACATTTATTAATAAAAATAAATTATGATAATTTAAAGTGTTATTTTTTGTGTTTTTTTTGAGATAAATTCTAATAGAAAAGGTGAAAATTATTTTTATTGATTACTAATTATAAAAAAAGAGAGTAAACAAATGTAATTTGCTTTTTTTTTTGATAAAAAATTAATTTAAGAATATTGGTGGATCGATCCTAGTTGGGTGGGATTCCTTTGTGTGTGAGATTTGAGAGTTTGTCCGACTTGACAGAGAACAAATAGTGTACGGTAGCCGAAATGTTTTCCTTAAATGAGAGGCTTGTGGCTGTGGGGAGGCGTGGGTGTGGCAGAATATGACTCGTTTCTGTCCGGATTGTGTGAAAGAAAAAAATTACTCCTTGTTCAGAAACTCAGCAAAATTCACACTTCTCAATTGTTGGACGAGGTCAAATTTTACTCCTTTTGATAGTTGAAGACAACAAATATAAATCTAATTGTAAACTATCATAATTGGTGGTCATCCATTGTTTTGTTTGTGTATTAACTAATTTTGTTATTTTTGTCTGATACTCTTGCAAACACTCATAATCTTTGTCTCTCGCCCTAGGTAGATCTTGTGGTAAATATACTACTTGGTTCATCAATACATATTCTTTTTTTTTGACGCAATAAATTTTTTTTTTTGACTAATTGACGCAATAAATATTAAAAATTGATCTTTTTTAACTTATAATTTAGTATAAAAATATTTGTTTTAGGGGAATAATCAATGCGTTTGGCGGTATAAACTCTGATCTCGATCAAACCAAAAATAAATAGATACTCTTTCCCTTTCAAAATTCAAAGAAAAAAGAGTCAACTAAAATTAATGTATTTAGTCTAATTTTTTAATTAAATACATCAATTTTCTTTATTCATTTTTTTCCTATATTTTAGGACGAAAACTATAGAATAAGAATATTAATTTAATTAAAAATTCAGTGAACGTGTGTAAAGAACAGAGCCATCGATAATGCAATACAAAAAATGCTTGGCTGAGAAGCTATTTTTCATTTTTTTGCTTTTATTATTGGTTGAGGAACTTTTGAATACAATAAAACTATTTTTCTGGTTTATTTTCTCACTATTTTCAAGTAGTAATGATAATAATGGTAACATAGTAGTAGCACATAAATCAATGGCATCGATTGGTATGAAATCATTGATATCACTTTCACCATTTTCTCATCCTCGCAGTATCACTCAAATCTATCTTTCTCCATCTTCTTCTTCTTCTTCTTCTTTGATTCTTGATAACAACAATAATAGTATTAGAACATCAACTACTTTGAAACCTATTGTTGTTAATGGTAACCCTCCTACTTATGTTTCTGCTCCTGGTCGCAAAATTCTCGCTGGTTTGTTTTTCTTATTCTTACTATTTTGTTCTTGTTTTTCTTGTTGTAGTTTCATGTCTTTAGCAACACCCAAGTTGTTTTTGTTGTTTTTATTATTTTAAACATCAATTTCGTCCCGTATGTACGCGGAATTTTGGGTTTAACTTCTGTATTGATTTTTGTTTTAAATAAGTCCCTGAATCCACTAAACAGAGAAATTCGCAAGTTTCCGGATTTTTGTTTTAGGAACTGAAATAAAAAAATTTAGTTGATTCAAGAATTTATTTAGAACAAAAATTGATACAGGGACTAAAACCAAAATTTTGTACATAGAGGCACTAAAATGATGTTTAAGCCTTTATTTTTTATTGTGAATGTTTCAATTGGTTTGTATGTTATATGTTGGTACTTGGTATATTTTGGATAAGTGCTTGAATTATATTAGTATTATTTATTTGCATGATTAAAATCAAGTTTTTCAATGGTTTTAGTTGTTGGTTGTTCTTAATTGTCTATCCTGAGTGACAGTTTAATGGTAAGAGTTTGACTGTACGATGTTAAGATACTGAGTTCAAATCCCGTTGGTTGTGATTCTTGTTATTGCGACAAATTGTGGCTAAATACTTCTGATGCTGCCAAATTGTGCTCGGCTGTTTAAATTGTGAAAAATTCTGAACTAATAGTTTTGATGTTGTGCATAGTTGCTATAGTAGACCTTTTTGATGGGAATGTGGCTCAAATGTAGAATGGCTGAGTGAATAATTTTTTAAGGCAATTGTTAGGATTTGGAATAAAAGGAGAGTTTGTTACGATCGGAGTTAAGAAGTTAATTAGAAGTTAGTAAGTTGATAAGCTTGTTAGGTGGTTATTAAGAGTTGTTATTTTAGTTACTTTAGTTATTTCTTTTAGTTACTTACTTTAGTTATTCCTCGGAAGGTTATCATCGTCATTGTATACCTTTTGTATCTTCTCTTTCAATCCTATCATCTCATTCATTTGATATTAGCGGAAATATATTAAGAGAGTTCATCTTTTCTCTATTTTGTTGATCAATCATCATTCGCTTGTTTATTCAATTCTGCATAATTTGGGGAATTTGTTCCCATCAAAAAGGTTCCTAAAACCTTATAAATGCTGTTTGATAATTTTCTGGGTTAATGTTGAACTGAAGTTTTGTTGATCTCTTACGTTTTGATGTATGAACTATAAGTTTGCGTCTTTCCGTTTGGTTTTTCAGAATCAGAATATTTATTATGCAATCTCTCTGAGAGTCTAGTATTTTGTGTTGGAAATTTGGAACCAAAATTGCAATCATTTACTTATTAGTAATTACGAGTAGTTAACTGTTTTTGTTGACTTTGGTATTCGGTATGAGTAATTATTTTCATTCTCTATTTGATGGTCTTATACAGTACTTTACAACTTCATTGAAAATTTCATTGGACAGAATGGTGTCCTGCGATTTCGATTCACTAATATGATGGTGTTCTTGCTAAGCATTATCTGAACTAGTTTTGTTTTGCATCACATATTTCTGTCTTTTATATTTTTTTTGATGCCGATTTATGTTTGTTTGAGCAGTTGGAGATCTACATGGAGATCTTAAGCAAGCTAGATCTGCACTTCAAATGGCTGGCGTGTTGAGCTCTGATGGTCAAGACTTGTGGACTGGCGGAGAAAATGTATGTTTACTGTCTTTCAAAATTGGTTTGTTAGTTTTAATTGGAATCCTTATATTCCGTTTTAACTATTTAATGTGGTAAATTCATTGAAAAACTCAGTTTATGGAATTCTCAAACTTGTACAATTGAAATCAAGAAAACGTCATCTACTAAAGTAAAAAATATAAAATTATCAGTAATAAATTTGAGATATTTTAACGTATGACGCTTTATTTTTTCCATTACCAGATCTTGATTCAACTTGGAGATATATTAGACCGAGGTGAAGATGAAATCGCTATCTTGTCCTTGCTGCGGTCATTAGATAAACAGGCAAAAGCTAAAGGCGGAGCTGTGTTTCAGGTTTGTATTTTGTTACCTCTCTCTTTCCTTATCATTGTTATGAAGCTTCCGTTTTTATCTACTGGCATACACGTGTGAGACTGTTTGAGAGAGCTTATGGAAACAACTTATGACGTGTCCAAATAGGTCTTAATCTTTAAGTTAACTAGAACTTACATGCAAAACCGGATTTAGCATTTTAACAATTTAAAATTAATTTTCTATAATTGAATCTCTTTTGTCTAGGTAAATGGAAACCATGAATCTATGAACGTGGAAGGCGATTTCAGATACGCTGAATCTGGGGGATTTGATGAATGTAGTGATTTCTTGGAATATATCAATAATTCTGAAGATGACTGGGAAGAAACATTTACTGGTTGGGTTGATGTATCTGCTGAATGGAAAGAAGATCGAAAAATGTCAACAAGTCATTGGGGACCTTGGAATTTAGTGAAGGTACTATAAAACTTTTGTCACACTTTTCATTAACATGTACTTTTATTAATCTCACTAAGAATAAATTCATGGTTCGAACATATGTCAAATTAAAAAATTAAGTATCCTAACTCCCAAACCAACATGTCAACATGCTCGAATATATGTTTTGTTGTCTCAAAATGTGATATTTTATTGTTGTTTTTTTGATGAAGTTTTCCAATTATCATGACAGAGGCAAAAGGGAGTCGTTGCAAGATCAATCCTTTTTCGGCCTGGTGGGCCGCTGGCATGTGAGCTTGCAAGGCATTCTGTTGTGCTTAAGGTTAATGATTGGATCTTTTGTCATGGCGGTCTTCTTCCTCACCATGGTTAATATTTTACTGTGTTTTGGTTTTTGGTTTTACTGTGCATTCTTGTTTCAAATTTGTTGAACCTTTCTCTTCATTTTCTGTAGTTGCATATGGCTTAGAGCGGATGAACAAAGAAGTGTCCGAGTGGATGAGAAATCCAAGTACGAACGACAGTAATCTCCAAATACCTTTCATTGCCACTAGGGGTTACGATAGTGTTGTTTGGAATCGGTTATACTCAAGCGACTCACCGGATTTGATGGACTATGAGGCTGAACAGGTAAATATACTTGGGAAAATTTATTAGTATATTCTGTAATTAATAGGAAGGTATTAGGTATGAATGTAATAGAAACCTGATAATTATCCATCCCCCTTGTTGAAACTAAAGATTATATGATTAATACCTACAAAGCATAAACACACCAAACAAGACACTGACACTGGCATGTATTTATTTCCCTGAAGACTAACTTCGTTACTCCATCTATCTGTAACTTTTTATTAATTTTGCCAAAAAATGTCACCTGATTTAACACGGTATAGGGACTTTTTTTTGCTGTTCTATTAAAAACACAATAGTTTACTTCAGATTTCGTCTTAATTACATTATCTACCTTATTTTACGAGATGTTTAGTAAATTAATGAAACTCTGTCTGACTTGAAATTTTGAATTGACATCTTGAAACCTAATAATATGATATTCAGGTAAGTTCCATTCTCGAGGAAACATTGCAAGCAGTTGGTGCTAAGGCAATGGTGGTCGGGCATACTCCTCAAACTATAGGTGTAAATTGGTAAGGGGAGACAAATAACCTCTCAAGTTGCGACAATTTTTAGAATATAATTTGTATATTGCTATACTAATTTAATTTAACGTGAATGGCAGATACTATAACTAGGTCAGTTAAGACATTTTGGATGGAAATGGAATATATACTTCTATTCATTTAATTCAGTTTTTTGCAGTAAATACAATTGTAGCATATGGCGCGTAGATGTTGGAATGTCCAGTGGAGTACTTAATTCAAAACCAGAGGTAAATCAAATGCCTACATAATGATTATTGCTCAGTGACATTTTTTATGAATCATTCAGTAGAAATTAAATATGATTTACTAAATATTACTACCTCTGTCCCAAAACTATTGTCCTTTTAGAGTTATGCACGTAGATTAAGAAACAAGAAAAATTGATAAGTTAAGTCTCTTTTACCCTTACTTTATTAAGAAAGAGAAAATATATTTAATTAATGTTTTAACTTTTGTAAGGATACAAATGGTAAACTAACTTTAATTTTACATTGGTTTCCGAAAAGGACAATAGTTTTGGGACAAAAATAAAAAGCTAAAAGGACAATAGTTTTGGGACGGAGGGAGTACAAGAGATTACCAGCATGCTTCAAAATCTTTCTCTAGGACCGAATAAAAACCTTAAACTATGTAAATAAGTGAATTCAAGTTATCCTAGAGTCAGTATAGTAGTGTTAGAGATGGAAGAAAAGTTGGCTCAAAGTGTGACTCAACCTTAAGCTATGAAGCATAAACACTCCTCGGATTAGGCGTGTCCCCGTGTTAGACACACATTTGATGTATGAGTCTCTACACCTGCATTTTCCAACTAGTAATTATCGTTATTTACAGTTTACTTGTTATTCTCCAGGTTTTAGAAATTATAGACAATAAAGCAAGAGTTATAAGGAGTGAAAGGGACAGATACAGTGAACTTCAGGCGGCTGCATATACTTAAGAGATACAAAATGGTATAAGAGTGAGGTACATTAAATTACAAGTTTCTTCTCTATTGATTGCGATGTTACAAATTCAATTGATTTTCTGAAAAAAATTGTTTTCATAGTGAAATATACGTTGATGTTGCTGTGCTGCATCAAGTTGAAACATTCCACCTAATAAGGGTGCTTTCTATTCCTTTAAATTTATATATTTATCATTTTACCTGTTCTGGCCGGTTATAATTAAAATTTATTGCATCACTATCAAACTATGTTATATTTGAAAATTTTAATCAACAAAAAAGTAGAACAATAAAATAAGTGAATAATGAAAAATTTACCACTCTTTAGAATTTGGTTGATTTCTGTTTATTATGGAATTTTACTCAACTGAGAGATACTCCAAATCAAAAGGAAAAATACTTCTCTATATAAATTTTTGAAATTTTGGTTTTGTTTTCAACTACAAAGCACAGACACTCCTCAAAGTAGGCGTGTCTTGGTGTCAGACACCTACACAACACTCATACGTATGATTACACTGAATTATGTCATTTTCTCAAATTATTATCTGGTGTCCATGTCTGTGTATGTGCTTCATAGATTTTCAATAGGTTCTGCTTCCATTGACATCATCCATGTACATGTACTCAACAATCAACATCATCTAGTGGGATAACCCTCAGCACTATTCATAGTTTGGTTCAAGAACCAGACCATTTTACAGTTCAGTGAAACCAAACTGTTCATGGTTCATTCCAAACTTGATTTAAACTTGAGTGAACTGGGTTCTGTGTCTTTTAAACGAACCAAATCTATTTGTACAGAACCGAGTTGTTCTATATACGAACCAAACTGCTTTCTTTGCAAACTGAACTGTTGCCTATTTTTTGAACTCTGATTTTGGGGTTTTAAGAACTAAACTGGTAAAAAAAATTAACTTTTAATTTTACTCCAATCTTTCTCCTTTTCTCCCATAAAGATAAGGCTTGGTTTGTGTAAATATGATAGTAATTTGAAAACTTCAATATTGCGTCTTTGCAGAACTGCGGCGGGCATACAGCTAGTAAAGTCCAACATCGGTAAATATTTTGGACACCGATTCGGATGTTCACATTATCACATACAACTTGTGAAGAATCTAGCAGTGGACTCATTTTGGCATTCAAATTTTTTTGTATCCTATCATTTTAGTGATACAATTTGAATCCAAGCTGAAAATAGGATGCACAAGAATAAAGATGGGGAAATAGGAAAGATGGGGAGGGTAAATAATCAAAATATTATACTTGTTAAACAATTATATTATCATAATTACATTGACTAGTTCCAACTTCCAACCTAAATTGCTCTATTATTTGTTTGACTTCTGATCAACTTCATTTGACTGCATCAAATCTAGCTTCTGTATATAACAAGCCAACTAATATTTTTTCTCCTTTCAAATTTCTTGTGAAAGTTAGAGTTTCTCGGTAAGAGATCTTCTGAGAAGCGAGGAAGAAAGAACAACTAAAACCAAAGAAAAACATCGTTGTGAAATAACTTTCGTAATCAGCACATCATTCATAGAACATACAATAACTCGACTTTGAATAAGTCGAAAACCATTCTTCCCAATCTCCTATTTGATTCTCAAACTTCCCACAACACAACATGCTAGATTAAATGCATTCTATTTACCACTTCCTTGAACATCAAAAGAAATCTAAATAGGAAGATGATTTTTATTTCTTTGAACATATGATACAATGGAAATGGTATATATAGTAATGGCTTAGTCACAACATGCATGCTTTATTTTCTAAACATAAATATATCACACACATCCAATTCCCTTCTTAGCAACAAGGCAGAGAGGATGTTTTTTGTGTTGAACAAGTCCAGGAAGACCCTCAATGTCGATATCGTCCCTTTTTATGCCTTCTGGCATATCCCAATCAAACAAATAGAGAAGATTAGCAAGTACAAGGTCCACGGTAGCAACCGCCATGTTTAATCCAGGGCACACTCTCCGCCCTGAACCAAACGGAATCAGCTCGAAATCTTGTCCTTTGAAATCTATATCACTACCTACGAATCTCTCTGGATAAAACTCTTCTGGATTCTCCCATGCTTCTGGGTCTCTATGTATTGCCCAAGCATTCACGAACACCAGTGTCTTTTCTGGAATTTCGTACCCTTCAATTTCACACTTTTTCATCGTTTCTCTTGGTAAAAGTATGGGCAATGATGGATACAATCTCATTGTTTCTTTTATAACTGCCTTGAAATATGGAAGCTTTTGGACATCTTCTTCCTCTATAAAACTCTTCCCACCATACATTTTTCGAATCTCTTGTTGAACTTTTTGCATCACTCTTGGATTCTTCATTAGCGCAGTCATAGCCCAAACTACGGCTGCTGCAATTGTGTCTGTACCCGCCAACAACATATTCTGCAATATTGAAAAAGAATAATATGTTTTATCAGCAAATATAATATCAATGGAGTCTAGCACAAGTAGATGGTGCACACAGTGTGTTAAAGTTTTTTTTTTTTTTTGACAATACAGTGTGTTAATTAATGTTGTAAACTCCTGAATATCAAGTTTGATTCCTAATGATAATAAAATTTAAATCAAAGATAACATTTAATAGTAATCCATAGATCATTTCTATTTTTTTATAAGTCAAATCATAGCATATTCATATATTAATAATAATGACCAACTCTAAACACATGATGTTCCCTAGGATAGAACCAAATAGATAAAAAAAATACTATAGTATGTATTAAATACAAAACCAAACAACAAAAGAGACAAATTAAGATCATTTTTATATTACCTAGTACTACCTCTCTCTGTTTCTATTATTAGATACAAATGCATTTTTTAGATTCATTAAAAAAACAGATACATTTTAATTTATTTAATAGACCAGATTTATTAATAGACCAGATACATTTGTTTTTTAATGAATCTAAAAAATGCATCTGTTTCTTATAATAAAGAATAAAGGTAATAATCAATAGCAACATAGATCATGATCTACTGTTGTTAGATATACAAATTCTAACAAATAGAAAGATTTTAAATTGCACCAAGATGCAAGATTGATACTTAATTAGAGTGAAGGAAAAAAAATTAAACAAATATTAACCATGATTAAGGGTTTGATGTGTTCAGCACTGAGATCCATTGAGCAGTAAGGATCATTCTTCAAATCAATCAAAGCATCAATTACATCATCTTCATGTGGAGGCAACTTCTTCCTTTCAAGATCAAGATGTTCATCAACAATACTCTGAAAAAATCCATCCAAAACCTTGAACAATTTCTCAAGACGATTCATCATTCCGGTGAACTTATCAACAATCCCTCCAACAAAAGGCAAATAATCCGTGTAAAAGAACGAAACTGTATATTCCTGCGCTTCTCTAAGCAAATCATGAAACATGCTACGCTCGACTCCTTCATCTTCAAACCTTCTTCCAAACGCGGTCCTACAGACAACCGCGCTTGTAAGACACATGAGAAGCTCATGTAGGTTCACAACTTTGTTGGAAGAAGCATGTTCTGATATCTTCTTCATCATTTGAGTTGCCTCATGTTTTCTAACTGATGAAAACATCAAGACTCTTTTGACACTAAGAAAATGAATGAAAGAAAGTTTTTTGGTGTGTTTCCAATATTCTCTATACGGCGAAAAAAATTGGTCTAATCCATCATATGATAATTTCATATGACTGATTAAAGCGGGTCTGTTACAGAATTCGATATCGTGTGTTTTCATTACTTGTTTTGCCATTTTAGCTGATGAAACAACAATTGTTTGTCTTGAACCAAGTTTAAGAAAGAATAAAGAGCCATATTTCTTTGAGAGTTCATAGAAGTCTAAACCAAGAGATGAACTATCAAGTTGGTGTAAGTTTCCAATGAAAGGAAGGCCTTTAGGTCCTGGTGGAAGTATTGGTTTCTTAGATGTTTTGTATTTTTTGAACAAGAAGAAGAATAGCAAGAGAACCAAAGGGTAAAGAACAAGTGGTGACATGTTTTGGTTCTTGAATTTGGGATAGCTATTCAGCTATTATATTGTAATCTCATGAGTATGAGTGTGTGTGCACATATTTATGGAAAATATATTGCATAAATGCATACTTAATTATAAATTTTATAATTTATATGTTGTGTTTGTTTTAAAATTTAAATAATACTCAATTTTTGTTTTAATTTTATTCAAATTCATCAATTACAAATGACTATTTTTTTTATTAGTTAAATTTTTTTCCTCTAACTAATTAAACCAATTTGTTATGTACACTCTAACTCAAATCTCTTTCAATTATTCATTGTGTGTGTGTGGTGCGTACATGCGTGGGAGATTATAATTATTAATTAAATTTTAGGAAAATATTAAGTGTATATCAATAGGAGTGTATACGGCTTGAGAGAGAAAGTTATAAAAGATCGATATTGGTATGATAGGCGTGATAAATAAGTGATATGATAAGAAAAAGATATATAGATATAAAATAACATGTTGAATAAATATAAAAGAATAAATGTTGTTCAAATATCTAATAATTTTAAATTTGAAACGTCATTATAAAAAAATTTAAACGTCTGCACCCCCTAACCTAGGGTCCGGGCATCGCCACTATTTATGGGGAACATCGAGAGAATTTGAAGTTGGAATCCTATCGTGCACTTTTTGTTCGCCTTTTTTTTTAATCTAACGGTTGATTGATTTACAAAGAAAAAAGGAACAGTACTGCATGAGAGAGAGAGAGAGAGAGAGAGAGAGAGAGAGAGAGGTGAGTGAAAAAGGCCGAAGAGGATCCAGATCCACAAGTGTGATATTATGAGAGATGAGAGGGTTATACTTGTATAATATTACATCGTTTTAGCTCAGCAGAAATGACAGAGTTCACAAAGAAAAAAATAAAGAAACTTAAGCCCAATTGTGTTGGGTGTTGTCATTTTTAAAATGTTATTCATTTTAATTTGTTAAAAAGAAAATGCGAGACTCTTAAAATGAACTGTTGTAATTGTTTTGAAATCGTATTAGAATAAAGAAAGGAATATAAAATAGCAGGGAAGAGTTGTGGGCGTAAGGCAGCCATGCACAGAGCACGCGCGCGCAGGGGCCAGAAGCTGCGTGACGCACAGGGGTATTGGTGGGTGCGCAGGAGACACGAGCCACAAGCAGGAATTGTGCGACGCGCGGCCAGAATTTTCTGTTTGGTGGTTTTTGTGCTATTTTTTGTCAGATTTGTTTCAGATTAAGATAGATTTTTTCTTATTTTAAAGGTATATTTTATTCCATATAAAGGGAGATTTAGAAACAAGGATTAACAAGAATTCGAGGGTTTTGAAGCCAACATTAAAGGGTTTTCTTTAGTACTCTTGGTAATATTACTAGAATTGGAGTTTATTCTTCATCTTGGGAAACACTATATTTAAGTTTGTTGGTCACAGGAAGAAACTTGAGATTATGGTTGAGTTAGGTTTGAAGACTTTCTCACGTAACCCTAATTTGAGATTTCTTTGTAACAGTACCGAAAGATTATAGTGGAACGGAGAGCTACTCTCTCCTCCAAACAAGGTCACATTGACTAAACTGGGTAAACAATATTATTGTGTCATTTTATTTTTCCGTTGTTTATTGTTATTAATTATTATTGTTCTCACTTTTGGTTGCTTATTTGTTTTGCTCCATACATCAAATATATTATTGGTGTGATCGTACCCCTTATTTTCACAACATGAACAATGTGATAGAAAGAAACTGAAATGCTAGTTAGAATTGATACATTTTTTTGAAATAATGACAACAATTATTTTTTGGCATTTTCATTGTTTTTAAAAAAACATATACACTGTGTAAAAAAAAAAACATATACACAATTTCAAGAGTCTATTATCTCCTTTGTTAGCAAGTTAAAATGAATCAAGTTTTAAGAAATGAAAATAGAAAATATTTTCGCAAAGAAAAGAGACCCTTATTGTTCCAATTAATACACTTAAATTAGAAATAAATTTTTTGTAGGAATCGAACGAGATTTACAACAATTTATATTGCATCAACCATTTGTACTAGAAAAAAAAATTTGATTATGTCAAAAATCATGATGTTATTATGATTGGAACAACAACACTTGTGATAATTGAAAATCAATTGATTATTGTCGAAAGAATTGAAAATCATTTGATATTATTATTGATATATGTCAAAACTGATTATTGTTTCGTACACTTTTATTACGATTTTGTCTTGATATTTTCCATGAAATGATTTTAGATTAATAAAAATATTTACAAAGTATTTATATATAATGATAAAAGAAATGTTAGAATTACACTATTTACCACACTCTTTAAACACACTCCAATCATAAATGAACAGGTCATCATCAATTCTTTTTAATTTTATTGATGAATAAAGAAGAAATGAAGTATTTTGCCTACCAAAAAAAAAAGAAATGTATTTTAGTTTGAGAAAGATTTTTTTTTTGAGTTACTATGATATGAGTACAAAACTTCTACTACTATTAGTGATGACTAATATTTTTTAAAGAATCTGTGAGACACGTAAGATGAATTTTTTCCTCTCATGCTAAATTTTCTGCATACACGATTCATGAATCAAACCTCTTATTACGTACATGCTTAAATTGACTAATAATTTTATTAAAATTTCGAAGAAACTTGACTCTTGACTTTCTAAAGAAACATGACTCTTGACTTCCTAAAGAAACATGATTGAATTTACCAATATTATAATTTTCTAGTAAATCAATAACTTGACTCTATTACCCAAAAAAATAAAATAAATAACTTGACTCTATTATCAAATGATTGAATTTATCATTTGATAGACAGCTAACTATATTATGCGAGTGTAGAAGGTTCAATCATCTATCTAATATGCATTTCACCTTTAAAAGTCAAGGTTTTGAGAGAATTTCTATTGTTTTTTTTTATTTAATTTCTAACCCTTCTGGATGATGATTTTGTATTGTTTGATATGGACATGGGTGTGTATGATCGTTACATTATATGAATATTTTGTATTTGACATTCTATCTTACATCAAGCAAATAGGCATTTGTTTGCATTTATCACTATAATCTTTGAATTTCAAATACAATCCGATCTTTTTTTATAAGAAACTATTTATTTTTTATATTTATTGGAATAATCAATAAATTTGATTTGTAATATAGAATAGATATATTTAGTTATTCAATAAATTTAGAACATCAAAAAAAAATTATATAAAATAGGGAGAGTAAATCATTGAACTTTACTCAATAAATTCTAGTATCAAAACTTTTACCTATGCTATGAGCTCATCATTTTAAAATCGTCTGAGAGGACTTTAAAACTTTTCTTTTCGATGACTTAGTCAGGGTCTCTATATACCCCGTACCATTCAGTTTAGTTATTAGTTTATTTTTTATTTTAAATTTTCAGCTCTCTTTTAAACTAAAAAAACACCAGTAGAGAAATTTCATTTGATCACACTAACAAAAGAAGTGAATCGTATTTTGAAAAATTAATTTAATAATATTTGCTTTATAAATTATTAAATGATGTACATTTTTTTTGAGTGCGACTAAATAGATTTTTTATTTTTTTCTTCAAGAGTGTGAAAATATTAATGAAGATGTTCATGAAAATCTGAATTTGTTGGATATTAATAAAAAAAATATTAAAAAGAAAAAAAAAAGAAAAAAAGAGTTTTTACCGATAAAGACTATGAGAGTTTACAAAAGTATCAAACAGATGAATATGATAAACAACAAAATTAGTCGATATTTAAATAAGATAAAGAATATTTAAGTTGGTCGTCTTCAATCACTGGTAAGAATAAAAGTTTATCATCTATAATACTATATATTTTTATATCAAGTGCATTTATTACTTTTAAAAAGGTAATTACACAACTTTTTTAAAACAATCGTAATTCATTTATATGTATTCAAAAATATATTATGTTGTAACATTTTTTCTTATAATAATATTTTGGCTTGCGGTGGATACAGAACCTTGCTTGTGACGCTGTGAAGATTTTTTTTTTTTAAATTAAACATAATTATTAGTAATATTTTTTGTGGTTGTACCAAAAATAAAAGTAATATTTTTTTGGGGAATACATTATTTAGTGTCAATAATTTTTTTTTTGAAAGAACATTATTTAGTGTCAATAATTGATCGTGAGAGGTTTGATTTATTATAAAAAATTACAAAGGAGGAGTATCCAAAAAAACAAACGAGGTTGATTTAAAATTTGGCTTACAAATAAAATAAGGCGGCGCAAAATTTAGCAATAAAATAAGGCGGCGCCAAATTTAGCAAAAATTATAAAAATTTAATATTGTGAAAATACTCATCGAGACAAACCAAATAAGATATTATATACTAATATTTAACTTTATAGATTAGTAGAAAAATACGATCAAAATAAATGTCAACAATTAAATTGCGACAATTATTTTGAGACGGAGGGTGTACTTATTAAAATAAACATCATTAGTCTACCATTGTGTATATATGTCTCTCTAAAATGGACAAAATTTTTTTGTTGTTTTGAGAAATTTGTCTCACTAAAAATTTGTTGTACTACGGTATATGTCGTTTTGAGAAAAATAAAATTGTATTAAAATATATGTCACTTTACTTTACTAATGAAACATTTGATGCTCTTTTTCTTATTATAGCCTTAACTAATTGTTTCTCTTCCTTCTTTCAATTCTATAACTTATATTTCTCATATCATTAATGAAGAATAATTTTGTAAACTAACTAATAATTTCTCTTTTCCATAATATTAATTACATTTCTTAATTTGTGTAATACAGTCAAAACGTCGTATATTTTAGTACGGAGGTATAATAAAAATGGAGCATAGTCAATTTGCATTTTAAAGTGATATATGTCTTCAAAAATGAATAGTTGGTAAATGGGATTATATCATTCTTATCATTTGATTAAGAATAAAAATTCTATAATTGCTAATAGTAAATAAATTTTTTTAGTACTTATATACCTAAAGGAAAGGCTTGAGTTAATAGTTTTATAGCATGGCTAGATAAATAGTTGTGGATAATTAGTACTGAAAAAGAGAGCTATAGTGGTAATAACTGCTTTGGTTTGGAAAATCAACTACCAAAAGAAAATGAAGGTTGAGTTTTATGGTGGAGGGATATCAATATGCTAAAAAATGGATTTGGATTATGTGCATTCAGAATATGTGACCGTCTTCAAACTTGATTTGGAGGAATAAGTGGATTGAAGGAAACAGTTTCACATCTATTCTTTAATTGTCCAGTGATTTCTAAAGTTTAGTAATGAAAATAATCATACTGTCAAAAAATAATGAAAATAATCATATAATTTGTATTCAATCTGTTATTTTCTGTGAGAATTAATTGTGCTTTTTCTTACTATAGCGAAAGCAGTAAAGCATGAATAAGTTCACAAAAGAACTCTTGTATCATTCTCCCCACAAGATAAATACATTTTGAATGGTTCTTTTTTTGTTTTGGAAACCTTGGTTCTTCTAAAATCCGCCGTTTAATGAAGTTCATTAACCACAAATATTAGTATTATGTTAGCAATGAATCAAACATTCAACTTCATTACTCCACTTTCAAATTTCGTACGTTCAACTTCTTCATTACTCAACTGTTTAATTTCTCCACCCGCACCACCAAGTCAACAATATAACGCTTTGAAGCTATTTATTTCGATATAGTATACGGTAGAAATAGTATACACTAATCATAGAGAAACAACAATTGAGATTCAAAAGGCTAACTAAAATAACACACTGAAGAACTAACACTATCTGATGTTTGCTATCACCAAATTTGCAAATGCTAACAAATTACTGTGTTGGGGAATGAGATCCCTCAAATTACATAATATATCAAATAATCCTTCACATAATTAAAATTACAGTTTCACCAAACTTGTGAACAAAAAATTCATGTAGCACAGATGTCTATAAGAACCAGCTAACAAAATGCTCTGTCTAAAGCAAAAGCTAATCCTGAAAAACAAAAATGATTATTTCGGAAGTTAATCCGACGCCCTTTACATATGATTTGGAGTTCAGAAGTTGGGACTTTAAAAGGCTTGCTTGCTCGTATCTATTTGATTCTTTAACAATGTTACAGACGGAGTAATCTGTAGTGAAACTGAAGAATGATGAATATTCTAACTTCAGTTTTATTTAGGTTACAGTTCCGGTATCTTTCTGCTCATTGTAATCTTGGAAAAAAGATTTTCCAGCTTCATATGTAGACCAGCAAATAGCGGCTGCAGGAGCATGAAAGAGCATCCTTGGAAGCCATCCTCGCATGAGCCCTCTGTATCCATCCTTTTTCACTATTGTTTTAATAACATCCCCGATTGAACCAGTTTTGAACCTATCACATCCACACACACCCTGCACCATGAAACCATTGTCAAGATAAATTCTCCAAGCGGAGGAAAGACAGGGCTTAAAAAGTTGCTGTCTAATTCCCCTTGATTTACTATTATTCTTTAATCATTTTATAAACGGTTTACCATCACTCTCAACCCAAGGATGCAAAACATTCATTCATATAATAAAAGTTGCAGAACAATCAAGTTTCAAACAAAATATCAACTTGATCAAACACTATATAATAGGATAACAATAACAGGTAGAGTGACTACTGACTAGTGACTACATGAATCAAACAACACCGTGAAACTCTAACAAAAATTAAAATATATCAAAAAATAATTCATGACATGATTGTAGAAACCCTAACTAATTTGAAACCTTTTATTTTGATTAGAAAATATTAAGTTAATAGTGCATGGTCTTGTAAACATAGAATAATCCCCCCAATAAACAATGGAAACATGATAAAAATTTCTAAGGATGATAATCTATACAAGAGGACCTTCTTATCCAATTTTATATTAGTGATCGAAATGCAACAAAAGTTGAAATGAACATTTGAAACTATTAAATCTGAACGCATCAATCACTAGTAACAACACCTTCAGCAGCACTGCAGTTTAACACCTTTTTCCCTAATCAAACTCTAAATTTCATATGAAAAAACGACAAGGAGGATGGGAATTCATATAGAGGTCTAAGGTTCATTTCCATAAGTGCCAAATTCAAAGCGCTAAATTTTCTACTAATTAAGCATGATATGCAATAGTTGAGTGTAAATGTTCATGCTTGTAAATAGTACTGAAAAATAAAAAAAGATGCTACTTCAATTAGTCTGTTAATGACCGTCTCCAATGGGTAAAGTAGTAGAAATATGTGGTTCATTTTATAATATCACCCTGTATTTCATACTTTCTCATAACTGGCATGTATATGTAATATATCGCTTCTACCTAAACTAGTACCAAAAAGTAAATATGCTACTTATTAGCAATCAATTATCATTTTCAATGATAAACTTTCACAATTTGTGGTAGGAATAGGATTGACACCATGCATCTATCTATTATTAACGAATGTGTATATGTGTGTGTGTATAATACATCATGCATGTTTCTTGATAGGCCCATAATGCATAGGTGTAGAAGGAAGGATTTGCATCATTTGCAGTGTTGTCGATGCCAAAACATGGAGGAAGGCCAAAATCTGCTATATAAAAACACAATTGCAGCCTACAGTTTCTGCCACGGCGGGCATCCTTTCACAAATTGGCTATTGTGGTTGTCAAAATATCTGCCACGGCGGCGACATGACCTCCATTTAACAACACTTCCTCTCCCACAAAAATTATCTACATCCCTCTATTTCATTTCTCTTATTGCTCTCTTAAATTTTTCTCTCACCTAATCAACTCTTCATTCCCCAAGTTTTCTCTCTCCTTCCAACCTCATTCTTATTGTTAGAGAGGGATGCGTGCATGAGAGGATCCAACTTCGTGTATGAGATAATAAAGAAACAAGTGGCCAAGAAAAGGGAGAATGAGAAGAAGAAAAGGGGGAAAAGCATATTGGACAGGTAGAAGGAAGGGGTGGAGAAAGCAGAATAGCAGATGAAGTAATCATTTAAGTATGAGAGAATGATTATATCGAGAAGGAACAGGTATTGTGGAATTAGAAAGTTATTTAAGGTTGCGGCTAGGTTGAGCAAGGAGCTGCTTCTTCTCAGTCAAGGGGGAATATATTTTTTCTTAGGCATTATTTTTTTTCCACATCTTGTAAGGCGTATTGCTCCATCTTCATTGTTATTTCAATTCCTACACAGTACTGGAATTATACAGTAACAGGGGATTTGTGCATTCTGCACTTGGTTCCTACCATATATTAAGCTAGTAATGCAAATTAAATAAGGTGTTAGTAATAATAGAAGTAAATGATCAGGAACTTTATACTTAGGCAGTCAATCCCAATTACGGCACCGAGCGGCGAATCTCCAAACTAGGATGGGTTACCAATTTTTGGTCATTTATTACTAAAAAATATTAATTTTATTTGATTATGTTACTTTGTTATTTTATTAGTTTTTTTTTGGGTACATATTATTTGTTTATTATTGCTAAGTGCTAACTACTAGTAATATTTTTTTTTTTTCAAAGCCTAAGGTACGCAAAGGCCCAACTTCTTAACGGCCCAGAGTTTATCTTCTACCCTATAGTATACAGACATACAGTGCCAACCACTAAAAATCAAGCACACCGCTATATTTTCTCCCTTCGAATTATGAGTCTTCATTTCTTCATCATCTCTCCAACATCTACTGTAATTTTTCACTGCTTATCGGTCCAGATACGCACTGTGCAGCAACTCCGCAACGGCAGTGGCGTGCACCGTTTTGTTCTCTGCTAACGCATCTGTGGTGGCCATGACAGTGATACGCACCACACCTGGCATCATCTCATAATGGCCAGCGGCTTCTCCTCATCACCGCGATCGCACCGCTATTGGCTGTGATTAACTACCTACCTTTATAAAGTATATTGCATCACAGACACCCTGCATCTTTCTCATCCTCTCACCATATTTTATTGATTAACTACCTCCTTTCTCTATTTCCCAACTCGATCCTCACTTCTCACACATGCCAAAATTTAACCCAAGTACAAATTTAACTTAACATGCCACTCAGGTATTATATATAAAATCCAAGTTTCATCATCTCATCCTTCGTATTAGATTTACAGACACGATAACAATCCTAGGTAATATCATAGCTTTAATTTAAGTTAATAGGGGTATGACATTTTCTCATATTCTATCAAAGGGGGATGCGTGTTTCGATTAAATGAGTATTACATTTTGCATCAAATGCAGGAAGTGCCTGACATGTTACTTAAGACTATTTTCATTTTAATAATAAACTAATAATAAATATATCACTCAGCAAACATAATGGCCTCATAGCATGCTGAAACCCAGATTCTGTTTTATAATTCAAATTAGATAGAAGAAGAAAATTCACCACTGAGAAAAGAGGAGGATAACAAATCCTACACAACAGAAGAGGATTCAGAAAAGGAATGTAAGAAATAAGAATGCGACAAGACTACCCGAACTCTCTGTTGTCTAACATAACAGCATCATGAAGCAGCCAAACCCAGTAACATAAATTCATTTCGGAGCACCTAAGGCTGGGTTTTGATCCCTATTCAGTCTAATAAACTCACACTCAAGCCACCTTTAAGCTTTAGCCATCCCCTTGATGTGTCTTATGACCTCCAGTTTGACAACAGAGTCCTATAAATATAGGTGGGAGATGGTCGCATAAAATTGACTCCATTGGTTCAAACACCAAAATTACAGTAAAACTATTTAGAGAAAATTGGTCCCCCAAAGTTATAAATATCATATTATCATTCCCTAATCATTTTAACAACACTAAAATCTTTTTCCACTAAGCAGGGTCAATTACATAGATCAAATCAAACAACATCATAACATCTTATAACAAATCATCTAAAAAAACTATTTAACTCAAAATCATTCATAATAGTATGATTTGAACTATCACCTCATAGATATACAACCACCCAACCTTCCATTTGTAATCCCCAACCAATTTAAACCAATTCCATTTTCTTCACACGTTTTGCACACGCCTTTGCCGTGACAAACATGGAAACCCCACATAAACACAATTTGCCCACTAAATAAACTAACATTACCATAACACAAGCTGAAATGATGAATGTAAACGACATCCAAGCTCCAACCAAATATAACTAATTGCATTCTAGTGTTGTCAATAGCGAAACGTGGAAGATAGTAGTTTCTTCAAATTTGCTATGGACAGAGTTGTAGCTGTTATTTGACCATATTTAGTACTAAATGGTATATCATGGGATAGAAAATTGCTCAAATTCCGCTACGCAATAGACACTATTTAACAACATTGTTGCATTCACAAGTCACAAACACAAGAACATAGCACAAAAGCGCAGGATACCCGAATTCCAATAATAGCCCATTGTTCAATTCATATGGTAAACTTTAAAGGCGTGCACTATTACTAAACAATTCAAAATCAACAATTTATTAAAACAACTATTTTTATAGATAAAGCTATACCTGACATTGCAATTGAGTTTTAACAACATCTAATGGTGTTGTAACAGCAGCAGCCAAACCACCAGCCGCAGCACCAGCCGTAGCATGAATAATCAACCGTTCATCATCAACACTCTCGGGCGAAACCTCACTCAATCCTCGCTTCGCAGCCTCATAAGTAGCGAAATGCACAGCCGTAAAAGGCGCATTCATCAAAACAGTAGTCCTATACGAAGCATAAAAAGCCCTAAACCCTTCTTCACTCATAACCCTCTTAACACAATCAAAAACACCTTTATAACCACTATTACTCAACTGCAACCTCTGTTTCACCATATCCATCGGCGTAAAAACAGCGTCACTCGCAACCGTAGCACAAACACCCGAAGCAGCATGAGCAACAACATTATTAGGGTTCCCTTGTGAGAACTTTTTTTTACAAGTTTCATAAACTGAAAAATATACTGCGTGTGCCGGACCCGCGCCAAGTCCCATTGCACCAATCCCTCGGTATAACGCCGTGGGACCTTCCGATTTAAGAATCGATCGAAAAGCTTGACGAACCGAAACAGATTGAATTGGGCACGATGTAATTGCTTGCATATGAGTTTTAACGGTGTCAACTGGAAACATTGCCATGTGTTCGATACAACCGGCGATAGATCCGGCAATCATGAACTGCCAGAAGTGAAGACCGTCGTGAGAAGTTGACGGCGTTAGGGTTTTCTCGGGTTGGAATTCGGGTCGGAAATCCGGGTTTTGGAACTTTGCTCTTGCTTCTGTAGCCATAGTTTTGGGAAAATTAACAAATTGGAGAAATAAAAACAGATAAATTACTAAAATTAATAGAAATAAAAAATAAAAAAACTAGGTAATTAGGGTTTTTTGAAGAAGGTGTAAAATTGGAAAATTTGAGTTTTGGATTGGGAAATTGAGAGGGTTTAGTTGTTGTTCCATAAACCAATAAATCGATAAGTTTTGAGATTGTTGAATTTGATTTGGGGGATTATAGGGTTTGAAGAAAGGGGCTGAAATTGAATTGAATTGAATTGAATTGAAGAAGGGGTTTGATTGCGTGTTAGACTTTGTGTGTCTGGTGAGTTAACAAATCATGTTTTTAGGGTTCCAAGTATTTGGGAATGGGATATTTATCAGTTTATATCGTGGTTTCTATATTTTAACTGGTCACAAATATTTTTTTTCCATGGGAGTTTGTATAGGTAAATTACCAAATTTTAATATATCGGTAAATTTAATTGTTAACATAAATAATTAGTAAAATACTTGTGCAAATGTACAGATATTCGATTGTGTGAATAATTTATTTTATTTTATATTTTTATTAACGGAAATTTGTCTTGTATACAATAGTTATTTTTAAATTTCATTGATGAAAATTATTTTTCATTTAATAATTATATAATTTCTTTTATTTATTTTTTTATCCAATTAGGTTAAATAGAAAAAATGTAATTTTTTTTATCATTAGTAGTGTTTTTTTTCTTTTTTCATGGTAAAAAAGTCATGAAAAAATGTAGTTATTATTTATGTATTTTGGCACAAAAGGTAATTTTTTCTTCTACTATTAGTAACTAGTGTCAGAACCCGTGTCAAACACGGGTAAAAAATAGAACTATAAAAAAGAATATTTAAATATTTATAATTATTAAACAATAAAAATATTAAAAAATAGAACATGCATAAAAATATTTATCTTTAATAAATAATTACACTTAGTACTCATTTTTTTTATGAAGCGTACACTTAGTGCCCGTTTGGCCGGGCTTTTTTTCTACTTTTTTTCTTCTTAAAAATAGTAAAGTAGGAAAAAAATGTGTTTGATTCTACTTTTTTTTATTTTTTAATTCTTTAGTTTATTTCTCTAATACTTTTAAAGAGAAATATGACTAAATTCAATTTTATACTTCTCTATTTCGTTTAAGCTAAATAGAAAAGTAGAAAATAAGCCGGGTCAAACGGGCACTAAGTACTAGGGGTGTGCATCGGTCGGATTTGGGCGGTTTCGGGCCAAAAAACTCAGATCTGTCCATAACCGAAGAGCATTAAGAATCACCCATTTCCGACCATTACCTTGAACGGTTAAGGCAGTTGGCGGTTGGATCGGGTAACGAGTTATTTAACGGTTTTATACGGATAAGAAACAAAACAGAAATTTTTGAGGATCTTTGGAAAATTAGATCTTGATTCGGTGTTTCAGAGAAAAAGATTAACATAACAAGAAGGGGACTCGAAAGTTGAAAATAGATCCAAAGAAAACTAATAACTTTATGATGGTCTACCTGTACTGTGAAAATGAATTAATTATTTTCTTTGAATCATGACTTTGGAGAAAAAATAATATGCTTGTAACCACATCATCAGAGTAATTAACCACCATTATTGAGAGAAAGGAGAGACTGAGGAAGCAAGACAAGGAAGTATTTCAACCTTGAGTGGGTAGGAGAAGATAAATACATGGATAGGAGAAAGTAAGACAAGGAAGTACGTAGCTGGAAATAAGATAGGAGATGATAGCACATGTATTGATTGAAAGTGTGTGTAATAACGTGTAGGTGTAGTGTAGTCTGTCATAGTATGGTAATAAAAGTCTTGAAAATTGTCACATTTTTTGACCTATTGTGTGTCTCGAGAAAAAAAGAGCAGTAAGCAAGTAGACATGAAAATAGGATTTGACAGACATGTTGTGTGAAAGATACTCTATACTCTATTTCATTTAAATAAAACACTTTTTCGGGCGGGTCCGGACACCGATAAATCTATTTTTCATCAACCGAGCCCGACCAGACTAACTCATACATAACTGAATTCAATCATTTTGAAACCCGAAACCCATATTGACCCGACCCGAACACTAACGGGTTTCACGGTTTTCTCGGTTTGCTGGCGGGTTAGAAAGTTCTGCACACCCCTACTAAGTACTCATATTGTTAACATTATGTCAAATTGCTTCAAAAAAACATTACGTCAAATAATTGTTGCTATGTAATAAATTTAAAATTTTAAAAATGTAATTTGGATCTAAAAAAGTGTTAAGAAAAAGAGGCCAAATTTTTTATTTATAAAAATCATATATTCATTTAAGCTTATTTTTTAACCAAGGGTCGATTTCCGTAAAATAAAATAACTATAAGAGACAATGGTTTGATGTTAGCCTTGATACGGAGCAATTTTAAATATCTATGTCAGTTCTTCCACCCTTTGAGATAATTTCAATATAGCGACTGCGTTCGGCAATAGATACCCTTTGAGATACTTTCAATATAGCGAGAAGAATAGCAACTTTGACCCATGGGAAAAGTGGGGGGCGCGCGCAGGAGGGTGTGGGGAGCAATGGGGGGGCGCGGAGAAATTTATGGGGTGGGGGGTAGGGGTGTGCAGAACTTTCTAACCCGCCCGCAAACCGAGAAAATTGTGAAACCCGTTAGTGCTCGGGTGGGTCAATATGGGTTTCGGGTTTCAAAATGACTGAATTCAGTTATGTATGAGTTAGTCTGGTCGGGCTCGGTTGATGAAAAATAGATTTATCGGTGTTCGGACCCGCCCGAAAAAGTGTTTTATTTAAATGAAATAGAGTATAGAGTATCTTTCACACAACATGTCTGTCAAATCCTATTTTCATGTCTACTTGCTTACTGCTCTTTTTTTCTCGAGACACACAATATGTCAAAAAATGTGACAATTTTCAAGACTTTTATTACCATACTCTGACAGACTACACTACACCTACACGTTATTACACACACTTTCAATCAATACATGTGGTATCATCTCCTATCTTATTTCCAACTACGTACTTCCTTGTCTTACTTTCTCCTATCCATGTATTTATCTTCTCCTACCCACTCAAGGTTGAAATACTTCCTTGTCTTGCTTCCTCAGTCTCTCCTTTCTCTCAATAATGGTGGTTAATTACTCTGATGATGTGGTTACAAGCATATTATTTTTTCTCCAAAGTCATGATTCAAAGAAAATAATTAATTCATTTTCACAGTACAGGTAGACCATCATAAAGTTATTAGTTTTCTTTGGATCTATTTTCAACTTTCGAGTCCCCTTCTTGTTATGTTAATCTTTTTCTCTGAAACACCGAATCAAGATCTAATTTTCCAAAGATCCTCAAAAATTTCTGTTTTGTTTCTTATCCGTATAAAACCGTTAAATAACTCGTTACCCGATCCAACCGCCAACCGCCTTAACCGTTCAAGGTAATGGTCGGAAATGGGTGATTCTTAATGCTCTTCGGTTATGGACAGATCTGAGTTTTTTGGCCCGAAACCGCCCAAATCCGACTGATGCACACCCCTAGTGGGGGGCGCGCATGAGTAAAATGTGGGTGGGGGGGGTGCGGAGCAAATCATGTGGATCATAGTTGCTAACGTTGATCCACATGGGTCGTAGTTAGCAATTCTCATATCAACCTTTTACTAATTGTTAATTAGTTTAGTGTGGATTGACGCACTTAACTTAATAGGGAAAGCCACAGTTTGATCCCCACGATTACGATCGAAAAAGAGTTAGAATCACTTGATAATAAAAAAAACAATTTATAAAGCCACTCTCGTAGTCATAACTCACAAGAAAGTATTAGTAATCGTCTGTCTTGGGAAAAATAACTAGATGAAAAAGAATAATGGTAGAAGTATATATATATATATATATATATATATATATATGTGTGTAAGCTAGATTAAGAGAATAATATAAACTCTTATTATTTTTCTATTTTTTCCTTCATCTATATATTTTTATCCTTTTTTTTAGTTTAAATTAATTTTTTAACATGTAATTATTTATTTTGGCACATAGAAGAAATGACAAAGTCATTATAAACTTATACACATAAAATGGAGGAATTGGGGATCAGACTACGGTCATAGGCAACATCCTATCTAATAATTTCGGCATTTTTTCTTAGTTGACATATAATTTTTTCTATACTATAACATATAATTATTAATGACAAAGTTTGGTAACAAAAAAGATAAAATATTAATGACAAATATGTCTCATGTGTTGTCACGTGTATAAGTTTATATTATTGATAATGAAATGCACTTTATCTATGTTAAAAAAACATTTGTCACTTTTTTTAAGAAAAAACATTAATTTGTCACTTGTTTTTTTAATGTATTTTTACATATACTAGACATATTTAATTTATTCTATTTTTTGTACCAATGATAAATATTTGTCTCATTTTTTTATGTATCCATGACAAAAATTGGTTGAACAGCAGATTTACATGTTAGTGATGTTATTAATTGGCTCTAACTTGGAATGTTGAAAGGTCTTGCTTAAAATCCAATATTGGGCTTCAAACTTTAGACGACTAGACAAAACAAGCAAAAAATACAAAAAGTTCGCACATGGTGTCAAAGTAGACACACACCACCAGCTTCCACATTGTTAAATCAAACTCCTTCTAACTAGTGAATCACCAATACAACAAGGCCTGATCAACACTACTCCTATACAAAAACATACCAGCCCTTGGCATCAGAACAACAGATTAAACCAGAAAATCAAATCTGCTACCCAAATACTGCACTCAGCCAAAATACACATTTTCTCTTTTCCAGCAGCACACATGATTTTATACATGAAACACAACAGCGGAATAACAAGTGGGGTAGAAACCACAAAATATAAAATCCACATCAGAAAATTATAAGCTCCTAGACAAAGCATTATCCCACGCCTATGAAATCTAATAGCATCAGAGAAATCAGGCAAATACAATTAGTAATTTACTACTATATAATACCATCGGTTATACCTTCATAACTAGTGCAATTAGCAAGTTTCTTGCCTCTCTGATCCAAGATTTTTTTCTTCTTTTTTGTGAATTCCAACAGATAACCCATAACATACCATAAAAGCTCCTGATATAAATTGTCTGACACATTTCTCACGAGCTTAGCTTACAAAAGTTCCAATCATTTTTTCATCGTTTTGATCATTAAGCTCCAACAATTCCTCACAAAGAGCTTTAGCTAATAAATTTAGCTCGGACTCTAACATTGCCCATAGATTAGCAACAATAATTGGAGAACCCGCCATCAAATATGACAATGGTGTTTCTACCAGTGCATAGCTTCTTTGTAAGTTTAAAGAACCACTGCTACATCCCATCAATAATACAGCAGGACATTTCTTTAATTGCTGGATCTTATAGTCTTCAATGAATAATACAGCAGGACATCACCCTTATAAATATATATATGACTCATGTAAACCACAAAATATAAAATCCACACACACAAAATTTTCTAAACCTTACCAGATCCGTGCCCGAGATAATAAAATATTTCATGATTTTCTAAACTTGCCACTAATTCTGTCACGGTAGATATAGAATTTATTTTTCCCTGTAAAGTAAAAGAAAGAAAAGAAAAAATGAATTCATAAATACATGTAGATAAATTTGGTTCTTCCCTTCTATTTTTCTCAAATTTGAACATATATAATACCTTCAATGTACTTAGATTCAAATACTTTTGAAAAGTATTATGAAACCTAGAGAGATCGTCGTCTAGATTTACAACGTAATATCCAAATTGAGGATCCACTGATGGAAAAAATTCTGAATTTACTTTCATTTGTTCCTTATGCCTATCAAGAACAGCACGAATACTCAAGATTGAAGGCATGCGATAAATCTTTTGATCCCTTAACATGGATAAATTTTCCCAAGGGAGCATCTGTCAAAACATTTAACTTGTTAATTAAGTTAAATAAATAGGTTAAAAACATTCTAGACTACATATGAAGGTATTCTAGACTACATATAAATAAATAGGTTAAACCAAAAATACAATTGGATAATATATGTTAAAATTATTATTTTTGAAGAAGCCATATATGTTAAAATATTGTTGCTTTGTGTTCAGAGAAGGACCAAAAAACTTTAAACAGGGTAGGCCACATATGACTTACTATATAAATTTGTAGAAGTAAATATAGTGTAGGTCACCTATGACTTATAATGTTTGTTTATTCATGTAAACTAGTGATTATAATTTCACTTCTATAAAGTGAATAAGTAGATATACTTCATGAGCATAGCTCAATTGATAAGGACATTGCACATTAGTGCAGAGACTAAAGTTTGGACCCAGTATGCTCACTTGGTGAATTTCAAGCCGCTAGACCACCTGACCGAAATAAAAAAAAGTAGATATACTAAATTTCAAACCCATATATACGTTATATGCAATTCTAAATTTCACCTCTTTAAGATTCAAAAGAGAATATTTGGATAAAAAATCCCCTAAGTTAGAATATCTTTTTATTATGTGCTTTTTATACATATATGAAATTTAATTGAAAGGTTAGTGGAGATCCACATCATAAGAAAAAACCACAACAACTTAAGAAAAGTTGTTTTGTTTGTAACAAATTCGAATCTCTTGGTAATTGAATTATACCTAATAGTTAGATTCGTTATTCTCCTGTTTATTTTCTTAATAGTTAGATTATTCGATATCTCATGGAATATGAGAGGTTAATTAGCTATGCTAAAAAAAGAAGAGAAAAGCACAATGGAATGGAAGAAATTTTCACTACCTTTTTTACCAATTCCACCCATGCCCCATGGTATTCAACAAACGTGTCGACAACGCCTCGACAGTCATGGAACGGTGTTGTGTTCTCGTCCTCGTCAAGAGGCTCTTCCATGCTTAAACAATGCTGTTTGTCTCTTACTGCATTCAGAGAAAACATAAATCACAAACTAAACCTAACATCAATTGAATCAAACAACCAGAACAAAAACATATGTAAAGAGACATATTTTTAATCAAAAAACGAAACTTACCTATCTTAAATCTCAAAATTTGTTTGTTGTTGCTACTGTTTTTGTTGAATTGGGTTTAGTAAAAATGGCTTCTTCAATTAAATGAAAAGTGGGTTCTATGATTATTTATAGGAGATGTTGTGAATAATATTGATGTGTTGGTTGGTTCCTATAGCTTCTGTGATACAAAATACAAATTCACATCAATGAATCAATGAAGCATGCTTCTTCTAAACGAGTTCTGTGATAGAATTTAAAGCTCACAATGTTTGTACTAGTGGGTAGTGGCGTGTTCTAATATAAAGTTGGATATGACATTTGCTTTTAAATGTAGCATGGTTCGTCAGAGTGGGTAGTGGTGGGATAACTGTTGCAGTTTTCCATATCATAGGTTTTGTATTGAATGATCGTGTAAAATTATTTTATAGTGCCGGTCGGTGCATATCAATTAAACTCAAATTTGATTATTAAAATTTGAAAAATTAATCAAAAAAATCTTATAATAAGAGACCGAAGAAGTAATTAACCATAATTTTTTAACTATGTTTTTTATTTGTGAATTCACATGCACATAGTAAGAGTCCGTTTGGTTAGATGGAAATAAAGTATGAAGGAAAGAAAACACGGAAACCAATACATGTATTTGGACTATTTTATAATTCAAATACATTTCTCGAATTCTGTGCTTTCTTTCGTTCCTACTTTCTTTCCTTCAAACCAAACAAACCCTAAATGTCCTATGACAAATGTTACTATCTTAGTCACACTTGAAAAAAGGCAACCCAAGAGAACTAACTAACGGCTACGCAAAACATATTCACAGTAAGTTTGGTTCACGGTAATTTTGATACATTTAATTTTGATAGAATTAATTGTGACCGAATTAATTTTGAAAAAATTGATTTATATTTGAATGCAATAATGCATTATTGATTAACAACTAAAATATAATATTAAATATAAAATTGAATCTTCAAAACTCAAAAACTAGGAATTGTAGTTTCAACTAGAATTGATTTTTGAATGCTAAACCAAACATTTTTAAAATATACTTTTTTCACTTTTGAATGAGTAGAAATAATTCTAGACAAATAAAAAGTTAAACCAAACATACACTCAATCAAACCAAGATTAAATTGAAAATAAGATGAATCTTACTTTTCCTTCTAGGAGGTGCTTTTATATTGGGATAAAATTTATATGTAAGAATGTTAATTTGTATACGATAACGGATTATCTGTGGTGATTATTTGTTATTGATGCAAAATATATTTTTTTTTTAAATGAAAGATACAAAATATGTATATTCTTTTATAGAAAAAAAAGGAAGAAAAAATATGTACAAAATATGTATATTACTTTATACACTACTTTCAAGAAAACAAAAGAAAAAGTAAGGTTAATTTAATAAAAGTGTTATTACTTTTAACATAATGATTGTATTCCTTAACATGTGTGAAAATACCAAGTACGACATTCATTTTGAAACAGAGGAGAATTTAAAGCTCACAATGTTTGTACCAGTGGGTAGTGGCGTGTTCTAATATAAAGTTGGACATGACATTTGCTTTTAAATGTAGCATGGTTCGTCAGAGTGGGTAGTGGTGGACATTATTTGGTTTAATTTTTGAAAAATTTGATGATTAAAATTTGAAAAATTAATCAAAAAATCTTACTATACTGTAATAAAAGACCGAAGAAATAATTAACCATAATTTTTTAACTATGTTTTTTATTTGTGACTTCACATGCACACCATAACTGAATGTTAGGCAACCCAAGAGAACTAACTAACCGCTACCCAAAATATATTCACCATAAGTTTGGTTCAACGTTGGACTTGGACATAAATATAATTGATTTTGATACAATTAAAAATTAATTGTGATCAAATTAATTTTGAGAAAATTGATTTATATTTGAATGCAATAATACATAATTGATTAACAACCACAAAATAATATTAAATACAAAATTAATTCTTCAAAACTCAAAAGTTTTTTTTTTGACAATCAAAACTCAAAAGTTAGGAATCGTAGTTTCAAAGGAAATGATTTTTGAATGCTAAACCAAACATTTTTAAAAACTACTTTTTTCACTTTTGAATGAATAGAAATAATCTAGACAAATAAAAAGTTAAATCAAACAAACACTCAATCAAATAAAGATCAAATTGAATGTCAAATCACCCTTTTAATATATATAAAAATAAATTCAAAATAATTTTATCATATTTTATCTTATTAAATTCAACATAAGGGCTAAATATATTTTTGGTCCCTATAAATGTACTAAATTTTGGATTTTAGTTCCTCTAAAATTTTTCTTCGACTTTTAGTCCTTCAAAATTTTTTCATCTTCACTTTTGGTCCCTCCTTCTAAATAAAATCATATGTAGAATTCATATTTTTGAATAAAATTTTGCAGAAAATTTATAAAATTATAATAATCTCTCTCAAAAAAAATTAGAATTTTTAACAAATCAAGAATTAAATATAAATTTTTGTATTTTTTGTAGTTAAAAATTCATATATAATTCATATTTTGGTAAAAAATTCCAAATTTTTTTCTATGAGATTTTCATAATATCTTACACATTTTTGGACAATTTTCATTAAAAAATATTTAGGCTACACGTGAGTTGAATAAAAAATTGGAATTAAAATTAGTGATTGAAAATTTTTAGGGACTAAAAGTTAAAGAAAAATTTTAGAGGAATTAAAAGTAAAATTTGATATATTTATAGAGATAAAAAACATATTTAACCTTTAATATAATAACACTATGAAAATAATCATCATGCTAAGTATTATTGTATTACTATTATAAAATAAATAACAATAAATGTTTGGTACCACATTAACATAGACGTAGGGATGATCGCGGTGCGGTTTGGTTCAGTTTTGATCAAAAAAGCCAGCTGAACCGCGAGATAAAAATACATGCGGTTCGGTTTGGTTCGGTTGAATTTTAAAAGGTCATCCAAACCAAACCAAACCAAACCAATGCGGCTTGGTGCGGTTCGGTCGCCGCGGTTTATCGAGATATAAAAAACATGAGAATATTATCAACTTATAACAAAATAAACGTAAAAATATTAGTATTTTATTGTTTACTTTTACATTAAATAATATGTATATACAGAAATTGCATATATCCTAAAACTTTTGTATATCTTATAAAAAGAGTTTATTTTTAATAACAATATTATAGTTCTTAATCGTGTAAAATGACATATTTTAACAACCTACTATTTTATAGACTCAATTTTGATTGAGTTTATTAAGTTGAATTGTGTAATAGGTTGATTGTTTATAGTTGATATAGTTAAGTTAAGTATTGCGGTTTGGTTCGGTTTTATGAAATGAAAACCGCGAACCAAACCAAACCGTGCGATTTAGTAGAAAAATGATCCGTGTGGTTTTAACTAAATGCGGTTTTTTGCGGTTTCGGTTTGGATTCGTTCGGTGTGCGGTTTTACTTTTGGATTGGTTCGGATATGATCACCCCTACGAGCTATACAGATGACTTGACAAAACACAGAAAAAACATAAAAACTTCACAGTGTTCAGACGACTAGACACACCACAAATTTAACGGGTTATTTGGTTGGAAAGAAATTGAAAAGAGAGAAATTAAAATACAGAAATTATATATTCGAATTATAATTTAGTCTAAATATATATATTTATTTTTATATTTTTATTTTTCTCTTCTCAATTTTTCTCCAACCAAATACCAAGGTGTGTTTGGTAGAGAAGAAAGTGAGAAGAGAGAAATAAAAACACGGAAATCAATGAATGAATTAATTTCCATATTTTTATTTCTCTTTTCTCAATTTCTCTTTTACCAAACAAATGCTAAATTATGTACTCCATCCATTTCAAAATATAAAAAAAAAGTAATCAATAAAAATTGATATAATTGGACAAAATTCTTAATTAAATATATCAACTTTTATTGCGACTTTTTCTTTTCATCTGTAGTCTTATATCTCTAGACTCTAGTCAATTATCAAGAAACTAGCTTGGTATCACATCACCTTTATTGAAAGTTGTAGTAACTTGTAAGTTATCTCTATTTTTTTGTTTGAGAAACAGAGTAGTCCTATTGTAACTTTGTAGGAGCTTATCTAAAAAAAACTTTGTAGGGTCAAATTCAAGCATAGTCTAATGTACCTATTAGTAGGCCGGTTCAGAAGTTCCAAGGAATTTGTCTTCACTCTTCATCCATTTGTTTCAAACGCACGGTGCCATTTTTTTTAACAACAAATCAAATTTTATTCATTCATATGTTAAAATAAAAATAATATAAAAGATAAAAATAGTTAAATATTTATTAAAAATATATATAATACTTTTAGTTGATCATATAGCATTAACAAATCAAAATATAAATTTTAATAACTTTAACAAATCATTCCACACATGATTAAGAGTCAATATTAATTTTAGATGCACAATTTTTAATGACATCCAATCCAACTCTAAAAGAAAGATATTTACATATATTCGCATAAGACAATCGACTATATATAGTCTTTGAAATGACAAATTATGTTGCATAGGGAAAAAATATTTGTGAAATTGAAAAAAAATTCTACCACGCACAGTAACATCTTTAATTTGGAAGAATTATCAAAACAATTTAGTATTTTTGATAATAATGTTTAAATGAAATATAATTTAGAATAAAGTTAATATGTATCCTGTAGATACATATTATTATGGATCTTAAAGTAAAAAATTAGTCTTTAAAATTGTGTATTTAATTTGTTTCTAATATCAAATTTCCATCTTTAATATATTTACTTGCACTTTAAAGTCACGTGTTAATATTTTCCTAAACAATGTTATATATAGGACATCTACACCATACATACAATATTGTTGGAATATAGGGCATATTTATGTATGAATTATAAATAAAATTGTTGAGTCCCACTTCAGATAATAAAAAATACTAATGTATTTAATATTCTAGTGTATATTTTAAAGAGAAAAATATATTAAGTCTCGCGTAAAGCATGCAAAATGAAATAGCAATAGAATTTGGTTCCGGTGCCTTATATTTAGCATTTTTAATTTTTAATACTATAATTTATCAACTTTTCTATTCCCTTACATGTCCACATGGCAGATTTATATTGCATTCTTCTCACAACAATTTAATATTAAATGCTATTATGATGATTATTATTAGATGACCATGATATGATGATGATGATGATGCACCCAACATGGATATGTTAGTACGCCCCTCCCTCAGTCCATTCTACACTATATTTTCAAATTCAAATTATATCATTAATTATAATTAATTTAATGATATGAATTACTACTAATTCATTGTATTTAAGATAAAATCATAAATTCAAACAGTCAACATATATTTAAGGTAAAATTATAAATTCATTACCTTTTACGAATTTTGAATTTAAAAAAATTATATAAACTAGAAAAATACCCGTGCGATGCACGGGTTTGTTAATTATTACTATTACTATTGATAAACAAAGTTGTTATATATAATAAATTGTTGAAAAAATTTATTAATATTTTTAAAAATATTAATATTAATGTAATATTTTGATAAAATATTGTTTATTTTATAAAAGTTTTATATATGAGTTACAGATACTTGTCTAATTTTTTGGTCTTTATCGATGACATATTTATTCATTCTTAGTTATGTATCAATAGCTTATCCCGTATTTCTAATTTTATTTAACATTTTTACAAATTTTAAGATTTTCTTAATGAAATTTTTAAGTGCGTTAGTTAAATATATTTATTAAATTTTATTTGTTGGTCCCGTGTCCGTTGCAAATTTTATATACTTATATAGTCACACATTTTTTACTATTACTACAAACTTTTTTTGTCACATTTGTTGAACTCATAAAATATCGGTTATATACTATAATTGATTAAATAACATTTAAAAGTATTAATACGGATAATTTTTGGATTGAAAAAATATATAGAAACGACACATTTGAAGCAAATTAATGTTTCTCACTGACAAACATTCATCCCGTGTTTTTTTATACATCTATGAGTGACAAATATTAAAATTATTTTTATTTATAATCAATACATTCTAATTGATTTTATTAATGCTAGCTATCTACTGCATATATTTTTAATTAATATATTTTTATTCAACATTTATCCCGTGATTTTTTTATATATAATTATTAATATATTTCTTCTTAATTTCTCGTATAAAAGTAAGTAAAAATGAGTAATCAACATTTATTTCATCACCATAATAAAAAACATTTATCCCGTCAATTATTTCCACAATGTTTGCAGATATAATAAAATATTTATTCACGATATAACAAAATTTTAAGAATTTATAAGTACTTTTAACAATTCATTAGTAGTTTCAATAAATGACATTTTTATTCATGATATAACAAAATTTTAAGAGCTTATAAGTTCTTTTAAAATAACAATGTACTATTATATAAGAAAATCTGTCAATTATTTGTATCATGCTAATTGTGAATTTTATGCACTTATATTATCTTTAGAAACAAATTTTTATTTTAATATAATAAGGTCAATAGGATAAGTATTTTATGGTTTAGGATTTCATGCGTCATTATACCCTTACTTGTCATTTTTTTTTACTTATCAATTATTACTACTTTTATTAGATTAGTCTTAGTTCAATATGTCACATAAAGAATGATATAGCAATAACTTTTATTTTTTACGTTTATTAATTAAAATTTCAATATGAAAATGGGAGATGGAGACTTTAAAAAAATATAGGTTTAACATGCATTGGAGAGAAGTGTAGAAAAAGGCATTAAGTGAAATTAAATACTCCAATGCATTGATTGTTTCATTTTGAATTTTGAAATAATTAAGTTAAATTAAATGAAAAAGACACTTAAGACCACTAAATTAAGGATTTGATTTGTATATTTAAGGATAATTAAGGAATTTTAGTGGTAATTAACTTTATTATATTGATAGTAGACATTATTTGTATAAATGCTATTAAATATTTTATTATAAATGTTGTGTTAATTTTTTTAAATAATGGTTTAAAATTTAATTCAACGCATTTTTTTTTTAAAATTGGTCTTGAAATCAACACATTTTTTAATATCATTGACCTTCCTTATATGTGGTTTTTTTTGGTACAATATGGTCATTTTTTTATGCCATAAAAAAATGGTGTTTATTTTGTCAAAAATAAAAATTGGTGTTTATGCCATATAAAAAAAAAAAAAAACGCCAGCATAAAATGTGCAACTATAGACTAAACTTGCGGCCATCATATAAATGCAAAGATCTCAAGCGGTACAACTATATAAATACATTTTTTTGACAAATGGATATATAAATACATGTTTCTTTGACACAATATTTGTCATTATAAATCATGCATACAATATTCTTTTTTGGCAATGGCATACAATATTTGAAACACAATTTTATTTCTCAAATTTTACTTTTGTGTCTATAATTTTTTTTTCATGGCACCTAACCTTACCACGATTATATTTCTCAAATTTTACATTCTAAAAATTCTTGGAATTTGATGGTAAAAGTTGTACGACTTTGATATGTGAAGGATGTGACGAAAGACTAAAAACTTTCTTTTTCAATGGAGACGATTCTTATGGATTCAAATATAAGTTGTTGTTGCATATTTTATGATTTTTTCCTCATTTTTTATTATAAAAATTTACTATTTGAAATTTAAATATGATGGAGTACCATATTATAACTTCTTTTTTCAAATTCAGGTGATTACGTACATGTCATATTCGCAGGACTCAAATCTATAAGTTCGAAAAAGAAATTACAGAGCATTATCTCTATTGCATATCTAACTTTGGCGTTGCATCTAAAATCGGTTCATATTGAACCACAAGACATCAATAAGACAAATTTCCTTTTTCGACAGAGATGATTCTCATATATAAGAAATGTAAGTTGTTGTTTCATTGTTTATTATTTCTTTTTTATAAATATTTATTATTTGAATATGATGGAGTACCATGTTATAATTAACATTTTTCATTTTACTTTTTATTTCAGAATAATCACATTCATGTCACCATTCCTAGGACTCTAATATATAAATTCAAAAAAGAAATTAAGGAGCATAATATTTACTATATATACATCTAATTTTAGTATTGTATCCAACATTGGTTCATATATTAAACCACCAAGCATCAATTTTAATATGCAAAAGTCAATTTCAGATTACAGAAGATTCATAACCACCAAAATGATTGTGCATTGATCATTCTTTTATGTTGTACTCATTTTTGTTTTATTTTTAATTTTTTATTATTATTTGAGGCTATTTAAGTTTTGCAATATCATTGGAAGCATTTTAAGGAAATTGATTTGATTAGTTTCGTATATACACATTAAGTTATATGAAAGATGTCATGTAACCAATACTCTCAAGTCTCAATACTATCAATCCTTGAGTGTTCTTTATTCGATTTGATTTTCTTTTTAACCTTAAAATCTTTCCTTCTTTTTATTTGTTTTCAAAACTTAGAATATTTTATGACCCAAAGAAAAATCATTAAAATATTGAACAATTAATATATTAATATATGAGTTTAATTAGAATAATCTAACAGTGTAAAGTGACAATACAAAGTCACTTTATAATATCAACATTAAATTTTAAAATAGAAAGATTAAATAAAATATTTTCTAATTATCATTTCTTCCCACATCAATCATTATAAAAGATCACTACAATTTATCAAAAAAAAAAGATCACTATAAATTCCTCATATTGAATTTTCAAAATTGAGAATTATAACAAGTGCACTTTTTTCTCTTAAAAAAAAAAAAACAAGTGCACTTTTTTTTATAAAAAAAAAAAAGTGCACTTTATCATTTTGTCAATAAAACCTGCCATTTACAATTTTCTATATTTTTTCTTTAATTTATTATTTTCCATTTATCTATTTTATACTATATGAACCATAAGGTATACTAATCATCAACGATTTTTTTTACAAAATACAGAAATTAACACGTACAATATATTTTGTTTTTGGTAACACGTACAATATATGCTTGAGAAATGTTATCAATATATTTTTTAAATGCATTTCAACCCACTGTTTTTAATTGATTCATTGTTTAAAAAATAGGCTAAAAGACATTTTTAACCCTCAACTTTCAAATTGGGCAATTTTAGGCTTCAAATTTTAATTGTGCGATTTAAACCCCCAAATTTTAAAATTGTATGATTTAACCACCAAATTTAAATTGTACGACTTTAGCTCTTCAAATTTATTTACTTTTTCATTTGTTAGCCCCCATTGACTTTTTTAACTAAAAATTAATTATTTGGCATTTATAACGTTATGAATATTCAATTTAGCATATCAAGCTGTAACCAAAAAAAGGCTAGCTTATCAAACATATTCATTTTTTATGTTATTATATTTTTCATTTTATATTTGATTAGTATAAAAACTCTGACATTTAAAAGAAACTGTGTGGTCACATTTTTAAACATGTTTGACACGTTACAAATATTAGCCGCCTTTTATTAAGAGTGTCCTTCATCAAGTATATTTTTTATGAATATTATAAATTTTATTTATTTAATTGATAATTATGAAATCAACAATATTAAAATATTAATTTTTATAAATGCATTTTTACCCGTGCTAGGGTCTGGATACTAGTTGTTTAAATTTGTTGTGGCCATTAGCCCATTCCACGTAATGCAACAATAAAGTATATTAATTTCTATATTTTTGCTAATTAATTACATAAAGAGAAGGGCAAGTAGAAGAGAGAGAAAAAAAAAGAAAAAGGAAACAGAACAGTAACAGGTTTTACATAGTGGCGGCCTTAAGAGAAGAAGAAGAAATTGATCGTTCAATTTGTTGGTCAACTAAAGGTAAGTTTTCATATTTAATTTTTCTAGAGCATTCATGTTATATTTATATGAAAGCAAAATAGAAAGGGTTTTCATATGGATGTCTATGATGTTTAATTTTTGATCTAAAATGCACATAGATTTTGATAATTAAATTGTTCATATTTTGATTATGAAACTGCTTTAAGTTTTAACGAATTTACATTTTATAGAATGTGATATCTATTATGAACTTTTCTATATAGAATTTAAGTTTGATGTCTAAATTGAGTTTGCTCTATTGCTTTGTTGAATTATGGTAATAAAATCATTCTTAATTTGAGGATCTATGTATCATATTTTGATCAAACTCAATTTAGACTATTCACATATGATATTAAAATCATTCTCAGAATCAAAATATGATACTCTGATCATTCTATATCGATTTTTGAGAATGATTTTAATATCATATGTGAATGGTCTATGTACCATATTAGAATGATCAGCAGGACCGGCTCTGGGCATAGGCTCAGAGTGCGACGGCCTAAGGCCCATGCCGATAAGGGGCCCAAATTGTTTTTATATAGGATGTATATAGTAAAACTTATATTTATATAGACGGTATACATAATAAAAAGGAAAATGATAAACATTGCCCTAAGGGCAATGGTTAAGGAAACAAAAGTGGTAAATTAACTCTTGGAACTTGTGCATTTTACTTTTCTAAATTAATAAAACACCGTTTTCAATGCAAACATTACTTGTTTTGGTAATCTTAACTAGTGTCTTGAGGGCACTAGTTAGCAAGACCCTAATAAAAAATATAAAAAAAACTCAAATATTTATCATATTTGAACTTAATAGTTCTTTATATTTTTTTTTTACAAAGTCAACATAACTTATTTTTTACACTCTAAGCTTAGCATTTCATTTTCACACCAAAATTTCATTAGGCAAAACACAAAATTGAGAAGTAAAACCTAAAACGCATAACCAAAACGAATCTCCTTTTTGTCTTGCATTAAAATTTAAATTGTCTTTTTTTTCTCTTCGCCTATTGATCTCCACGACTTTTGAATTTGTTAAAAACTTTATTCTCTGGATTTTAATTTCTATAATATTTTCAACAACAAATATTTGATTATTTATCTCACGATATCAAACAACAACAAATTTTCAAATTTAGATAATTTTTCATTGAATTTCGAGTATTAATTTTTTTTTAATTCTCTTTTGCCTAATTAACCTGATTATATTTCTCGTACCAATTGCAGAAATAGTGTATTACAAACAATCATCTTGAATTTCAAAACATTTGTGGCTTGGGGTGCTATCGTAACTGAGATATTTGTTGTCATAATTGATTCATATTTTATTGATCATTTATAAAAAAAATTATGATGTATTATACAATAGTATATATTTTTTTTTCAAATTTGGTTTAAGGCCCGTGAAATCTCAGAAACGGGGCTGATGATCAGTGTATCATATTTGAGGGTGTATTCTTGAACAGATCCTACCGTGCAGTAGGACTCCGGTATAGTTATTGATGGACTGTTTTATCCTGGAGGCGTCGTGGTATATTTCGGCTGCTTGCACAATTTGGCAGTACCTCGAAACGTCTTAAAAAGAGCGACCTAGTCCGCGACTCAACCCAGTAATCTCTTCGGTGGCTAAAATTTATTTTGAACGGTTTTTGAATCCGAAAACAACACAATATTAATAATATACAAAGATTTCTCACACCAGTACAAATTATACCTTAATCCTTGATAATCAAAATTATACCTGAAGCCTTACAAACATATTTATTTTCCAATTTTATCCTTCTTAATCGACGGAATACGCTTACAATTACGAATCACACAGTTTTATATTTTGGCCATTAAACATAAGATTAGACGGTTCATATTAATTACATACTCCCTCCGGTCTTTAATATAAGAGGAATTTCACTTTTTAAATTCATTAAAAAAATTTATGGGTTTGTTTAGCAAAAAATAGCGAATAGTTTATAAGCGGTTGAAGTGATTGATATGAAATGACATAAAAATATATATAATTAATATTTAATTATTTTTAAATAAGATAATAGGGGTAAAGTTGGAAGAAAAAGTAATAAATTAAAATCTATAAGCTAAAAACAAGTATTTTGATGAGTCGAACTACAAATCTTCAATTTGACTGGAAAATTATAACAATTAGTAGCTTTAAATTTAGAACTACCCCTTCTACCTTATAACAATGAAATTGTAAATAATTCTATTTTAAATTTGAAGTTCTTCATAAAAATTATATAATTACGTATTTAGTACAAGTTGTTAAACCATGAAGAAAGAATGCCAAAAAATTGTATAAAGTTTGCATACCTCAACAATGTACTAAGTTATTAACCATAATTTACGGCTTACCTGCCTCATTTTATCCCTGCTCTAAATATTTTGTGCAATAAGCTTTCGACATCATACTTGTTTGGATATGCACAACGATTAGAAACTAGTAATCGAAAGAAAAAATCTACTCACGATGAAATGCTTTCCACTATCATGGATATGTTTCATTTTCATTTTCGACTTATTCTCACTAGTCTAAGGTATAATATCTATGTGATTCTGTTTTTCAATTTTTTTACCTGTCATATTAATTTTGAAAACATGATTAATGTTCAGTCTATTTAACCACATTCTCACATATCTATTATACCTTTTGCTGTTTGTTATTATTAAATTCCATTTTTTTTTCTGGCTGCAATATTACATCTGCTAAGATAGACAATGAAAAAATAATTGCGCTCAAAGTAACTTCTGCTGCTTTTTCCATTTTGATTTTGTTACAATACTAAGAGCAATTTTGTATAAAGAATGCAAAAAATTGTATAAAGTTTGCATACTTCAATAGTGTACTAAATCATTTATCAAAACTTGTAGCCCGCCCCTTCAAAAGTTTTATTTCTTGACTTGAGGACAATGTTTGTTTTAGCATGTAGTAATATTGCTTTGATATTGTATTGAAGCATGAAACAATTTTATCCACAAGCATATCAGAGCAATTAACTTTGAAATCTGTTGTAGTAGAATAACAAGTTAAGGTCACTAACTGTTAGATTAATAAAAGAGCAATAGGGAAGGAAAAGATAAAAAAGCTAAAGTCATAATTAAGCAATTTTATAATATGCATTTAAAAACAATAACTAGTATATGGAAAAAATACTATATAAACTTTTGGATTATTTTTTTTAATTAAGTAGCCTATTGGTTATTCTCACGCATTTAAATGTGGAGAAATATGCAACATTAATTATATTTTTTAATTTATAAGATATAGTCAAAAAAAGTTATATATTTTAGTACGGATGTAGTAAACATTAATGATTAAACTATTTTGGCACTCAAAGACAAATTAACATTACTATTAAATATTAACCATAAATTAAACATTACTTATAAATTATCATTACTCAACAGGCACCAACCTTTGGCACTCAAAAATCATAACCTCATATAACCATAAGTTGATAAGCTAGAGTTTTGTTTGGTATGGTACTCAACATTCAACTATTTAATTTAATTGAAGTAAATTTAAATTTTGAATTAATTTTGCTTAAAAGAAACACACATCCAACAATACTATGCGAATTTTCTTTGGCAAATCTTATTTAGTAAAAACTATTTCCCTAATAAAAGTACTATGAAATAATGTGTCATTACAATACTTGTTTGACTTAATATAGAAAGACATTACTGTAAAAAGCAGCTAATCGCAAGTTTCTTGTCTCTCTAATCCGCAGTTCTCTTCTTTGTTTTGTGAATTCCAACATGTAACCCATAACATACCAAAAAAGCTCTTGATATACATTGTCTTACACATTTGTCACGCTTCTGGCTCACAAAACCTCCAATTCTTTTTCCATCGTTTTGATCATTAAGCTCCAACAAATGCTTACAAAGTGCTTCTGCTAATAAATGTAACTCTGACTCTGACATCACCCACAGGTTACCAACGATATCGTAGAACCCACCGTCAAATATGACAATGTTGTTCCTATGGGTGTATAGCTTCTTTGTAAGGTTAAAGAACCACTGCTACATCCCATCAATAACGCAACAAACCATTTCTTTAATTGTTGGATCTTATAGTCACCGATGAATTATTTTCCTGTAAAAGAGATCCATCCCCGTTATAAATATATATAACTTATGTATACAACTTATACACACAAACATTGAACAAATGACAAATATACTATTTTATTTTATATAACATCTCAAGCCTTACCATATTCGTCCCCAAGATAATAGTATATCAAGTGGTTCAGTAAAGTTAAAGAAAGAAATCATGAATCAATAAATACATGTCGATAGAGTTTTTGACATAAACATAAATATCCAGTGATTCTTCCCTTCTATTTTTGTCAAGTTAAACATATTATTTAACACCTTCATTGTATTCTCATTCAAATACTTTCGAAAAGTATTTAGAAATCTAGGGAGTTTTCCATCTGGATTTTCAATATAATATATAAATCTAGGATCTATCAATGAAAAAATCTCTATATTTCCTTCCATTTCTTTATGCCTATCAAGAATAACAGAGATAATCAAGATTAAAGGCATGTGATAAATCTTTTACTTCCTTAGCATGGATAAATTTTCCCAAGAGAGCGTGTGCCAAAACAATATAGCTTGTTATTTAAGTTAGATAAATAGGCTAAAAACATTCTAGACTACATGTTAAACCAAAAATACTATTTGATAATAAATGTTTCATTTTTTTTGAAGAAGCCATATATGTTAAAATATTATTGTTTTGTGTTGCATAGCAAGTGTGGGGTTTAAAACACATGTATATGTTTAAAACTATTTTATAACACTATATAATAAGCAAGTCAAAAGCAATCACTTACTTGCATTTCATAACTAAGAATGAGTATGGTATGATTCTTCTTAACTTGATCGCAAGTCTCTCCGAAAAGTAAGTCTTTTGATGAGTCAAACCACAAATCTTTAATTTGACTGGAAAAGTGTAACAATAAGTATCTTTAAATTTAGAACTACCCCCGTCTACTTTATAACAATAAGTGTAACAAATCTTCAATTTGACAGAAAAAGTGTAACAATAAGTGTAACAATAGTACTCTTTTAAATTTGAACTTCTTCATAAAAATTATATAATTATGCATTATACATTTAGTACAAGTTGTTAAACCATAAAAATAAATAAATACTAGCGAACTTTATATGTACATGTGCATGCTACTTCTTATGAATCAATCTAAACACTCAACATAAATCATTAAGTGCATTTACATAAACATTAAATGTTGCTATTCCAACTATTTCTTTTCTATTTCTTACATTTTTGAAGTAAATACTGATAAGCTTTTAATTTGGTTTTCAAATTTGTCCATAATTTATAATTATGGTTCCTAATTAAAAAGTGGATAATTGACTCCCTAAACTAAAGTTTTCATGTGAGATAATTTAGTTTGTTTTGCATATTATTTAATGATATATTTTTTTTAATTGGAATTCCTTGTTTTTATACATAGCAGATTTACTATTACATACTATTTTCTTCCGAGGCCAATTTTTCTGTTAACTATTCAGTTTGTTTTCCATCCTAATAACAATACTTCTTACCAGGGATGCTTGATTTTCATATTCATCAAATCATGTTTGTAATTGTTAGATTAAAGATGGAAATACCGGAGCAGAGTTTGTCGAGATAGTTTATAAACGTGACAAACAATGTAGCAAACTAGAATTTTGTACTAAATTTGCAGAATAACTGAACAATAAGGCTGAGAATTATAACATGGTAATATTATTTTCAAGGCTTTCATGTTTGTTTCCAATTTTTCAATTTTTTACATATGACAATTGCAAATTTTGTATTCCATTTTGATTAAAGTGTATATTGTCACGCTGAAGCTCCTGTTAACTCAATCCTGACGATAATTTTTGTGTGGTTGTTCATTCTTTGTAGCAAAAAAACAAAATTCGAAGATTTACTTGAAGTATTACTTGAAAAGAAGGAGATTTACTCAAGTCACCACCATTGCTCAAGTCTATGGAAATCTACATAAAGAGTGATTATAAACTATCCACCATTGAAGACCAACAACTTAAATTAGGTCAAACAAGCACACAACTAACCTCTGATTGTGAGCCTTTGATGGCTTACCTGCCTCATTCTATCTCTGCTCTAAATATTATGTGCAATAAGTTTCGACATCATACTTGTGTGGATATGCACAACGATTAGAAACTACTAATCGAAAGAAAAAATCTACTCACGATGAAATGCTTTCCACTATCATGGATATGTTTCATTTTCATTGTCGATTATTCTTACTAGTCTAAGGTATAATATCTATTGTATTATGTGTTCCAATTTATTATTATTTTTTTCACCTGTCATATTAATTCTGAAAACAAGATTAATCTATTAAGCTTTTTTTTAAAAATTAGTAGCCTATTGGCTATACTCACACATTTAAATGTAAAAAAAATATGGAACATTAAATATATTTTTTAATTTGTGTGATATGGTCAAACTGTCATATATTTTGGTATGGAGGTAGTAAACATTAAATTATTTTGGCAGTCAAATATAAATTAACATTACCATTAAACATTAACCACAAATTAAACATTACACATATATTATCATTACTAAACATGCACCAAACTTTGGCACTCAAATCATAACCTCACATAACCATAAGCTGATAAGCTAGAGTTTTGTTAGGTATGGTACTCAACATTTAACTATTTAATGTAATTGAAGTCAATTTAAATATTGAATTAATATTACTTAAAAGAAACAAACATCCAACAAAACTACGCCAATTTTTTTTTTACCAAATATTATTTAGTAAAAACTATTTATCTCATAAAAGTACTATGAAAAAATGTGTCATTACAATACTTTTTTGACTTATTATAGAGAGGCATTAATGTAAATAGCAACAAATCACAAGTTTCTTGCCTCTCTGATTTGGTTCTCTTTTTATTTTGAATACCAACAGGTAGCCCATAACATACCAAAGAAGCTTTTGATATTCATTGTCTTAGGCATTTGTCACACGCCTGGCTCACAAAACCTCCCTTTCTTTTTCTATCATTTTTTATCATTACAAATTCTTACAAAGTGCTTCAGCTAATAAATATAGTTCTGACTCCAACATTACCCCTAGATTACCAATGATAATCGGAGAACCACTACTACATCCCATCAATAATGCAACAAAATATTTCTTTAATTGTTGGATCTTACAGTCACCGATGAATTGTTTGCCTGTACAAATGTTAAATATATGACTCATGTATACAACTCATACACACATAAATTGGACATATGGCAAATATACTATTTTATTTTATATAACGTCTCAAGCCTTACAAGATCCATGCCCAAAATAATAGTATATTTCATGATTTTCTAAACCCGTCAGTAATTCAATCACAATAGGTTTAGAATTTATTCTTCCCTGTAAAGTAAGAGAAATAAGTCATGAATCAGTGAATACATGGAGATAAATTTTTTCGACAGAAACACATATTCATTGGTTCTTCCTTTCTATTTTTGTCAAACTTAAACACATATAACACCTTCATTGTATTCTCATTCAAATACTTTTGAAAAGTATTTTCAAATCTATGGAGATTTCCTTCTGGATTTACAATATAATATCCAAACTGAGAATATACCGATGGAAAAATCTCTAATTTTTCTTCAATTTTTTATGTCTATAAAAAACAACAGGATACTCAAGATTGAAGGCATGTGATAAATCTCTTGCTTCTTTAGCATGGATAAATTTTTTCAAGGAAGTGTCTGTAAAAACAATATAGCTTGTTATAAAAAACAATAATGATGACTAAGATGAAGGAAGTAATATAAATAATGTTATGAAATGTTCAAATGAATGAAGTAATATTTTTCATTTTGGTTACACTAAGATTATGAAATGTTCAAATGAATGACACATTTGATATGTTTTAAAAACAATAATGATGGTTATTGGTCAACATGAAAGAAGTAATATAAAGATTAACAATTAGGGACAGATGCACGTTGGTTCAAGTGTGGGCACTTGCCTGCACTAAATTTTTTAATTTTTTTTAGTATGTGTAATCTATAATATAAATTAATATTTTGTTTATCTGCCCCACTCATATTTCACCACTTTTTTTTTTAGAGTCTACACTATTATCACAAGTAACACAATAATCCTATAATAACCTACAATCTTTTTATTTTCAAACTAAAAAATGAAAAGGTCATGCTAATTAGTACATCTCGTATTAGTTAAACATATAAAAGAAGTAAATTTTGAATTGAAAACAAAGATTTTGAAATGAAATCATTCTCAAAACAAATATTGTAAATGCAAATTGACAATATTAATCTCTTTATGTTTCAAATTTTATTTAGGATATAGGGTGTATCTGTGTTAGCCTCTTTATTGAATATTTTTATGAGTCTTTGTTTCTTTTCTATTTCCTACATTTGCATGTTGTTATCTTTTTAACTCGTGTTTCTTGTGTGTCTTATGTATTACTTATATTTAAACTTGATTTTTATAATAAAATAATAATATTAACTTATTTAATAAAAAAATGATATGTAATATATATATATTTAAGACATTTAACTCAAATATATATATATATATATGTTTATTTAATGCTGGTGCCACCACTATTCAAAATTTCTGTATTCGTCTCTCTTAACATGTACCACAAAAGAAAGAAGACACATAAACAACGGGGATAAAATCATATAACAATGTAGAAAGATATCAATTTCACCGGAAATAAGAAAAAAGAGTAAGACACCACCGAATAAAAATATCTTGTCGAATGTCATTTTTAATAAATAAAATGAAATACATATGTGACAATTTAATTGATGAGAACATTGTCTAACTGGTTTTTTTTTTTGAGTAACTTGATTATTTATTTATTTTGACAAAACTTGATTATTTTTTGTTAAGTGCATTATTTTGTCAATCAAAAAATAGTAGTATATTATATTGTTAAAATATATGCGTATGGTGTAGGTAGAATTAGAAACAAAACTTGCAATAGAAACTTGGGATTATACCTCGAGGGAATTAAAGATAAATTGACAAGAAAGGTCTGATCCAATTGAAGCTTGGTGGAAATAAAAGGTCAAATTTTCTATTGAAATCGTTCTAGAAAGGCATTGAATATTTTTCACTCCATGAAGAAATTTGACATATCACAACAATTAACTTTGAATTTTTTTTTTAGGGGTTATAACCATTTGATTTTTAGGGTAAGGAAGTCCTAGTAATAATTTATTAAGTAAATTCTGGTCAAGAATTATATTGTTCCACCAAAAATGGAATTTGAATTCTCATAATAATTTGTTTTTTGTTTTGCGAATTAACCACTTGAGTTAAATGTCTTAATTATCTATTTTCTTTTAATTGTATGAAAATTTTAGTGTTGAATTTATGAGACAAATAAATGAAGTTGTTCACACTCTTATAAAACTAGTGTCCAAATACCGGTTAATATACGAGATTATGTTGAACACATATTGATTAAATGCTATGAACACTATTTTGCTTACAAAAAACAGTTTATAAGGCCTCTAAGGCTCTAACACATTTTCTAGGTGCACCATTACTGACCCATTATACACCGGACGAAGCGACATAAATACAATTAAGATTGTCAATAACTCCGTTTGTTCTTTCGATATCCTAGTCGTGCGCCCTCTCATTCTCGATCGATGTGAAACTAAATCAAGTAATCAACCAACATAATTTTGTTACCAAACAACAAAAGAAAACAAACAACAACAATAACAACATGTTTGTTCTCAACAACAAAAGAAGAACAACAACACGATCTCATGGGCTCTTGTTTGTGGTTTCATGATTTTCAATTTGGGTTTAATTTCTCTTGTTACTGGTCGCATGCTTTCTAATCTACAAACACATCAGTTCAAATTAGCCATAAATTAGCTACGAAAATTTGGATTCCATAATTCTAACCTGTTAAAACTCCCACAAAGTTCGGATCCCATAAGCCAAATAGTATTTTTAGATGAAAATGAAGAGCAATTTTGAATTTTAAAGGGGTAAGAGAGAAACATAAAGGGAGAGAAATTTTTATAAAATAAAGACCGGTCGGTACTTAATTAATTAGACAATGAATCACTCAACCGAGTAAAATACGGAGCTGTGAAATTCAATATCCACCTTGAGGCAAGGTGTTAATGCAAGAACGGAGAGAATGGATAGTTCAATTGAACATTATTCCTAGTAATATAATGAACATCATGTTAAATTATTATTTTTGGACTTAGATTAAATTTTAGTTCTAACGTTACATTGTGACTTTTTTTAGATTATACTTTGAAGACAATATAATTATTGATTTTCGCGTACTCTGTCATTTCTCGCGTGCCCTTGGAAATGACCATAAAACCCCTCGCTATTTTTTATATTCCAACACACCCTTTGCGCCCATATAAATGAAAATATTATAAAAAAACATATTTCGCTATCTAGGTAGCAAACTCAAACACAGTTCATTGACTACACTAAATTCAAACATAGTTCACTACTTAGGTAACAAACTCAAACATAATTCGCTGACTTCATAGATAATTCAAATATAGTATTGACCAATCATATACACGTACAAATTGTATAATTCTATAAAGAAGAGTGTTAAGGTCACACCCTCTAACGCACTTTTAACACACTCCTATAACATAAAGTCATTTCACATCTACTTTTTATTCTTTAACTTGTTAACCTGTTCTGTAAGAGCAACTCCTCAATAGTATTTTCATTTTGTCCGCCAAGCTGGAGTATTGCAAATATTAAGTGATTTTTCAATATTATTGATGGAGAACGGCGCAAGTTTGATAACATGAAAGTGTTACTTTACAAAATAATAGTTATTTTCCGAGTCCCATCAAATAAAATAGAGAAAATTATAACAACCTCCCTTGAGATTTATCTAAATGCATCAAACTTCCCTCTATTCTTTGAAACATCACCAACCTCCTCTACCGTTTAATTCTGTCAATCTGCCGTTACTTTTTTTCTTTTCTTTTTTGCTTTCCATCTGTGCCTCGCCCTTAGGACTAACTGGTTCTACTTTTATGGAGAAAAAAAAAGAATACTTGATTTGTGTACAATTAGAACCGAAAGGATTGTTATAAGAAGGTTGTAGTTTTGGAACATTGCTCTGCAATTTGATGGATTAGGTCTTTTATTCTTTGTTTAGTTTTTTATGATTATCAATTTATCACTTTGAAAAGTTAAATATTTTGTGCTATTAACAGGGAATCAAGGGACAAGGACCATATTTTGAAAAGTTAAATTGAAATATATACCTAAATGTTGATTAATAACAAAAAGTGCTCTATTACATTCATTCATTATATGGTTATACCATATACTTGACAACATTACATAGATAAGTTTGGTAGACCAAACTTCTTAATACATAGGGGGAACCTTAAGACAACAACCAGTATGCAACTGGGTAATGATGGCTAAGCCTAGTACAAAACACAATGGCCATTTTTAAGTATATTACTACTAAGATAGGCCAATTACAAAATAATGGCCACTATAATGAGGTCTTTAATACATGATAATCATACGACAAACAGACAAATTAAACATAACATTTAAAATTATAAAATAAATATTAGGAAACAAAACTTGTTTGAGCACCCAAGCCAATATCACAAACAATGAAGAAGCAAGTCTTGACTCATATTTTCTCCATCTTAATATCCCTTTTGAGAAGCTTTATTGGAAGATTGATGTCTTCCTCTTTCGGATTTTCAGTTGGTGAAGTCCTTTTGCCAATGGTGGTTTGTTTCTCCAATAAAGACTTGCCCTTACATCAAGTTTGTTGGGGCTTGGGATCTTTTCAAGATCAACCACAGTTTCACATAATGTTGCAATAAATCCTACAAACATATAGTGTTATTAGAAATTTTATCTTGTACTTTCATTTAGTTATCATGACTTCATAATCATATCATAATAATAAACAAAAAACATATAACTGACAATCAGAAATCAGAATACTGCCATATACCTGTGTGATGCCAAGATTTGCAGTGTTAATCATCAGCTCTTTCTCCTTACCAGAACTTGCCTGTTAAAGGCACAAGAAAGGACATTGGCTGAGGAGCCAACATTACTGCCCGACAATCCAATTAATGAAGTCATTTCCAATTAATAATAAAGTGTGATATCAGTGTCCATAGAAAAACAAAAATGGTAACAACACCTTATATAGGCGAGGATTCAAAGTACAAATGACAAGTTTTGTAACAACCTCTCAATAAACTAACTACCAAAACTGAAAATATACACATGGCAATAACTGCCTAACAAACAAAACAGAAAACAAAAAACGGAATGGCAGCAGCTCGCTAAGCCCCAGATCCTTGGCTAAGCGATGGAAGACAGCTTGAGTTACAAGAAACCAATAAAAATCACTCCAAAATCAATTCTATACCTCTAGAATTGATTTTGGCTCTTTCAAAAGCCAAACCAAACATGTACTTAGACTTTTGATATCATAAAATGAGAGGTTAATTAGCTGTGCTAAATAAAGAAGAGAAAAGCATAATAGAATGGAAGAAATTTTCACTATCTTTTTTACCAATTCCACTCATTCCCAATGCTACTCAGCAAATGTGTCGCTGAGCCTCGACAGTCATGGCATACCCACCTCCAAGTTGAAGCTTGAATCTAACTAAGTTGTCAAAATAGTTCGGTGAAGAACTATTTGGCAAGATGTCTCTAGCAACGGAAATTATCATTTCCCATGTATTCTTATTTGAGAAATTACTTTCTTCCTTGTGTCCAGCATTAAATTTATCATTGAATAGCTTTGAGTGTAATATTTGACCTTCTTTTGCCGGTAAAAGAGTCAATCATAAAAAAGACAAAAGAGATACCATGAGTACAGAAACACAAGTTTAAAAGAATTTGAAACAAAAAATATTAACTCTTGGTCCAATGACTTATTTGAACACAATCTCCCACACTTAACACAAATATGAAACAAATTTAAAATAACCGATATCTTTAATAAGGACAAATAATCATATGGTATGCATTTCTACTTACCTCCATTAACTTCTCATTTGCAATAAGTCTTTGACACAAATCCAGATGATGATATCCGGCAAGAAGAATGAATGAATCTCAATAGGATCCTAGGTAAAGATAGACATACAATAGAATTATACATTTGTTATAAAATCAAAGAAAAGATTATGATAAATTTTGCAATAAGAGAAAACCAATTCAGAATTTTTTAATTTTCACATCATGTCTTTGCCATTTATTTGTTATGTTATTTTTTTACATATATGAAATTTAATTCAAAGGTAAGTGGAGATCCACAACATAAGAGAAAACCACATAAACTTAGACCTGCAATTACAAAGGTTAAATAAGAAAGGTGGTTGTTTTGTTTATAACAAAATATGAATCTCACGGCATTCAAAGTTTTCCTAGTAGTTAGACTTGTTATTCTACTCTTTATTTTCATATAATATGAGAGGTTAACTAGCTATGTTAAACAAAGAAGAGAAAAACATGATAAGAGGGAAGAATTTTTCACTACCTTTTTTTACCAATTCCACCCATGCCCCATGCTATTCGGCAAACATGCCGCTGAGCCTCGACAACGCCTTGACAGTCATGGAATACCTCACCTCCAAGTTGAAGCTTGAACGGTGTTGTGTTCTCTGCCTCGTCAGGAGGCTCCTCCATACTTAAACAGGGTCGTTTGTCTCTTACAGCACTAAGAAAACATAAATCACAACAAACCCTAACATCAATAGAACAAACAAACAGAATAAAAACACATGTAAACATAAATCACAACAAACCCTAACATCGATGAATTTGCTGTTGCTACTGTTTTTGTTGAATTGGGTTAAGTAAAAAAGGCTTCTTCTTGTACAATAAAAATAAAAATGGCTTCTTCAATTAAATGAAAAGTGGGTTCTCTGCTTCTGCAGAAAGAGCTATGTGATAAGTATTTAAAAGATGAAAATGGTAAAAATGGAAAGCAAATGATAAAGATGAATCGAAACTACACATAAAATGGTGGTTGCTTTGCTTTGCTTTACATGTCATGTAATAGCATGTTATATCAGTTTGCAAGCTGTCAAATTTTTGAAAGAAAAACACCTTGTAAAATTTAAGATTAAAAATGGATTTCAAGAAGCATATGTTTGGTTCACACCGATAAGAAAAATTAATTTTAATAATGCGAATCTAAAACCATATGGGGGAAGTAAAATGGATCTAAAAATGGATTTCAAGAAGCATATTCTTTGATCTAGAAATGATTAAGTATAGTCAAATATTGTATTTGATATCGATATATGTTAGATAATTTTTTATACATATTAAGGAAGTAATTAATGTTTAAATTTTATTTTTTAAATAAATAAATGATGACACTTCTGTAATATTTGTCTGATATTTTTCGATATGTAAGTATCAGAGAAATATTTGGTGTTTATATTTTATTTTATTTTTGAAAAAATAAAATAAAATGGATCTATAAGAGGTGAAAAATTTGGTTTATTTGCATACAAATTTTTATCTCTTGTCAAAGAAAGATGAAGAATATAGGAAAGGAGCGACAAAATTACAGGACAATTAATGGAAATGCACATTACTCACTATTTAGATAGTACTTAAGATATCTAATTCACTTCTTTTGATAATTTTAACAATGTCCATGTTTCTTTATTATCAATTTTAATTATATTTATATATTTTGCATTTAAATATTTAATTTTTTTATCAAAGTATCTTAGTTGCAACGTATTTTTAATTTTAAAGTTTTCCAGTATCGCCATATCCGTATCGTATCTGTGTCGTATCAAGGCTTCATAGAATACCATTTTTTTCTCATTATATATACATATATATTGATTTTTTTTAAATATATTTTAACTAAAATTGAATTAAAGATAAATTGATTTATGTTTAGATGCATTCAACTAAAAGTGTTGAATATCAAATTTTAATGTAAAAATTACATATTTTGGTTTCAATTAGAATTAATTTTGAAAGCAAAACCAATTCTACTTCAAAGAAATTAAACATGTCAGATCAATTTTATTCGTCTAAAATCAATTCTAGCATTTCTAAAATTAAAACCCACATACACTAAGTTTAGAAAAACAAAGTGAAAGAATTATTGTTTTTTTTTAGAAAATTAAGAATCATGATAAAATGTAATTAAGGTTGAATAATTGAAACAACTGAATTTTTTGAATTTTTTAGATTTTATGAGAAAATGAAGCATCATGATAAATGTATTTTTTTTGTCTGACTTGTGTCAAACTCATTCAAATATCTAACATTGACGCTTGTGTAATATCTAATAATACATTATGATATAGTAATTTAATATTAAAAATAAAAAAAATAGTCTAGATAATCCACTGATCTATCCAATCCAATCTAAAAATTTGTAGATTTATCCAATTCAACTATTTTACTAAACCCAAATGCAGTATTTTAATGGTTCGAGTTTTGGTTTTAATCTAAAGCCATCTAATCTGGCCATGAACCCCATTAATGCATTTGTTTTTTTTTTAGGTACCCATTACATTTGTTTCATTATTATACTTTTTGGTAGTTTTTTTTTTTTACGGACATTATTATACTTTTTGGTAGTTGATTAAATGACTTCTTTGTTTTGAAAGTTTTTAAATGAAATAAAATATTGTGTTTTTGTTATATTTTCAGCAGTTTTTTATGTCACTTGTTTTTTCCATCACATTACATGTATCCAAAGAGGAAATCTTTAGAAAGTCATGAAGAGTGAACACAAAGAGTGGGATTAGGACTCTTGTGATGTTTCAATTGGCACTTAATTGAATTTATGAACTTAATTTAAATCCGATTGAGCTAGATTTAAAATTGATGGTTGTTTTTTACCAAAAAAAAAAAATTGATGGTTGTTAGCTTCCTCTCTAATCACAATGACTTGAGAGTGAGTTTGGTAATATCATGAGTTTGCTAAGAGACAAAAATGAAATTGTTCGTGTTCTTATAAAGAAGGTTGATATACAAGATTATGTTGAACACGCATTGGATAAATTCTACAGACACCCTTTTGTTTTAAAAACAAAAAACAGTTTATAGGTGCATATGACCGTGCCATCAAGTCCCATTACATAGGTGAAGAAATTTCACAGTAAAAGTAAATTAACCAATTGACCAACATAATTAACCACTTTTTTACACAACCACCATTTCTTAACATGTTTATTATTTGTTAATTCACATGTACACTATATTGGCATAATTGCCATGAGAAATGGTTGTCACGCATGGAAAAAGGAAACCCAAGAGAACTAACTAAACAGTTAGTTACCCAAAACCAGTTTAATCAAACCAAGATCAAATTGAAATTGAAAACAGGATGAATCTTTCTCTTCCAACAAGGATGGAGCTTTAATATTGGCTAGAATGAACTTATATGTTACTCCAGCAAGATGTTCCTCATGTCTATATATGAATTATATCATTCTACTATGAAAAATAATAATCATGCTATGAAGAGTATTATGAATAAACATAAGGTTTCAAATTTTATTTGTATTCATCAACAAATTGTTACAATTTATATACTTTGTACAATAGACTTCAATGACAATAACATGACACCAAGTTCTTCTTTAATAGTCTGACGGCTCACCAACACCCATGCTTCAACAGTCGAATGAGACAAAAGTTCTTTGATATAACTTTTCTTTAAGAACTTCAATGGTCTTCAGAATCCTGAAACAAGAAGCAACACAAATCATGAAAGAGATTCTTCGGCAATATATGATTTTTGATTTTTCTTCTCCTAATCTCCTTTATAATGCAATAAGAATGATTGTTACATAAGCAAGTTGAATGTGGTTGATTTGAAATAAGAAAAACCGCTAAAATTTGGACCCTGAAATTGAACTTATGTTACTGTGGTTCAATGGAATGTGTCATAAACTACAAAAGCAACATATAACATTGAAAAGATGCATGCAATATTAAAGTGTATTTAACAAGTGAGATACATATGTGACAATGATTCAGAAAAAAAAAAAAAAATACATATGTGACAATTTAATTGATGATAACATTGTCTAACTGGATTATTTTAGTAAAAAAAATAGTATATTATATAGTTAAATGCAAGTAACACATGCGTATGGTGTACTTATGTAGAAATAAAAACTTGCATTAGAAACCTGGGATTATACCTTGAGGGAATGAAAGATAAATTGACAAGAAATGTGTGTTCCAATTGAAGTTTGGGGGAAATAAAAAGCCTTAGAATTTTTTATTGAAATTGTTCCTGAAAGACATTGAATATTTTCACTCTAACAAGAAACTTGACATATCACAACAATTAACTTTGAAACCTGTTGGAGTAGAATTAGTAAGTTAAGATCATAAACTCCTAGATTAATAAAAGAACAATAGGGAAGGAAGAGATAAAAAAGTTACAAATCAGAATTAAGCAACTTTACAATATGAATTTACAAACAATAATTAGTATATGGCAAAGTACTATATAAAGTTTTGGTGTACTTAAATTTTGAACTTATGTATCTTTTGTAAGCGGTATACTTTCCATTACAATCCATACAAGTTTCTATGCTAGGAAATTCTACTTAATTTCGGACATCAACATGAATGAGGATACAAAGTAGTATCTTGCATATAAGAGTTCTATAAGTCCATGATATAAATTCCTCATATGCTATTTGTTTCATGCTTTATTCTTGTAATTTCACAAAGAAAATATGTTATGAATATTGTAGAAAAAAGATGTCTATTGAATGTTAAATCGATATTATGATATTGAATTGTACATTTTGCATAGACATGTTTCTATATATATGAAAGATATCCAATCCTTTTTTATTTCCTTAATTAGATGATAGTCTATGCATGAGATCATTCTTTGTAAATCAATCCAATTTTTCAAATAGCTAGAAACAGTGATCATAATAATTAAACCATACCCAAATTAAGCAAAAACTATCATATAATAAGATAAAGAGTATGATCTCCTACAAAACAGTAAGAGCATCCCATGATCTTAAGAATGCTCGAATTAGCCAAGTAGCTATTTCTTCGAGTTTTATTGAGATTCATTATTGAAAATTTTCCTATAGAAAAAAAACCAAATTGTACAAAATGTAAAAAATCTAGTTATAAGATGAAATGTTTTCAAAGCAGAAAACATGTCATGAAGTATCAAATACAAAACATTAGCACTTAAATATTACCTCACAGAATTGGGGTTGTAGTCATTCAGAAAAAACAGACAAGTATCGTGAATTATTTATGCACACTCAATGGCAAAAATATCATTTAGGCTCCCCATGTCAAGCAAATCTCGAAAGGTGATTCAGAAAAAAGTCACACATTTCATCCTTAAACCTCATTTTAAAGCTATTTCCCCAATTTGTTCAAGTTTCATATTATGATTTTCAAAAAGTTGTTACATCTTTTGGCTTATTTATCAATAAAACCATGTGATCATACTCACATTTTTTAATCAACCGTTATTAACATATTAAACCCAATCAACTTGCCACTAGAATCATTTTACATAAGATCGGACAATAAACAAAACAATTACAACAAAGAACATGAGTCTAAGCATCAAACACTAACATATTTAAGCAATGCTAGTTCTAAGTGGAATCTCAACTTTAATGCAAAATTGTAAAAGAAAATAGATATGAAACAGCGCTCGTACCTGATCAAGAGAGTATCTTCATACACATGTCACTTTAAAAAGTCCCCTTTTCAGATTCATTAAATCACAAAGAACCCTAAATTTCCCAACTTTGGACGGCAATCAATACCAGCATCTATTTGGAAAATTTTTACAATGCACTACATTTTAATTTAATATGTGCAAGTAGGTTTGGAAAAAAATATATGAATCGATGGGCGGTCCAACTAAAGTCATAGTCCATTTCAAACTGTGAAGAGAAATAATTTCTTCACTTAGTTTGTTTTTGTTTGTTAGCGTTTTTGCTCCCATGTTAGGTATATTTGTAGTCTTCCTCAATTTGATAATAATATTTATCAAACTGAAGAAAACAACAAATATACCAAACATGCGAGCATAGCGCCAACCAACAAAGACAACTTAAGTGAAGAAACTATATCTCTTCCCAATTTGAAATGGACTACGACTTCAGTGGATTGCCTATCAATTCATATATTTTTTTTCAACCTACATGCACATATTAAATTAAAATGTAGTGCATTACAAAAATCTTTCAAATTGATGTTGGTATTGACTGCCATCTAAAGTTGAGAAATTTGTGGTTCTTCGTGATTTGATCAATCTAAAGTGGGAACTTTTTAGAAGGGAGATGTGTATGAAGATACTCTCTCGAAAAAGTATGAGCATATTTCATATCTATTGTCTTTTACTATCTTGGATCAAAGTTGAGATTCCACTTCGAACTAGCCTTGCTTAAATAATAGGCTAATCTTTGAAAAGGTGTTGTCCAAATATGTTAATGCTTGAAGCTTAGACTCGTATTCTTTGTCGTAATTGTTCTGTTTATTGTCCAATCATATGTAAGATTGGCAAGTTGATTGGGATTAATATGTTAATAATTGTTAATTAAGAAAAGAGTGTATAATTACAGGGTGCTATTGACAAACAAGACTAAGAATGTAATAACTTTCGGAAAACCAAAATATAAAAGCTTGGGCAACTTGGAGAAGTGGCCTTTAAAGAAGGTTTAAAGATGAAATGTGTGGCTTTTTTCCGAATCACTATCGAGATTTAGTTGACATGGGGACCCAAGATGATATTTTTGAGATTGAGTGTGCAAAAATAATTTATGACATATGTTGGTTTGTTATGAATGACTACAACTCCAATTCTTTGAGGTAATATTTAAGTGATAATTTGTTACTTCATAGCATGTTTTCTGCTTTAGAAACATAAATCATCTTTTAACTAACTTTCTTATATTTGTACAATTTAGTTTTTCCTTATAGTAAAAATTTCAATAATGAATCTTCAATAAAGTTTGAAAAAATAGCTACTTAGCTAATTCAAAAATTTTTACGATCATAAGATACTCCTACAATTTCGTAGGAGGTCATACTATCTTACTATATGATAATGTTTTGCTCAATTTGCGTGTGGTTTCATTATTATGACCACCTTAGTTGTTTCTAGCTATTTGAAAAAAATCTCTTAATTGGATTGATTTACAAAGAATTATCTATAGACTATCATCTAATCAAGAAAATAAAACAGAATGGGATATTTTTCTTATAGAAACATAGAGTGAGTGAATGTGTATGAGTATTCTTGAAGAAACATGTCTAGGGATGTCAATTTGTATCTGATAATGGATTATCCGTGGGGATTATCTGTACGGAGATTCGAAGTTGCGGATTTTTTTCTCCGTGGGGACGGGGATGGATGGAGAAATTCTCCCGTGGAGATTTTGGGGCGGGGAATGGGGAAGGTCCCTCCGCCCCGCGGATTCCCCGACCCCGACCATATTATTTAAATTATATATAATTATATAACTTTATATGTTTTTTAATAATAATAATAATTAATACGTTATAAAGATAATGATTATATATGGTGGAAACAAGTTCAATTGAATATTTTATTTTTTACATAAACAAATATTAGAAAGTGCTTTTTTCAGTTTTTTTTTATTGATGCAAAATGTACTTTTATTTAAAAAAAAATAAAAGATACAAAATATGTATTTTTTTAGAAGAAAAAACAAGATGTTATAGTGTCGTATTTTGATTAAAATGTATAACAATTTTGTTAATTTTTAATATCCGTGGAGCTCTGTGTAAACTGTGGGGATCCGTGGGGATGGGGATGGAGGAAGAAATCTCCCCGCGGGATGGAGATAGAGGAAGAAATGTCCCCGAAACGGGAATGGAGCAAGGAGTGGTAAAGTATCCTCCGGTCAATCCCCGCCCCGTTGACATCCCTAAACATGTCTATGCAAAATGTACAATTCAATAATACCAATTTAACATTCAATAGACATGTTAAAATATATGTCAAACCAAAAATACATTTTAATAATATATATTAAATTTTTTTTTTTTGAAGAAGCCATATATGTTAAAATATTGTTGATTTGTGTTCCATAGCAAGTGTGAAGTTTGAAATTTCCAAAATGTTTGAAAAAGTGGAGATTGAAATGAGATAACCCATAAATTCAATGCCTTCAAATTTTGGATAAAATACCGTGTCCAATTCACATATAAAGGCTAACATTTACCACAATAGTAATAAGACACATATAAACAACGGGGATAAATTCAAATAACAATGTAGAAAGATATCCATTTCAGTGGGAATAAGATAAAAGAGTAAGACCCCACCAAAAATATCAATATTCTACAACACAAATTTGATTTGGCACTAATAAGCATTTTTTTTATGACAAATAGTATTATTAATTAGTGATTCTAAACATTTCATATGCTTATCGATCTCTTTTATGGTTCTGAAGAATTATGTAAATGATCACTATATTTCAAAATTAGAAATATAAGCTAAGGTCGCCTAAATGTTAGCCAACAACTATTGATTTCCAAATTTTCATCAAATTTTCAATATCCCAATTTTATCGATCACCAGTTAAGAATTTTTTATTTTCTCATCGTATTTTTACCATTTTTTGTAATTTTTTACATATATGAAAATTTTAATTGAAAGGTAAGTGAAGATCTACATCATAAGAGAAAACCACAACAACTTGGACTTGCAATTGCAAAGGTTAAAAAGGAAAGGTTGAATCTCTATGCATTCGACTTTTTCCTAATAGTTAGACTTGTTGTTCTTCTCTTTATTTTCTTAATAGTTAGACTATTTGATATCATAAAATATGATAGGTTAATTAGCTATTCTAAACAAGAGAAAAGCATAATGGAAGGGAAGAAATGTTCACTACCTTTTTTTTTACTAATTCCACCTATTTCCAATGCTACTCAGCAAAAATGTCGCTGAAACCTCGACAATCATCATGGAAAACCTCACTTACAAGTTGAAGCTTGAACTGTGTTGTGTTCTCCGCCTCGTCAAGAGGCTCCTCCATGCTTAAACAGTTTTGTTTGTCTCTTACTGCACTAATAAAAGAAAATATATGTTTAATAAGATGAGTAGATGACAAATAAAAGGTTTAGTCACTATGTTTTTGGTTGTATTAAGGTTCATATCCATTTTCATAAATCCAATTGCGAAAAGAAGAATATTATTCTCACACCATCTTCAATTCTACTTCAAACACACATACACACATAGGTTAAGAAAAACCAAACAACACATAAGTACATAACCATCCACAAATCATCAACTTCATAAAATATCTACCCTACATACACAACAATAAACATTGTAAAATCAAATCATCATAAAATAAAATAAAATAAAAAAACATGAATCACAACAAACCCTAACATCAATCGAATCAAACAAAATACAAATAAAATAAACAATTCCATCTCAACTTCAATGCCATGATAATAGACAAGGTGAAGAAAAACTAAAAAAAACAAGTTGTTTCAAAAAGGAAAATTTGAAACAACAAATAAATCTAGGATAGGCTCTGATACCATATTAGATGACTGATTATCCCAGAAGCTTAAGCTGTTAGGAAATATCACATCAATAGTTTTATATGATTTCCAACAATATATATTTCTTCTTCTTTTTTTAATAATATGAGCTATCGGTGGAGGACGGGGAAGGATAGAGGGTGTCTATCCTGTTGGGTTTGGGCTCCCTTCCTATGTGGAGAAAAGTCCAATATTATTAGCCCATTATGTCTCACTTATATAAGTGGAGAGTGGTCTTTCTAGGGTTAAGGAGAGAGTGAATTTTGTGAGAAAGCACAACATTAGAAAGTGAGAAAAGAAGAGAGAAAGTTACTCTCGGATTTGAAAAACCAGTCCGATTAAAACTGCGATTCCCGATTCGTTAACCGTTGGATCGAGCTGAAATTTTGGGGCTAGGTTCGTAACACCTGAGGCCATCTTTTGACCGTTCGGATCTTCAAAACGAGTTCTGGTTGGGGAGAAATCGACCCCGCACTGAAGCAGTTTTATTTGGTATTTTTCATCTTCTTGTTCTTGATTTGTAAGCTAGTTTGCTTTGTTGTTTGGCTTTGTTGGTGCATCACTTTGAGACTCTCTTGTAACCTTATTTGATTATAGTGGAGCTATTTCTTTGGTCTGGACGACCCGTGGTTTTTTACTCTCACATTGAGGGTTTTCCACGTTAAAATTCCGGTGTTCGATTGTGCTTTTATCTTGTTATATTCGCTGCCATATATTTGTTGATTGATCCTCATAGGTTCTTACAAGTTTGGGGAATTATATTTCCGCTGCATATTGCTCTATTATTGTTATTGTGTGTGAATTCCCCATCAGAGTGGTATCAAAGCTCTTGGTTAAGGGCAATTTTACTTGTTTGAATGATGGAGTCAAATACAAAAGTGAAGATGGTTTGTTTGAATGGTTCTAATTACCATTTGTGGAAGGGCAAGATGAAAGATTTACTATTTGTGAAGAAATTGCATTTACCGGTATTTAGTTCTACAAAGCCGGATTCTATATCTGATGAAGAATGGGAGTTTGAGCACTTACAGGTTTGTGGTTTTATTAGGCAATATGTAGAAGATAATGTTTATAATCATATTGCTAATGAGACACATGCAAAAACTTTGTGGGAGAAGATGGAATCTTTATATGCCTCTAAATCAGGGAATAATAAATTGTTCTTGTTGAATAGCTTCATAAATTTGAAGTATAAGGAGGGTAATTCTATTTCAGACCACTTGAGTGAATTTCAAGGGCTCCTTGATCAGATGTCAGGAATGGGTATCAAGTTTGAGGATGAACTGTTGGGACTATTTCTATTGCTATCTTTACCAGAGTCTTGGGAGACGTTTCGGGTTTCTATTACAAGTTCTGCTCCTAAAGGTGTTGTTTCATTGGAAACAGCAAAGGGTGGTATTCTTAATGAGGAGATGAGAAGGAAGGCATAGGGTACTTCATCTCAATCCGAGGTACTTGTCACTGAAAATAGGGGGAGAAGTCAGAAAAAAGAACCGAATGGTGGTAGAGAGAATAGCAGAAGCAAGTCTAAAGGGCGATACAAGAATGTAGAGTGTAATTATTGTCACAAACCTGGACACATACAAAAGTATTGCTTTCAGTGGAAAAGGGAGAACAAAGGCAAGAAGGGTAAGCATAAACAAAAGGATCATGATGATCGTGTTACTACTGCCACTAGTGATGATCTTGTTATTCTCCGTGATCATGAGTCTCTTAATCTTGTGTCGGATGAGAGTATGTGGATTATTGACAGTGGTGCTACATTGCATGTTACACCAAGGAAGGAGTTCTTCACATCTTATACTTCTGGTGACTTTGGAGTGTTGAAGATGGGTATTGATGGTGCATCTAAGGTTATCGGTGTTGGTGATGTTTGCTTGCAAACCAACATGGGAATGCAATTGTTGCTTAAAGATGTCAAACATGCTCCAGATGTCCGTTTTAATTTGATCTCTGTGCATTTACTTGATGATTGTGGTTATGATAATCATTTTGGTTCTGGAAAGTGGAAACTTAGTAAAGGTAATTTGATTGTGGCTAGAGGGGAGAAAAATTCTAAATTGTATTGGACAAAAGCTTTGGTGACTAGAGACAGTGTGAATGCTATCGACATGGAAGCATCTTTGTGGCACCGAAGGCTTAGTCATATTAGTGAAAAGGGGCTGAATGTTTTAGCCAAAAAGGATGTGCTTCCTGGATTGACGAATGCAGATTTGGAGAAATGTTCTCATTGCATGGCTGGTAAACAAACAAGAGTATCCTTCAAGAAGCATCCTCCCTCAAGAAAGCCAGAGTTACTTCAGTTAGTGCATTCTGATGTTTGTGGACCTTTAAAGGTAAAATCCTTTAGTGGTGCACTTATTTTGTTACTTTTATTGATGATTGTTCCAGAAAGTTATGGGTATATGCTTTGAAGACAAAAGACCAGATGTTGGAGAAATTCAAAGAATTTCATGCTTTGGTTGAGAGACAGACAGGCAAGAAGCTGAAATGTGTTCGTTCTGATAATGGTGGTGAGTATTGTGGTCCCTTTGATGTCTATTGCAAGCAGCATGGTATTTCACATGAAAAGACTCCTCCTAAAACTCCTCAGCTGAATGATCTAGCAGAGAGGATGAATCGAACACTTATTGAGAGAGTTAGATGTAAGCTCTCTGAAGCTAAGTTGCCTAATCATTATTGGGGTGAGGCACTGTACACGGCGGTGCATGTTATTAATCTTACTCCTACTGTTGCTTTAAACAGTGAAGTTCCAGATAAAGTTTGGTTTGGTAAGAATGTCAAATATGATCATTTGAGAGTCTTTGGTTGTAAGGCTTTTGTGCATGTTCCAAAGGATGAAAGATCCAAGTTGGATGCAAAGTCAAGACAATGTATTTTCATCGGCTATGGGCAGGATGAGTTTGGCTACAAATTTTATGATCCTATAGGAAAGAAGCTTATCAGAAGTCGTGATGTTGTATTCATGGAAGACCAAACTATTGAAGACATTGATAAGGTGGAGAAGACCACACCAAAGAAAGATATTAGTTTGTCTAATGTTGAGCCAGTTCGGTTACCTGTTCAGAATCTGGATACTATTGGTGGTGATGTTCAAAATGATGAGCCACATGATTATGTTGATGATCAACAACTTGGAGAAGAGGTAAATATTCCAGCTAATAATGATGAGGAGAATGATATACAAGATGAGAATCTCGGTGAAGCTCCAGAATCACCTCAAGTTCAACTTAGGAGGTCCAACAGACAGAGACAACCTTCTACAAGGTATAATTCTGATGAGTATGTGACTTTGACTGATGAGGGTGAACCTGAGTATTTTCAAGAAGCCATGGAAAGTGATGAAAATCAAAAGTGGTTGGATGCGATGCAAGATGAGATGAAATCATTGCGTGATAATCACACTTATGATTTAGTGAAGTTGCCTAAAGGCAAGAGAGCTTTGGAAAATAGGTGGATATATAAAGTTAAACATGAGAGTAACTCTGAGTCTCCAAGGTATAAAGCCAGATTGGTTGTGAAAGGTTTCCGTCAAAGAAAGGGTGTTGATTTTAATGAGATTTTCTCACCTGTTGTGAAGATGTCATCTATTAGAACCGTGTTAAGTTTGGCTGCTACTCTTGATCTAGAGGTTGAGCAAATGGATGTGAAAACAGCTTTCCTTCATGGTGATTTGGAGGAAGAAATTTATATGAAGCAACCCGATGGTTTTCAAGTTAAAGGCAAAGAAGACTATGTCTGTAGACTGAGAAAGAGTCTGTATGGGTTGAAGCAAGCTCCAAGGCAGTGGTACAAGAAGTTTGAGTCAGTTATGTGTGATCAAGGATACAAGAAGACTACTTCAGATCATTGTGTCTTTGTTAGAAGATTTTCTAACGATGACTTCATTATCCTGTTGTTATATGTTGATGATATGCTTATTGTTGGGAAAAATATTTGTAACATTGACAGGTTAAAGAAGCAGTTGGGCGAATCATTTGCCATGAAAGACATGGGAGCTTCTAAACAGATTCTTGGCATAAGAATCATGCGTGACCGAAAGGAGAAGAAACTTTGGATGTCACAAGAACAATATATCAGAAGAGTGCTGCAGAGATTCCAGATGGAAAATTCTAAGGCGGTAAGAACTCATCTTGCTACTCATTTCAAGTTGAGTTCTAAACAAAGTCCTTCAAGTGAAGATGAAAAGATTGACATGAAACGTATTCCTTATGCGTCTGCTGTGGGTAGTTTGATGTATGCTATGGTGTGTACAAGACCAGATATTGCACATGCTGTTGGTACAGTCAGTAGATTTTTATCAAATCCAGGTAGAGAACATTGGAATGCTGTAAAATGGATTTTGAGGTATCTTCGTGGTACTACTTGTATGAGGCTTTGCTTTGGAGGAGATAAACCTACTTTAGTGGGGTACTCTGACTCAGATATGGCTGGTGACATTGATTCTAGAAAGTCTACTTCAGGTTACATGATTAAGTTTGCAGGGGGAGCTGTTGCTTGGCAATTCAGATTGCAAAAGTGTGTAGCATTGTCTACTACAGAGGCAGAGTTCATTGCCATTACCGAAGCATGCAAAGAGTTGTTATGGTTGAAGAAATTTTTGCAGGAGCTTGGTTTTGTTCAAGACAAATATTTGTTATTTGTTGATAGTCAGAGTGCTATTCATCTTGGTAAGAATTCGACTTTTCATGGTAGGTCCAAACACATTGATGTGAGGTATCATTATTTGATTATAGTGGAGCTATTTCTTTGGTCTGGACGACCCGTGGTTTTTTACTCTCACATTGAGGGTTTTCCACGTTAAAATTCCGGTGTTCGATTGTGCTTTTATCTTGTTATATTCGCTGCCATATATTTGTTGATTGATCCTCATAGGTTCTTACAAGTTTGGGGAATTATATTTCCGCTGCATATTGCTCTATTATTGTTATTGTGTGTGAATTCTCCATCATATCCCTACCTTGACATCTAGATGCTTTTAATTTATAAAAAAAAAAGTCACATGTGGTACTATTGGTTATTCTCAATGGTGAAACCATGGAGAACATGAAGGTTTGTGTTACTGATTGTAGTGAGTGAGGGTGATGATAATGATGATGATGATTTGGAGAAGATGGTGAGGACCAAGATGAAGGTGTTGGCAATGGTAAAAGACGGTTTGTAGTTGCTTTCATGACATGTACTTTTTCATGTCTAATAATACTCTGCTTTTGCAATTTCCCTCTTTCCAACTCTTGTTCTTTGCTTCTTTCAACAATGGAATGCTATGGATGCTTGCAAGATACTCCCTCCGTCCCAAAATGTAAGTAAATTTGACTTTTTAGGTACATTTGACTATTGATGTATCTAGCTCATATTATGGACCAAATACATCAATAGTCAAATGTACCTAAAAAGTCAAATTTGCTTACATTTTGGGACGGAGGGAGTACGTTACTTGCAAGGAAAAGGAGCCAAATCATAGTAATAAGAGAAAGAATCATGGACCCTTTTTTGATTTCAAATGTTTATCTATTTTTGCTGTATTTAAAATGAGTGGCCTTTAAAGTTTTTGCAAACATATTAAGAAAGTAATCATTATGTCAAAAGAAATAATACTTTTATTAAATTAATTTTACTTTTTTTGGTATGTTTTCTTGGAATAAGTGCAAATAACAATAATTAGAGGGTAGAAAGAAAAAATATTGCATTGAAAATTAAAAACGACTTGAAAGCGAGTTTCAGTGATCTGAGGGTGAATAGATAGAATATCAGAATGGGAATTCCTAAGAATGGGAATTCCTATAGTGAGGTAAGACGTGCTTTTCGGTAAGGGCTAATATGAAGATCTTAGTGAATATAGGGCACGGGATAGGGATCTCCTTGATCGAACTTTGAGCCACCTTGGACTTTGGCCAGGCCCTGGTTCCCAGGGTTAGAGTATTCCCTATTATTTATAAGCCTACTCAGATCAAAATTTGAAACAGAGAGAGTAGTAATCGTTTTCTATGAATCAACTTTAAAAATATTGATTGGTTTTGATTGAAAAAATAACATTATCTGTCCTTTTGAGTCAATAAAAAGAAATCCATAGAATATGTTTATATTCAATGTAAATAAAGAAGAAAAAAACACTACAAGAGAAAGGAAGCATAATCACAAAGCAATAAAAGAGCAAGGGCAACATGACCCGTCATCATTCAAGACACTGAATCAAGTCAAGATAATAAATGCTTATCAAAAAAAAAAAAGTCAAGATAATAAATCAAGTCGTATTAAACTTAGGACGACTTGATTCACTATCTTGACTTTATTTATTGTTATTGAATGATGAAATGTCGAAGTTGATGTTGCACTCTTATCGCTGTGTGATTCTACATTCCTTGCTATTTTAATGTTTATTTTTTTCTTTTCTCCTATCAAACATAAACTTTTTATGGATTATTTTATTGACTCAAAATGACATCTAATGTTGTTTTTCTAATCTCAACAATTAGTATTTTCAATGCTGATTTATAGAAATTAATTGCACTTTCTTGAAAAACTAGGTGTTACGATTGCTCTAAAACAACGAAATCGCCATCAAAGTTTATTAAAATAGGGAAAACATTAGAAAACCCCTTTAAAAAAAAATGTCTTTAAAACCAAATTGCATATTTGGGAGCCGATTATGGATAGGGAAAATATTAACACCCTACAAGTTAAACACGTTTACCTATAAATAATTTTGCACTATTTTTTGGTGCGAGTTAAAATTCAATTTATAAAGCAAAAATATTGTTTATTTTTTAATAGTATAGTAAATCTAAGAAAAATTATCTTCCACCCTCCAAACACTCTTTTGATCCCCAAAATTACATTCTTATCCATGCAAAAAAAATCCAAAATATATTTTCCAAATTTTTATACCTAAATAATTAATATTGAAAATTTCTCTTCCTCCCCCACACTTCTCTAATTCCCTCTAAAACCCCTAAATAAGTAAGTTTCGGGATGTAGAACTGAAGTTTGGACAGAGTTTTTAGGCTATAGACATTGGTTCGGGATCTAGATCCAAAGTAGTAGTGCCTATAACCACCGAAGTTTACGCGGAGTTTTGAAGAGCATAGACACCCGTTCAAAATAAGTAAAAAAAAAAAAACTAAAGTCATGATTGAAAGTTTGAAACAAATTGAACAGAGCAGAGAAGAATAAAGCAAACCAAAAAAAAAAATGGAAAAAACGGGAGAGAGTGAGAGAGAGGACCTACAGGGTGGGCTGTGGTAGGCAGGTGAGGACTATGTAGGGAGCTGCGTACGGTGGTGGTTGGCCGGAGACGGATCTGATCTTCTTTCCCTTCTTCCTTCATTTTCGTGTTTCTGATTTTTGGTTGGTATGGATAATGATGATTTGAAGAGTATGGTTTAGCTTCTTCTGTTTTCGGTTCTTTCCTCCTCACTGATCTGGTTCTTGTGTTTGGATTTATTATTGTATTGGCTGAGTAAGAGATTTGTAGAGATAAAAGAAGAATAGGGTAGTTTTACTTTTTCATTGCTTGCAATGATGGTGAAGAGTATGATTCTATTTGGATGAACTTAAATGTTTGTTTTGCAGTTGGTACCAGGACATTGAAATTTGGTAGATGAGTTAATATGAAAATTTGGTACTATGTTTTTTGTGAATCCTCTATTTTTAAATATAAGATTTTATTTGACTAAATTGTAATATTATTTATCTATTATATTTTGATCGTATTATTTGATGAGTATTTTTAAAATATTAAATTTTATAATTTTTACTGTTAAATAATTAAATATATTAGTGATTAAAATTGTGTATTGACATAGTGTAATAATTAAACAATATCTTATATTTATGGATAGTAGGTCATTTGGATTTGGATGGATGAAGGTTTGGTGCAGTCACTATACATTATATTCAGACAGTTTCTCAGCATTGGATCTGGATCCTAGAGTCCATATTTTAGTATTGAAATTTTATATTAAATGTTGTCTTAAAATGTGAACCATCAAATCAAAATCGAATGGTTATGATTTTATGACTACACCTGATTGCACTTAAATTGACTGTACCTAATCCAAATTCCATATGGATCGATTTTAACATCGAGTTCGAGACCTTATTATTTATAGAAAAGAATTTTTTTATTTTATTTATGCCAACATTTAATTTAGATGGAGAGTTTGATTAGAGTCGTATTTTATCAATGTTCAATATAATTTGTTTCAAATTATAAGAGAATATATCATTTTTAAAAATGCTTTTTTATTCCCATAAAATATATTGTAAAAATATCACTTTTTTTTATAGGGATTAAAAAAAATTATAATTTTTTAAGGATCAAAAATATATTTAACCTTTAAAACTAATTCATATGAGACTACTTTATATTTAATTCATTTTTAACAAAAAATTATTTATTCAATTGAAGGCTAATTAGTCAAAAATTATAAATTAAAAAAGACCTTTCATAAGTCATAAGTCATCTATCAATTAAAAAAAAGTTTCAAAGAAATGCATAAAGGTTTCTTGAATTTTTTTTTTATAAAAATGAGATAATAATTTTACAATTTTCCAATGCAGCCATTTGTGTTGAGATGTTATAAAATTGTAATTATCACTGCATTACAAAATTCGTATAATATCTAATAGATAAGTAAAACATACTCTTTTTATACATTCAGTATTGCTAGATGTTGGTGACGACAGTGATGAAAACTCTTCAATAGGTGAATCAATTGGTCATTGCCCAAAATGTCTACTAATTATGTCTCCTAAGCAAAAAACAATCAAAACAAATGGTTAATATATTAACATTTTGATGTTGCATCATACAAATGAAGAAAATATGCCTATCTCAAGCACATCAATGTACAAAAAAGCAGAATTTCAGTGTAAGTCATCATTTGTGTGGAGCAAATTAATTGAATTGTTTTTTATCGCTGCATTATGAAATACCTACAATCTAATAAATAACCAATTTGTTTTTTTTTAACATTCAGTATTGCTAGATATTGGCAATCCTGAATACACATGTAAAGATTGTAATGCACTCATGTGGTTTGAAAAGGTTTGTCAAGAAGTCAAAGGCTGCAGAATTTTCTTTGTGTTGTATGTAATGGAACGTAGAACTACCACTCTTACAGAGACCCCCTCCCCTATTGTTCAATCTTCTATTTAGGAATGACGTAAGAAGTCAACAATTCATAGATAATATAAGGGCTTATAATAGTATGTTTTCATTCTCTTATATATGGGTGGAAAGATTGAAAATAAAATAAACGATGGTGGCGGTCCTCCCAAGTTCATTCTTAGTGGTCAGAATTATCATCGTATAGGTAGTTTGCTACCCCAAGGGACAACTAAACCCAAATTTGCGCAACTATATATATATATATATATATATATATATATATATATATATATATATATATATACGACACAAGAAATGAATCTAGGAACCGAGTGAGTCATTTTAGGTATGAATTATGAACACATTCTTACCTTAAAACACTGTAATTTTAAAATATAGCGTCAGTATAATTTGTCGTTTATTTTTTTTAAGGGGAGAACAGAACGGTGATCACTTTGATGTTTCATTGGTTGAAGACTTGACAAAGATAACCGACGAGTACAATCCTTATGCAAAGTCATATAGGAAAGTGAAAGACTATGTTGAAAATCACGGCAATAACATTGAATTCAGCTTACGGTTGATAAGGAGTCGTTCAAAAGATTCACGGATGCACAATCTTCCAGCTACTAATGAGGTGGCAGCATTGATAGTTGGGGATGAAACAAATATCGAAGCAGGTAGGGTTTTAATTGTATGCAAGTCATCTGGAAAATTAAAAAGGTTAGAAGAAACTCATGTTGCTTTGATTCCTCTTCAATATCCACTATTATTTCCTTTTGGAGAGGATGAATACCAGGATAATATTAGGATGAAAGGAACAGCTGAAAAAAACAAACATCGAAAGCTTGAGTTCATTGCATTTAGAATACAGGAAAGAAAGGTTGAGTTTGGTACTATGGTTTTGACCCGTCGTTTGTTTCAACAATTTATTGTTGACGCTTATACTATGATTGAGTCACAACGTTTAAACTATATAAGACTAAATCAAAAAACCATAAGAGTTGATCTTCTGACCGGTTTACAAGATGCAGTTAACAAGGGTGAAACCGTTCTACAATTGGTAGAACAGTTATCTTGCCAAGTTGTTTCACATGTGGCGCGCGTTACATGTTCGACAACTGTCAGTATGCAATGGCTGTGTGCAAGCGATTTGGATACCCAGATTTGTTCATTACTATTACATGCAACTCAAATTGGAGGGAAATACAAGACTTTGTATTGGCTAGAGGTGTTAGGCCATGTGATAGACCAGATATTGTGTCTCATGTTTTTAAAATTAAATTGGACGAGCTGATGAAAGATTTAAAGAAAAATAAGATATTTGGAAATATTGATGCAGGCGAGTATTTTTACAGTCTTTTTTTTTTTTTATAGAATTTATTATGAAAACCTTCTTAACACATACCATTTATTTTTTTGACAAAAATTACATACCATTTATAATAATAATAATAATAATAATAATAATAATCATTTCCCTTTCAATAATGTATACTATGGATTTCCAGAAGAGGGGTCTTCCACATGCCCATATCTTGTTGTGGTTAAGTAGTTCCCATAAGTTGAAAACAGGGTATGATAACGATACAATATCAGCTGAACTGTCAGATCCAAAAAAGTATCTAAAATTGGCTGATGTAGTGAGCAAATTCATGATACATGGGCCATGTGGACTTTCTAACCTAAAGTAACCCTGCATGACGAATGATAAGAAATGTTCTAAGTTTTACCCGAAACACTTCAAGCCTTCCACTACAATTGACGAGGAAGGTTATCCAAGTTACAGACGTCGTGATTCAGGTATTACCATTGAGAAGATGGGTGTAAAATTGGACAACAGAAATGTTGTCCCTTACAACCCACAACTTTTAGTGTGGTATGGTGGGCATGTCAATGATCGCCTCCTCTAACAAGTGAAGTTGATTTAATACGTAGATAAAATAAACGCTCGAGATATCTGTAGCTATAATAATAATAAATATAAAATTAAATCATTAACTCCAAATTTAATTTTATCGATCTTTTAAAAATGCATAACGACGTGCTTACAATTTAAAAATACATTTAATTCAACGAAATAAATTCCACACATAACATGTTTGCTTTATTTAAAGTAGAAATACAATGCATATAAAGATTAAACTACTTAGTGTTCAAACTATCACCGGATCTACAAGCACAGTTTCAATGAATGTTTTCATTTCTCCTTCAGTATTCGTGTAGTTATCTTTATCTTTATAGATCACATCCATAAAACGCGTGAAGTTTAGAATGCGGGTCAAAAAAAGCATTGGAACTTCTGTTGGCCTCATAAATTCCTTATTCAAAACTTTCCAATTATTAAAAATTCTTTTTCGACCTTCTTGAATGGCAGCTTCTCTCGACACATTATATTCCCTCATATAACATTCCAAGAATGAGGAAATATGATCTCTTTTCTGCTCAAACTATACACAACAATAATAATTAGAGTAAATATCTACATCCATTGAATTACAACAAATATACTTCCTCACATTACTATTATAAATATATTTGACTTTTTTGATATATTTAACAATTTATGTATCAAATCCATAATATACTTATAATAATGACTGTAAGAAGTATTAATTATTGAATATAAATTCTATTGAATTTTATATATACTTCATCTTACCTTAACTATAAGCAAATATCAACTTTTTTAAGTTTATTACATAACTAATGTATCTAGTCTACATTATAAATTAGATACTTGCATCAATTATTCAATCAATCTAAATGTGAATATTTACTTATAATTTAAGTCAGAGGGAGTATAATATAGTACCTCGTTGGACACAATATCATCCATTTGTCTGCCTATGACAATAGCGGCATTAATAATTTTTGTCTCATCTGATACCCACTTGAAGATGTCCTCTGTAGCGATGTCCCCCATGCCTATGTAACAAGTTGTTATCATCATTGCATAGCCAGCTGTTACTGTTGATAGGCGAATGTACTCTTCTAATGTTGGTTCATAACTTTTGTTTAAATATCTGGCCTCAGTCATATAAGCTTGAATGAATCTTGTGAACTGCAACCATAATTAAGATTAATATTGTAAATTTAGCTCAGTTGATAGAGATAATGCAATATACTAAAATAAAATTACACTTTTTTGAGGGCTAAAAACCCTCACAAATTAAAAGCAACCAATAATATAAACAAATTTTAACTTATCCTTTGTTAATGATTAATAAATTATTTTAAAGCAGGTTTATGATTAATAATTAAAAGAAAGAGAGAAAAAATTTCATACTTCCTTTATGTAGTAGTTCAAGACATATGTTCTTCCACTTTTCATCATTTCCTGCTCTATTTCTTCATAAAGATCTAAGGTTATTTTGTAGAGAAACTTCATATAATCTGGAAGAGTATCCAAGCAGCTTATATCCCACCTAAAATTTAATTTCATTAAAATAGATGATATATAAATATAGGGGCATATCAAATGAAAGAAGTGTGTTACACTGAGATACATCGGCAATAAATTTTACCGATTAAATTAAATTTACCTTTCAATTGCCTTTGTAAAAAGTTCTAATTCATCAATTGTTCCATATGCATCATATATATCATCAATGACTGTTGTTATGACGATTAATTTTGCCAAAAATTTTCTTGCCGTAGAATATTGAGGCTCAAAAACTACCCCCATAGCCCAGAAACAACCTTCCACCAACCTATCTCTTGCAAATGGTAATTTACTAGATACATCCAACTCCTTCCACCATCTAGAAAAAACAAAAACAATAAGAATCAAAAGGACTAGTCTATGAAATCAATCATGCATATTAATAATATTAAAGGAGGGTATGATTGAAATCCTTACTTAAAAAGGTTACCAACTTCCTTTTGATGTAGGCCTTGGAGTATATTGAAATCAAGTTTTGCTAAAATGAGTAAATTTTGGTTGTGGGAAAGAACTTGCTCATATATGGAAATATATCTCTTTGTCTCAAGCCTAGGCAAGTTCTTATAGAGAGACTGCCTTAAGCTATATTTGACTTGTGTTGCATGAGGATGACTCAATTGGTTGGCAATTGACTCAAGATGAGTGGTAGTAAAAGCCAAGGCCTCTTCCAAAATATCTTCTCCATGAATCATAACTTGTGTAGCTTCATATAAGCTTAACATACCATCAACATCACTTGTAAATTCTTCACTAAAATTTCCTTTCCCATCCTTAAATTTGTTGAATACATCTTTTTTTTTTATCAATTGACCATAACATCGAACAAACCGTTAGTGACTAAGAATTATAAATAATAAAGCAAGAAATAAATTAATTATAAATGGTGTGAGACAGATTTGATCAGATATTTGTATAAAACTATCTAAATGCACATAATTATGCAATAAACATGCAAGAAATGATGAATTAAAGACTAATATAAAAAGAAAACAACTTAAATAAGTTGAGGGTGTACTTGGTGAAATATAAAATCCTTGTTGCCTCAACAATCTAAATAGCACAGCGAGAGAGCCAAGGTTGTCTTCAAAACTAGTAGTTATTTCTCCATTTTCAACATAGTTCTTGTAAATATGTTGCAAAATCTCTTCAATTTCATTTTCAAAATGATAGCTCACACCCAAGCGGGTTATTGAATCAATCAAGTGAACTTTTGTCAAGAATTTTGTAGTCATTGACACAAGCTCCTTCCTCACATCATTTTTCAATGTTTCAATTTGTGCCACAATATTTTGATCAAATTCCTGCACGGTGTGAACAAATTAAAGACTTATAACCAAGTAACCAAAATAAGATTTCAAAAGATATATGTATTGTTGGTATAAATTGATTTTACATAGACAACTAATAAAAATGATTTAAAAGCTACATGGTGGATGAAGGGGATGAGCAAAACAAAATCATTTTTCTCGTATTGTATTTAATTAATTTCTCTTCTTTTGTTCATAATAAATAATCAATAAAAATTTAATTTACATTTTTCCATTAAACTTATTTCAAGAATTCAAGAATTTCAACAAATAACACAAAAAGTCTTACTTCAAATTACGAAATTTTTATTATTTTTAATAAGTGTGAATTTTTTTAATTTGTTTATAATTTGAGTCAAATAGAGTACAACGAAAGTTTCCACAATAATTTTCTATACAGTCATGACTAATCAATTTATAATCATTGTTATTCTAAATATATATATATATATATATATATATATATATATATATATATATATATATATATTCAATTATGCATGTAATAATCTTTGATTATGATTCAAAATATGTGTATGTGCATGTGTATGTACATATTATTACGTACCATTGATTCTGAAGCATATTGAAGGAAATGTTCTCCCCAAACACTAGGTGGAAAATTTGCAACATTTCTATGCAACTGATCATCAGATTTAGCTTTAGGAATAGGATAGGAGGAAGCTAAAACAGACATACTTAAATATTGAAACAAATAAATGACTTTAGAGTTGCCTCTCTTTGTGTACAAAGGTAGTTATTTATAGCAATAACAGTATCTACGATGTGGATTTTTTATGGAAAATGCTGCCTTCTAACATAAATATTACTCTCTCCGTCTCAAAATAATATGTAGTCATTTTAGCAAATTTGTTTTATTTTAAAATAATTATCACTTTAGAATATCAATGACATTTTTTTTTTCTTTCTACTATTATACTCTTATTTATTGAACTTCATACTAGCTTTGTCCCTTAATATAAAATCTCGTTGATTAAATTACAGAAATTAAGAAAGTGGATAATTGTGATAAATTTATTGACAAAGTATTTATTGTAAGGTGTAGAAAAAGAGGTAAATTAAGTAGGGGTATGTATGTAAAGAAATAATAAAGGCTTAAACGTTCTTTTGGTCCCTGTATGTACACCCAATTTTTGTTTTAGTCTCTGTATTGGATTTTTTGACAAAATATTCCCTGTATCGCGCTTTTTTGTTTGGCGTTAGTCCCTGGCTTCATATTCCGTCCAAATTGGTTCAGGTGGCAAACGTTTTGCCACGTAGACAACAAGTGTTGGGTGACTGGATTAATGAGTTATAGGGACCTAAAACAAAACAATAGACTGATTGCAAATTCCCAAATTCACAAAACTCCTAATTCACAAATCGTGTTTTCTTCTTCTTCTCTGCTCAACCCTTTGTTCTCTTCTTCTCTCAAATCTCCATCACCTGTGAAGAGAGATAGAGAGAATATCGTGAGAGAGAGAGGGTGAAGTAAAAGAGAGAATAATTTTTTTTTTGTCACAGAAAAGTTGAAAAGTGAAAACAAAATAACACGCTATTTTTTTTTGTTCCATTGAAAAGTGGGAAAAAAATTTAATGAGAAAGTGAGAATTAAGTTTATCAGTAATTAGTAATTAATATTATAGTTTAGGAGAAAAAATAGGGTTAAGTTGTTGCAAATCTAACAACTTTTAAAAGATAAGAGATAATTAAGATAGGTCAAATCTAAGGTTTGAACTCATGTGTTAGAAGGTCTTCATTTTAATCAATTGAGCTTAGTAATATATAATCAAATTGATTTTTATTTGTGACTTCTTTGGCCTAACAATTTAAGTCTTAAAACTCTTACTTGACTTATTTTACCTTTAAACCGGCTCTGTTAAGTGGATTATCTTACATTTACAAATCAATAACTTTATAATTTTATAATGTTATTCTTTTTTATGTATAAAAAAATAATGTTATTCTTTTAATAAGCTAAATAATTTTTTTGTCTTTTAAGTTAATTTTAAGTTTCATTTTAGTACCTTTAATTTTTTTGTTTCATTTTAATCCTTTAAAAATCAACATGTTTGTTTGATTAAAAAATATAAAAACAGACCAACCCATTGATAGATATTATACAACTAACACATTGTCAGGATTTTTTTAATTTTTAACATATTAAAAATATCATATTATTTGACAAAATTGAGTGCAATTAGTGATTACTAACTACACTGCATTATTTAAATATATTTTAGGCTGTTTATTGTAAGATCGGACAGTCAAATTTAAAATTCAATTTAATTTATATTTATACAATAAATGTAAATTTAACCTTAAAATCATAATCTTTGGATCAAGCTAAGATTGAACGGTACGGTCCATATATACCGACTACAACCCAGTCGTCTGCATGGAATTTATTTCCCATATTGCTAGGTTCCCCCATAGGCCATAACCTTGTTTCTTCATTTTTTTTTCCCTATTTCTTATTGCTTCAGCTCTTCTTCTTTTTTGTCTGAAAGATATATAATATTTGAAAGACAACCAACACTGAGAAAAATACAAAGTATAGATGCAGTATACAAAGGGCTTAAAAGAATAATTACCCTAAATTTTACACCGTCGCAACTCACAAGATGAAACAATATAGTACAAGAGAGGCAATGTATGAGAACTAAAAAGTTAAACTAATCCTCCTCCTAGCTAGTACTTCATTCATTTTAAATTGAGTGTCACTTTAATAATTGATATAATTTTATTTCATTTTATTTTAAAATAATTGTCATTTTCATTTTTCAATATAATATTTTTCAATTCTATTTTTTAATAATTATTTCTACATACACTATTATTTCTTTTGATATCGTGATTATATTTCTTTTGAGACGACTCAACTTTAGAACATAAGTAGTATAAAGGCAAGTCCCAACCAAAGTAAGCTGAAGCATTATATGGAAGGATGAAAGAGCTCCAATTTCAGATATCATAGAGCAGATTTTTTATATGTCTTGGCTTTAGTTTGTAGGTCGATCAACACATAAGATAGATGTTACTTTTGCCAATTGGCGTTGCAATCCTTTAGCTTGTTTACTTTGTAATTAGATTGTTGAATTGTAAGGGTTGAGTACCCCTAGTACTCCTTATAATTCAATATTTTTGCTTATAAAAAAAAAAGTAAGTTGAAGCTTACAAAAGCCATCAAGGATAAAGCATGGTTCAAGACTTCACGTGTCTAGCAAGAAATGGAAAAATAAACAAAGCACAACTAGCTAGCCAAACAAAAAGACACACGGTGAGATGGGAATCAAATATCAAGCACACAACTTGATAGTACTTTATTAAACAAAAAAACAAAATTATCACGCAATTATTTTCTCCATCTCAAAATAAATGATTTAATTGATTGATTCATATATAGTACTCTTTCCGTTTCAAAATAAATGTTGTTTTATTTTAAAAAATTTGTTTCAAAATGAATGTCGTTTTTCAATTCTAAATGCAATATTTTTCAATTTTATCTTCAAATTATTACTTTATATATTATTTCCAAAAAAAATTATAAAAAAAATAAAGTTAATTTAGTAAAAGTGTTAAAACTTTTAACATTATTATTGTATTATTTAATATATTTGAAAACACCAAATACAACATTAATTTTGAAATGGAAAGAATAATATTTTTAACTATCTATCATTAAAAATAAAATAAAAATATTAACAATAAAAGTTAAAGGTGATAGTAAGTTAATCGGAAACACGTTAGTGTATCCACTACCAAAGAAGGCTTCAAAACCAGCACCACTTCCCAAAATATCTTTTTTTAGAACTTTTGATACGACAACCAATATTAACAAAATTGAAATAACAAAAATAATTATTGTACTTCCTTCATACTAAAATATATATTATTTTGAAAAAAATATTTAAGTATTTAATGTTTTTTTTTCCTATTATGCCCTAAATATTAATTGTTTCTCTTTATTCTTTCTTTTTTAGTCGAGACCAGAGTATCCCCGCCGAACATAGTGACTAATCTCTCGCTAAATTGGAGGCACCTCGGGTGGGATAACTGGCCCAAAGATTTAAAGTTGTTCCATACCCAAGGTGAGGATCGAACCCTCGACCCTGTGTTAAGGGAGGATGAGCCCAACCGCTCAACCACACCCCCTTGGGTTGTTAATCTTTCTTCTTTCAATTCTACAATTTCTTTTTTTTTTTGAAATATAATTTTATAAACTAACTTATAATTTTTTTTCCAAACAATATTAATTACATTTTTTAATTTATGTGAAATAGTCAAATCGGTTTATATTTTGGTGCAGAGGTACTAGTTGTTTAAAGTTTGTGCACAATTTTTAAGAAAACAATTGATTTGTTTTTGTTACAAGAAAACAATTGATTTGATATGAATGAAAAAATTAATATTAAAAATATTCTTATTTATTACTTCTTCCCTACCAAAATATAAATAACTATGAGAATAAAATTTGTACCAAAATACTCCCTCCGTCTCATTATATAAGCACTTTTACTACAAAAGTCTAGTCCCAAAATATAAGCCCCTTTACAATTTACTAGGTACATTTATTACTTTTTTGCTTACACATACCCCTAATTATTACTACTAAGTTGCATTGGAATACAAAAATTGTAAAGGGGTTTATATTTTGGGACTAAACTTTTGTAATAAAGGTGCTTATATAATGGGACGGAGGGAGTATAAGTCACTTTATAATACCAATGAAGTATTTAATACTATTTTTCTTATTACAGTATAACTTAAATATTTGTTATCCTCTCTTCTTTTACTTCTTTAATTTATCGTTTCCATATCATTAATAAAAAATAATTTTGTAAACTAACTCATAATTTTTCTTTTTTTACACAACAATGATTACATTTTTAATTTGTGTGATATGATCAAAACGACTTACATTTTAGTACGGAGATAGTAGTTAGATTAGTTCAATAAATAACAATATTAACAATAAATGTCATTGATATTTTAAAGAAGGAGAGAGTAATATTTGAAAATCACAACTCCATATATCAAAGAAACAATGAATTTAGATATGAAAGTATTATACTTCTTCAGATTTTAAATATAATTAAAAATTAAAATGTATTTAATCAAATTTTTAGGTCAAATTTATTTTTATTTTTGTTTATATTTAAAATCAGAGAAAATATTTATAGATAAAGTGAGCTTTTATTTCGATGGGTTTTGTTTTATTCTATTTCTCCCAAAAGCACCGTGTCAAACTAGGGCAAGTTGACCTACTTTCCCGAGTCTCAATATTTTGGAACCCTAAATTTTATATTTATTTTTTATGACAAAAGGATCATATTCACATTTTTTCTTCCTCGTATGTAACCCAAAAAAAATGTTCCCACTAATTATTACTGTTTTCGGTTTTAAATATAAGAAACAAAAATAAATTGTTGGTCTCTAATATAAGAAAAAGTTACTATAATTATTAAATTTATTATCATTATTCTAATTTTACTCTTCATTAAACTTTTTCAATTAAGTTTTTCATATTTCTAAGGTTTACTATCACTAGTACTACACGCATGCCGAGACAGCCTCAATAATTTAATTAAAAACAAAAACTAAGGATAAATTTGGAAATACAATATTTTTTCTCATCATTTATCCATTTTTTTTCTTCTTATATTTGAGACTGAAGGGAGTACTTTATATACTATTTACAAGAAAAAAAAATAAAATAAAGTTAATTTAGTAAAAATACTATTATTTTTAATATAATAATTATATTTCTTAATGTGTAAAAACATCAAAAGAGACAATTATTTTAAAACGGATGAAATATAAGATTTTTTTTTGACGAAGATGGAATATAAGATATACACTCAAGCATTGGTTCACAGGTTCACAGACAAAGCACAATTAGCTAGCCAACAAAAAGCTACACAACTACTTGATATTACTTCATTAGACAAAAATACAAATTATCACCTCAACAAGAGAGAAAACAAAATATGGCAGAAGAAGTAAAGTTAAAGATGACAGACAGTAAGTCGATCTAGTAACACATGAGAGTGTTCCCCCGATAAATGATTCCAACCACTAGTCCAATACCAGATTTAATTATTCTTATTACTATAGGACTATACTAAATTAAGACCCGCGCAAAGTGTCATGTTTTTTTCTTAAAAAATAGTATAACACATAAATTATTGTAAATAAGATTAAATAATGATTTTAGAAATTAACATTGAAGATTAAATTTAATCATTCTGAAATTTTTCTCAAGAAATAAATAAATATATAAAATGATATTTTATAATAAATTACCTGAACAGCATACAAAAAGATGCATCTTAATCACTTTTACAAAAAAATATTTTTTATTTAAAATTTAATTTGATTACTTATATTTTCATTATTTAACCTTCAACATATATAAAAGATATAATGGACATTCTTTTTACATGTTTAGTGATAAATACAAAACAAATTTTTTATTTTACTATAATAAATATGTTTATTGTACAAAATATGTGCAATATATTTTGAGCACAATTAAAACTTAAATGTTAACCAATGTTTAATTACTCAATTTCTCTGCATTGACAAATATTATAATCACTGCGGATGAAACCATATTTTTTCTCTACAAACTTTCTAGGAAGCATAAAAAAATTCATTTCAAACAATTTAATTGAAAGACATACGTCGATAAAGATTTAAAATAAAATTAGAATAAATTGTGAATCCAACTAAAATAAATTATACGATAATATGAATGGTAATTATTTAAATAGATTTGAATTAATAATTTATTTTACATATAGTTAATGGTTTGAATTTTTTAATGCATTGTCTTAACCGTCTATTTATTCTGACGTAGTATATGTTTTTAAGAAACTTTTGTTTCAAGAAAAACAAAATTTTGTTTTTGTAAAATTTGAATGTATAACTTTTAAAATTAAATTTTAATACTAAATATTTTTTTTCTCTAAAATATAAGAGAAAAAAACACTAACATTTATCTTTCCAAAAACAGTTTACTCTCTCTTTTATCTTCTTCATAATGAATAACCAATAAAAAATATCTTTACAGGAGAAAAAGGAATTACTAATGTTTAAAGTGAATTTTGAGAAAGCATACGACTCGGTGGAATGGGATTTTCTTTTTTCTGTGATGTGTAAGATGAAATTTCCGGATTGATGGTGTCGCTGGATTTCAGAATGTATTAGTTCAGCTTCGGCATCCGTGTTAGTAAATGGGTGTCCTACAGATGAGTTTGGTTTTGAAAGGGGTCTCCGTCAAGGGGATCCTTTGTCTCCTTTTTTATTTCTCATCGTGGCGGAAGGTTTGAGTGCCATGATGTCAGCCTCGGTTCAAGCTGGCCTTTTTACTGGTTTTCCTATCGGGTTAGAAAATCCACTCAGTATTTCACATCTACAGTTTGCAGATGATACTATTCTTATAGGGGAGAAGAGTTGGGAGAATATTAGAGCCATCAAAGCCACTCTTCTTCTGTTTGAATCAATGTCTGGTCTCAAAGTTAATTTTCATAAAAGCATGTTAGTTGGGATCAATGTTGCAACTTCTTGGTTGGGGGAGGCAGCCACTTCTTTACATTGCCGAGTGGGTTCTGTTCCTTTCGTATATCTTGGTATTCCTATCGGTGGAAATTCTAGGAGACTTTCTTTCTGGAAACCTGTCATTGATAAAATCAGAGCCCGTTTGTCTGTTTGGAAACGTCGAAACCTGTCTATGGGAGGTCGCCTGGTTTTGCTCAAGGCCGCCTTGTCTGCAATACCGGTTTATTTTCTTTCTTTTTTCAAGGCTCCTTCAGGTATCATCTCTACCATTGAAACTCTTTTTAAATCTTTTTTGTGGGGTGGGGACGGGGAGGCTCGCAAGATTCATTGGATACATTGGAATAAAATCTGTTTAGCTAAAGACAAGGGTGGGCTTGGGGTTCGGAGGGTGCGGGAATTTAATATTGCTCTTTTAGCTAAGTGGTGTTGGAGGGTAAAAACAGAGGATAGTGGGTTATGGAGACGAGTCTTAGCACATAAGTATGGGGTAGTAGGAGGGGAAATTAATGATGGGGGTCAACAGACTTCGAATTGGTGGAAGGATATTATGCATGTTAGGAGGGGTACGTTTAACAGTCTTACGGGATGGTTTGATGCTTTTCTGTTGCGTCATGTGGGGGATGGAGAAACCACATGTTTTTGGGATGATCCGTGGGTAGGTGGTGGAGTCATGTTAAGTAAGCAGTTTCCTCGGTTAGCAGGGTTGTGTACTGAGGGTCAGGTGACGGTGGGAGAGATGTGTCGGAGGGGGTGGGGAGTAGGAGGAGGAGGTTGGGCTTGGCGGAGACCTTTATTTGTGTGGGAAGAGGAGTTGGTGGCGGAGTGCAGTGATCTGGTTCATAACTTTGTTTTGCAGCAGGGTGTTTCTGACAGGTGGCGGTGGACAGGTGCCTCTTCTGATGACTATACAGTTAAGGATGCGTATTTGTCCTTAACTAGGCACGATGATGGTGCTGATGGCCAAGGTTTTGCTCTTACCTGGCCATGGCATAAAGATGTTCCATTGAAGGTGGCCGTGTTTGCGTGGCGTTTTTTACTCAATCGCATCCCAACGAAAGATAATTTGTGCCGGCGGGGTGTCATTTCTATAGACTATAGGTTCCACTATATGCAGTTATGGGTGTCAGGTGGAAGAATCGATATCTCATTTGTTTTTTGGGTGTACTTTTGCTCAAAATGTGTGGAGAGGCCTTCTGTCTTGGTTAGGTGTTTAAGGTGTGTTGCCTTTGGAGGCGGTACCGCATGCTCAACAGTTTCATGGACTTCAGTTTTTTTCCACTAAACCAAAACATGCTTTTCAAGTTATCTAGCTTGCTTCTATTTGGTGCATTTGGAAATGCCGCAATAATGGTATTTTTCGAAATCAATCCTTTAATGTTCATCAAGTGGTTGATCATATTGTAATTCAGGTATGGTGGTGGCTTAAAGGGAAACATAAATCTTTTTGTGTGGAGTTTAGTTGTTGGTATACCAACCCTTTGATTTGTCTAGGTTGGAGGGGTGGGTAACCGTGTGGAGATACGCCCGTGTATTTGGTGTATGATTTTTGATTTTCAGTGGTGTAATGTCTTGACCTTTGTAATGTATTTGGATAATACTTTGTAACGTCGGTGGTGATGCACTACTTGTGCTCATCACATACTAATAATAATATCTATTTAGTTGATTCAAAAAAAAAAACATTTTTTTATGTAATTTTCTGCAAAGAAAATACAAAAAAACATTATTTCTAATCATTATGTTTTACCTTTTCTTAATATAAATGTGATTATTATTTTTTTCTTTTATAATATAAAACGGAGGAGATACCTTAACTTATGCCCTTATAATACATGTTATCTTTCTACATTAATATATTAGTATTTAAACAAAAGTGTGGACAATGCCGCTTAGAAATAGGATGAGTTGTGAAATTCTAACACGTCAGTATCAAATGTTCTATGTGATTTTGCAACATTTAGGATGTTGCGTGTGTGATGTTTCAACATCGTACAAGCGTAAAGCAAAATAAATATAAAAGACAAGAAGGTAAATAACATATCTGTAAAATGAAAGTACTGGACAGAATAGTACAAGACAGAATAAAGTAGAACAGTACATGCCAAATATTTACGGTATTAAACAAATTTTGTCTTGTATGATGTTTGATGGAGAAAATGTTATTTTTATGATTTAGAAAAGTTGTGCTGAGGACAAAAAGTTGTCCCATGGTTCTGTGGGGGACAAGAATATTTGATTTTGTCCAGTCCCTTGACCCCCAGTTTGTCCAGTCCCAGCGACAGTTTTCAAATCAAACACAGTACAACATAAGTTGTCCTGTCCAGTCCCCTGTTTTTTAGCAGATCAAATGCACCCGAGTATTGTTAACTCAGTTCAGTGACTCACACCTAATCTGGGGGATATCAATCTAGGAAGGATATCCACTAAATAAAGCTAGTTCAAAGCTAAATGTTCCGTTTACAACTTATCACCTAGCAACTACCCATCTTGACTTCTACCTAAGAACTCCTACATACGAGAATCTCTGCTCACTTCCTCTCAATTTAAAGACTTCTTGACAAACAACCGCTCACTGATCTTCGTACTGACTCTCTTTTAATGACGACCAAAGATGGAGACACACTCCAATGATGTGACCTCACCCGTACTTCACAACTTAGAGTCATTTAAACCAATGCTCCTTGCTTAAAAGCTTCAGAGCGCAAATACTTGAGATTACAACTCAATCAAATATTGTTCTATGTAAGCATCGAGATGATACAAGCAAAGACTCACAATTAATAAGACTTTAAACCAAAGACTCTAATATTTATGTGTCGGCTTCAGTGGTCTTCTAGGTTTACATCTCAGAATATTTATATCAAATTATGCTCAAGAACCAACTCCGTACTTCACAGTTTAGGAGTGGTATATAGATTATAGACAACTCCATGCTTAAAAGCTTAGGAGTGCACAAGTTAAAGCACAAGGCTTTAACGTCGAAACCCTAATGATTCTTCTCCATGATATTGATTTCGTGAGTGACCTTATATTATGAGTCTTCTTCCTTATATAGCCATTCAGTAGCTTGGACTTTTTCTTCATGGGCTATATAATTTGAGCTGACAATAATTATATTTTCAGCTATAATCTTCCGCAAGCAAAATATATTTTCACAAATATATTTGCATCAAATATTCCTTCCATAAATATATTTTCTATAGATATATTTTCAGAACCAATTCCCTTGAAAATATATTTTAAAATCAAATCTTTTTCAATCTTTGAAATACTTGAAGCACATGAATGTATAAACCATTCTCTGGGTTCTGGAAGCATAAGGCACGCTTCTTGGAGCTCAAGTCACGCTCATAAGAATAAACCAAATATTCAAAGAAGATTGCGTGCGTAAATGTGTGTACCACAAGTCCGGGAAGCATATGTTGGAACATGTCGTGCAACATCATGCTAGTAGTTGTTTTTGCAATAATGAAGCCAACATCTAAAACACCAACAATCTTCCCCATTAACAAATTTTTTGCTAAAATAACTTCAGCCATATGTGAGTACCAGGGAAATATCAAATACTAGCTCTTTCCAATTTATAAGAGAATGATTTATCTTTGAAGGAGTGTAGAGTGTCTTCAACGCTATATATAGTAGATTTCCATTAATGCAATAGCGTGCATATGATAAGGAATTAAACCTTACCATTTTCATTAGAGGCAGCAGATATTGGTGAATTGTAGCCTCTCAAAGTAGAACGATAGAGAGCAGTGAACACTCTACAAATGAGAACCGAGTAGGACAGGAAAGTCCCACCCTTTGGAGAAATAAACTCCTAGATACAGAGAAAAATAAATTCGTCCTTAAAGTAACAGGACCAGAGTCCCTTAAACAGCTATTTAGGAAAAATAAATTCCCATAACTCATTTTCAGTATGCTTCAACATCTTGTAGACCATTGTTGAACTGAACATACTCACATATACTAGCAAATATTATAAACAGTTGCTAGCTTATTACATTATGCATATTTAAAATGCTCCCCCACAAAGATATACCAGAGAAAATTAAAAGATTACTCCCCCTGAATATCATAATTCACATAAGATTTTGCATGCTAATAGGAACATACTAGAACCGGACTTCATGAGATATGTAGTACTCCCCCGGAACATATGCATACTAATATGCTTCTTAGCATGACATAAACAACATGTATAAGATAATCAGTTAAGTACCACATGTTGCAACATTATATCAACCATCCGGCTAAATCAGAGAATATATTTGCTATTTCTCCCCCTTTTTAGCCATAAAATCTTGACAAACGGATTTCTTCATGAAGTATAGTATCAGTAAACCAGATAGCTCAACTGACAGAAATGTCAAAATTTTTAAGTCCGATGTAATGACAGGTTGAACTTATGGTAATTCAAGGATGAATTGATTGAGAGAAGGACTGAATTGATAAAACTTTCACAAATTAAGAGATGTTTTAACTATTTCAATAAATTTAAGAACGAAATTGATTGATGAGTAAAAGTTTAAGACTAAATTATTTATTTACTCTATGTATGTATAATGATGATGTGGGCTTAAAAAGAAATGTTATGATGTGTGCGGACATGATGTCAAAATGTGAACATATACTATAGTGCTATACATAATATTAAAAAATTCCCCAAAATTTTGTGGAGGCATATGCCTACACTACCTCCTACCTACATCCGTTCGTGCTTACGTGGGATCATTGGTCACAAGATAATCATTAGGTCTCCTTCAGAAGGTGATGATGGAGGAGTGCAATACTAAAATCTCCTTTGAAATTTTAAAATTTGTCAAAAACCCTTTGAAATTTAGAATTAGGTAATTAATCCTCTGAAATTGTTAAACGCCAATCTAATTGTCCAGTGGTCCATTTATTCCGTCTATTTTGATGACATGATCGTTAATTACATAAATGACACTTGTCAATGTGTCACCACATCACATAAGAGAAAAGTAATAGATTAAAATTTGAAAAATCAGGAGTTTAATTGACTAGAATACCGTTAAATTTAACCCCCTAATTTTGTAAATTTTAATCAAGTATCAAAATAGACGAAGTTAATAGAGCAAAGAACAATTTAATTGATGTTTTACAAATTCAATGAGTTATTTTCCTATTTCCAAATTTCAAAAGGTATTACAAAAATTTTAAAATATCAAGGAAATTTTGATATTTTACTCGATGATGGAGAGAGGGTCATCAGAAGGTGAAACAAATGAGTCACATTATATATATTTTTTGAGTTCAACTCATTTAATTTTCAACTCAAATTCAACTCATCTAATTCATGAACTAAATTCAACAAATCAATTATCGAATAGAATCTCGAACTTTCTTCGAGTTGATTTTGTTCAATGCGGCGTTATAAATAATTTACTAACTTGAAAAGTCAAAAATTTGTCTCGGATTCATTCAAAATCTATAGCTATGAGCTATCCTATATTTCTTAATAGACAACGAAAAAGGCTAAATGGATCACAGGTGATTGTTTATCCTATGGAGATGGAAATTGAAGAAACTGGAAAATTGAAGGGGAAGTTGCAGGAGGTTTGGAATTTGTAGAAGATAAAACGTGAATGGATTAGACTGATAGATTAGGTATAGGTTCATGAGTTGTTTTAAAGGGAGTTTTAAATTTTAATCTTAACCTTTGAATTTTGATCTAGAGGCTAATAATCATTCTTATTAATCTCATATAAGATAGACATTCTCACTTGATTAATAACAAAAAGTGCTTTAGCACATTCATTCATTATACCATAACTTGGCTATATTTACATAGAAAAGTTTGGTAGATCAAACATCTTAATATATACATAGAGGGCACCTTAAGACAACAACCAGTATGCAACTGGAAAATGATGGTTAAGCCTAGTACAAAACACAATGGCCACTTTCAAGTACATTACTAATAAGATATGGCCAATTACAAAATAATGCCCACTATAACTATGTCTTTAGTACATGATAATAATCATAAAACAAAGCAGACAAATTAAACATAACATTTGAAATTAAACATGATAATAATCAATTGCGCGCATATATAGTTGAAGTATTTGACAATGCTGTGTTTTTTAACTGCAATTTTTTATGAAGTAGACTGCGCTGATGCGACGTATGCTGTGATTTTTGTGATGCTACAGAAGTTAAATAGAGAGAACTCAAGCCTTCTGTGACAATTAACAACAAATTGTGATCTAGTAACAAATTTGTGTTGCAGCGACATGTTTACACGGATGTAGTTGATTTTCTGCATGACTGGAGTAGCTAGTATGCAGCCAGCTCGAGTAAAGTGCAATATTGATGTTGTTTTCTCAACTAACAATCAAGTAGGAGTGAATGTTTGTAATAGAAGCGAGAAATGTGTTTTTATCCGAGTGAAGTAGCAAAAATCCCCTTGAAATTTCAAATTTCGTCAAATACCCCCCTGCAATTTGGAAAATGGCAAATACCTCCCTGAAATTTAAAGACGTCGGTCAAATACCCCCCTGGTCGTTAACTCCGTTAAGCACTTCTGTTACGAAATTTTAATAGTCAAATACCTCCCTGAAATTTACAACTTATTGTCAAATACCCCCCTGAAATTTATAACTTAAATGCAAAATCCTCCCACCTGAAATTTGAAAAATAAGACAAATTAACAAAGCACATAATCTTACATGTAATGAAATCAAAGCATCATTTATACTTGAACACAATATAATTATACTTAATTAATATAAGTGATTTCATTTTCTACCAATGCTAATCTATTATACAATTTATACTACGTTGTTATTATGATAAGAGTTTTATAGTTTTTCAATGAAATAATCAGTGATGATTTGTGAAGCATGTAACTTGTTTAAGCATGTGTTACTGACCAACAATTAAAAATACAGCAAATAATTTGTAATAATATAGGATGATATATCTAATTATCACTTACATTAACTCACTCCCAAATATTTTCAAAGTTAAGTCAATTATGATCATCTAAAAAATGAAAGGGTAACTTATGTTGATGTATTTTAATTTTTTCATGTTTCAAAACTCCATTTAAATATTTGGCCAAAAATACTCCATTTAAATAGAACTGAAGATTTTATTTTTATTTTTGTAAACTTTTGAGACCAATTAAGAAAAATATTATGTTAAGTATAATTATATTATGATCACTTATACTAGTTTAGTTTAATTATATTGTGTTTAAGTATAGATTTGATTCTATTACATGTGAAAGTTATGTGCTTTAGTAAGGGGTATTTTGCCTTATTTTTCAAATTTTAGGTGGGGGGATATTGCATTTAAGTTATAAATTTCAAGGGGGTATTTGACAATAAGTTGTGAATTTTCAGGGAGCTATTTGACTATTAAAATTTCGTAACAGAAGTGCTTAACGGAGTTAACGACCAGGGGGTATTTGACCGACGTCTTTAAATTTCAGGGAGGTATTTACCATTTTCCAAATTGCAGGGGGGTATTTGACGAAATTTGAAATTTCAAGGGGGTTTTTGCTATTTCACTCGTTTTTATCCTTGCAAAAACTGATTGGTATGCACCAAAGTGTGAGGTGCATATATCAGTGAAGCTCTCGGATTTCTTTCGGCACTTAATTGAGTTCAAGAGTTTAATTTGAGTCCTATAAATTTGGCTTAAACATACATTTCGTCCCTATATATACACCAATTTTTCGTTTTAGTCCCTGTATCGAAAATTTTGACAAAATAGTCCCTGTATCGCGCTTTTTTTTTTGACGTTGGTCCCTGCCGTCCAATTTCATCCAAGTGGCAAACGTTTTGCCACCTGGACCATGCCACGTGGCCAAAAAATGTTGCTGACTGGATTAGAGGGACCAAAACCAAAAAATTGAACTGAATGCAGGGACCAAAACCATCCATCATCTAAATTGGATATGTGTCATTTCAACTAAAAATCATCCATCATCTCATTGTCCATCCAATTTTGGGGATGACATTTTAGGTGGGTCCCACTATAAAATTTTATTTTCTTCTCTTTTTTATATCGAACTAAACGGTAGAAAATATTCTCTATCCTTCCTCTCCTCCCTCTTTGTTTTCTTCTAGTTTCTCTCAAATCAAATATAATGTTAATTTGACTGGAGACTTTGATTAGAGTCGTATTTCCTACGTCTTAAATTATTAGGAAAAAAATTATTAATTTTGTCTCAAATTATAAGAAAAATAACCATCTTTTTATCTTGCAAGTATGAGTTGGGATTCATATATATGATAGTTGGATAAATTATGCATATTGTCAGTTTCAATCGAATGCCCGGTAGAGGAGTTGTTTTCTTTGTAGCTTGTCTCTTTTCTTGGACTTTTGAATACAAAATTGGTAAAATTCTTGCATAGCTATTTATCTAACACTTCATTTTTACACACAATTAATTAAAAAATGGTTAATTACCTTTTAAAATTTTGATGCATTAGATTCTATGTTTTATCCCCGATTTTAGTCAACGAATGTTGACTTTGTAGAATCTCTGACGTGGCACGCCACGTATTATGTCACATGACATTTAATTTAATATATTTATTTTTAATTATTTTTTGTCCAAACCAGAATTAATATTTTTTTATTAATTGTTTTATTTATTTATGTTTTTGTTTGTCTTTATAATTAGAAAAGAAAATATTAAAAAAGAAAAGAAGAAGAAACATGTATTAACCCAGTAACCCTAATCCTTTCTCTATCTCTCTCGATCGATTACGAAGCTGACGAAAACTTTCTACAAAGTCAACCTTCGTTGACTAAAACTGGGGGGAAAACACAAAGTCTAATATTACAGTAACACATCAAAAAAAATTTACAAGGGGTAAAGCAGCTTTGGCATATATTACAGGGGTAAAAAGTAATTAACACTTAAAAAAATTAATTTGTATGTATTGACAATGTAATTTTTTTTTTTACATGTGGATTTAATTAAATTACATTTTTTTTAGTAATTAATTAAATTACGCTGTATAGGTATTTGTTGAGATATTTTAGGAACAAGCATACAAAGGTGAAATTTTGATAAAATCTGATAATCTCTTGATTAAAATATGTACTCTTAATTATTCTTCTCTTTTGTGTCTTGTTGTATTGATCATAATCTGCACACGTTGTACTTTCACCGAGAGGACTTTTATGTTTAATTTTCCTTTGATCCATTTGGGGATACTATTAAAATTCAAAATTGTTTTTGTAATATTTCCTTAATTCCAAATGTTAGGATGACATATATGATTTAAATATATCAAAAACATGCTTATCAAAAAAAAAAATATCAAAAACATAAAGGGCACAACATACTTTAGATTTGTCACAAATACAAGGTTTCTCAATGAAACAACAAACACATATCAAAGTATATAAACTAACTTGTAAAACATGGCATGTGTGTCATCCAAGATGATCGCAGGTGTATGTATCATTCAAATCTACAACTTAGCAACAAACAAATCTAAAATCTAAACTATGTTCTTTCTTTTAGTTAAATAAATAAAAGTTAGAAGAAATTGTGAGGGAAGAATGTTATTCTCTTATTCAATCACAATCAGTTGTGTGCCTTATATAGCTTCCACAAGTACATATAAGCAACTGCTTAATTGAACAGCTTATTGCATAGGCTCGCTAAGCCAGCTTCTGCTCACTAAGCTACAGACTAGATAACTAACTATGACTTATTAACTTTTCACATGGCTTATACAATTGGACTTAAAGCCAATGCTTATCATGCTCCCCTAATCTGAACTTCCAAACATAAATACAGATTAACAAACATACTAAAACATAAAAGAAAGGTAAAATACAAGAGTAAAGACATTTTGACACAAACTGTCATCAAGCATTATCTTCTAATCTTCATTTTGAGTGAGCTCACATACTCCAAGTCTTGACCTCATTTTCACAAATGTTTCCAGTTTCAGTGGCTTTGTCATTATGTCGGCTAGCTGGTCATCAGAGTTGCAATGAATCATTTCTATGACACCCTCCTTAGTCAAATCTCTTAGAAAGTGATATCTAATGTCAATATGTTTACACCTTCCGTGCATGATGGGATTTTTCGACAGTTTGATGGATGAACTGTTGTCACAAAAGATCTTAGTTGCTTCTTTACTTGTATAGCCTAATTGTTGCAGTATCCTGTTTAACCAAACTGCTTGGCAAGCACAAGATGATGCTGCCACAAACTCTGCTTTTGTGGTTGAGAGTGTAACTATGGGCTGTTTCTTTGAGGACCATGACACAATTCCTTGTCCAAGTTTGAACACATAACCTGAGGTACTCTTTCTATCATCCAAATCTCCAGCATAGTCAGAATCTGTCCATCCACACAATGCTTGTTTTGCAACTCCTAACTCATATAGGATGCCAAAATTTGCAGTACCTTTGATATATCTGAGGATTCTTTTTGCTGCTGCTAAGTGTTTTTCTGTTGGTCTTTCCATGTATCTTGCAATAAGACAAACAGAATAGCATAGGTCAGGTCTAGTGGCTATTAGGTACATGAGAGATCCTACCATTTGCTTGAACTTTGTAGCATCTACTGCTCTTCCAGTTTCATCTTTGATAAGCTTTGTTCCAGGAACTATGGGACTGCACACCATATTACACATTTCCATTCCAAATCTCTGGAGGATTTCTGAGGCATATTTTTGTTGACTGATGAAAATTCCCTTCACACTTTGAATTACTTCTACGCCAAGAAAGTAGCTCATTTTTCCTAGATCAGTCATAGAGAAATGACTCATCATAGAAGTTTTGAAATCTTGTATCATCTTTGCATTGTTTCCTGTGTAGATTAAATCATCTACATACAAGCTAACTATGATGATATTGTCACCATTTTGTTTTACAAATAAGGTATGCTCATGGGAGCATTTCTCAAACTGTTGTTGACAGAAGTAAGACTCAATCTTACTATACCATGCCCTTGGGGCCTGTTTCAGGCCATACAGTGCCTTTTTCAATTTGTAGACCATATTACCATCATTTTTCTGATAACCCAATGGTTGTTCTACATATACATGTTCAGTGAGCTCTCCATGAAGGAAAGCACTTTTGACATCAAGCTGGTACACAATCCATTTATTAGAAGCTGCAGTGCACAACACAGTTCTTATAGTATCCCATCTTGCTACAGGAGCAAAGACTTCATGATAATCTATGCCATACTTTTGTGAATACCCTTTAACAACTAGTCTTGCTTTGTATTTCTCTATCTCTCCTTTTTCATTAAGCTTGGTCTTGTAAATCCATTTCAATCCTATTTTCTTACTTCCAATTGGGAGATGGGTTAGCTCCCATGTGTCATTTTTCTCTATGGAAGCAATTTCTTGATCCATAGCTTTTCTCCAGACATCACTTTTGACAGCTTCATCAAATGTTTTTGGATCACTGCTGCTACAGAAGACTGCTAAGTTGTGTAATTGTTCTTCCTCATCTAGTTCTTCACCTGATACATAGTTTTCTAGATATCCAGGCTTCTTGGTTGGTCTTTTTGTCAGAGTATTCACAGGAACTTCCTCTTCTGATTGATCACTTTCTAGTTCCATATCACTTTCATATTCATCATCATTATTGTCTTGATGGTCATTTACATTTGTGTTCCCTTCATTATGCTCAGCTTGCACTTGTACTTCATTGTGACTATCTTCATCAGTGTCTAGTAAGTTGTTTGGTAACTCCTTTGCTTGTGACTCACTGTCCCAATAGCCCTTGGATTCATCAAACACAACATCCCTGCTGACAATGATTTTCCTTTCTTTTGGATCATAAAGCTTATATGCTTTAGATTCATCACTCATTCCCAAGTGTACACACTTGACACTTTTATCATCTAGCTTCTTCCTTGTTGCATCAGGTATGTGCACAAATGCAACACAACCAAATATTTTAAAATATTTGACTGATGGTTTGACATTACTCCATGCTTCCTCTGGTGTCACCTCTTTAACTGATAGGGTTGGGCTTCTGTTTAGAACATGTGTGGCCCATTTAACAGCTTCTGGCCAGAATCTCTTTGGTACCTTCTTGTCAGCTAGCATGCATCTCACCATGTTCATGATGGTCCTATTCTTCCTCTCTGAGACACCATTTTGTTGTGGAGTATAGGCAGTTGTCAATTGTCTTTTGATACCTTGATCATTACAGTATTGATTGAAAGCGTCAGAGGTATACTCTCCACCTCTATCAGTTCTCAGATTGAGAATGGATAGTCCTGATTCCTTTTCCACCATTGCTCTGAATGTTTTGAATACTTCAAATACACCAGCCTTGTTCTGCAAGAAATAGACCCATGTTTTTCTGGTGAAATCATCTGTCAAGGTCATGAAGTACTTATTTCCACCATTGGAGGATGGATTGATTGGCCCACACAGGTCAGAATGAATCAATTCAAGTTTCCTGCTAGCTCTCCAATTTGCTTTCTTTGGAATTGTGGTTCTGTGCTGTTTTCCTATCATGCATTCAGTGCATACTTCATTGGTATTTGTAAGTTCTGGAAGATCTTTAACCATTCCCTTTTTGACTAAAGTGTTCAAGCCTTTGAAGCTGAGATGCCCATATCTACTATGCCATAACTTTGCATCATTGTCTTGAGTCATTTTCATACACACAGGTTGTATAACAGGTGCACAAATTACATACATTCTATTTGCAGACATAGATGTGGACATGATCAGACCCTTTTCTTCATGATATATCTTGCAAGTGTCATTTTTGAACACAACTGTTAAGTTCTTTTGCTGCAACTGCCCTATGCTGAGAAGATTGTTTTTGAGACCAGGAATGTAGTAGACATTGCTTATAACATGTATGACTCCATCAATGTAAAGTTTGATACTCCCCTTCCCCATAACATGCATTTTGGAGTCATCTCCAAGCTTTACAGATTCTCTAAATTCTTTATCAAAGTCAAATAACCAATCTTTGACACCTATCATGTGATTACTACATCCAGAATCAAGAAACCATACCTCATTTTTCATTGATTGTGTAGACACCTCTTTATTGGCCATGAGTAGCATTTCTTCAGCATCATTGAATTCAGCATAATTCGCATCACATTCTCCCCATGTAGGGCACTCATTGCGATAGTGCCCTAGTTTATGACACTTGAAACATTCAATGAGTTCTTTGCTAGTCCCCGATCGTCCTCTGCCACGCCCTCGTGCAGTGGCACGACCCCGATAGCCACGACCTCGTTCACCTCTGCCAGAATTGGTGATTTTTAGGGCCTGTTCTTCTTCACGTTCTACTTGACTCTTCATACGCTGTTCTTGCACTGTTAAGCTGCTTTGCAATTCATCAATGGTGAGTGTGGTTACGTCATTTGATTCTTCAATAGCACAAACAACGTAATTGAATCTTGGGGTTAAAGAACGTAGCACTTTTTCCACAATGACCGTTTGTTCCAATCTTTCACCTTGTGCTGACATCTTGGTAGCAATAGCAAGTGTTCTTGCAAAGTAATCACTGATGGTTTCACCATCTTTCATTGCAAGAATCTCAAAGTCTCTGCGTAAGGCTTGTAACTGTGCACGTTTCACCTTTGTAGATCCACCAAACTTGCGTTTCATCGAATCCCAAATATCCTTGCAGGTTTCTTTAACAAGAATTGTTTCCAGAACTGGGCGATCAATGGCTTGAAGAAAGTAGTTTTTCGCTTTGAGATCACGTAATTTGCTTGCTGTAGCAACGCGTAGCTGTTCTGGTGTTGCATTGACAGGTGCAACAGTCACACCAACTTCAATGAGATCCCAGTATTCTTTAGATTTCATTAGGTTCTCCATGAGCATCGCCCAATGATCGTAAAAGCCATCGAAACGAGGAATTGAAGGGTGAAGAAAATTTGATTGTTCTGCCATTGATGAAGGTTTGATGTGTGATGAAAGATTGAAGAAGAAGGAACGGTTATAACAGAGTTGAAACTCTAACAAACTCTAACAAACTTTCCCGCCAAAACTGCGTTGGAAAGAGATGATCACAGGCACTGGAAATGCCTACTGATACCACTTGTGAGGGAAGAATGTTATTCTCTTATTCAATCACAATCAGTTGTGTGCCTTATATAGCTTCCACAAGTACATATAAGCAACTGCTTAATTGAACAGCTTATTGCATAGGCTCGCTAAGCCAGCTTCTGCTCACTAAGCTACAGACTAGATAACTAACTATGACTTATTAACTTTTCACATGGCTTATACAATTGGACTTAAAGCCAATGCTTATCAGAAATGAAGCACAAGCTTACATAAGTTGAACACAATCGTCTTAATAGACTAGCCCTAGAGCGAATGACCCATCAGGGTACAAATCGTTAATTTGATGAACCTAGCAATCCTCTGACATTGTTATCCAAGTTTGAGCTTTGATCACATTCTTTTTCTCATCTTCATGTGTAAAATATTCAATATATAGAATCACTTGTTAAGGAGACATGCGTTTAATCTCGTGAAGATAAGTGATTCGGTAAGAAATTCTCTCCACGTCTAAAAATATCGTTAGCAAGTAAGATAAGTCTTATCTAGAAATAAAAAAAAAATAATGTATGAAAAACATCTTTGTACACCAATGTAAGCTGCAAATTGTCAACGTACTATTTCTTCACATCTGAGTCTCTTCTCCACATTTGAAAATATCATTGGCAAGAAAAATATGACCTATCAAGAAATTTATAAAAAAAAAATGCATGACAAGCATCCTTGTACACTGATGTTACATGTTTCTTAACAAATGTTGTAAATTCCGTAAGCCTTCTTTTTCGGAAGAATACTCGACCACCCCTCAAGGATGTAATTGTTATAAGAGACGTATTCAAGTGTTCAACAACGACATGTTCTCTATTGACGTTGGGGCCTATTTTACCCATACCATTGTCACTCTTACCTCATATTTTTCTGATGTTGTCAATTGCCAGGTGACCCTTGCTGTCAATCAAGGGCTCGAACTCCAACCCCGTACGAATATAGTTCTTCAAAGAGTTATCCCTAACCCAACACACTTCTAGATCAACGGTATATTTCTTAACAAATTGCAAGATAATCTCAATTACTGAATCCAAACTTGGCTTAATAAAAGTTTGTTTATGCAAAACATCTAAATATTGTGAATTAGTCTTTTATAGTTTCAATGTTCACATTTCTCATGCGATGGTCGTGCATATCTGGAGAACGCCAATTGTTTAAATTTTTTGGCAACATCTATGACTCTATGACATTCAATTACAAGGGGAGCCTGAACAGAACAACACATTCAGAATCCCAACCGCTAGGAAGAACTTGGATGCCAAAGAATACAACTCAGCAAAGCAACTTTCAAAATTACTGCTGGGATTAAAATTACTAAATTTGCGCTAAACAAAACAATCAATAATATTGGTACAATGAAATTTCATACCATTAGAATCAAAATTATCAAATACAAATCCGATACAAACAATCCTAAAATTACAAGTCTAGTGTACACTGTTTCTAGGTACACATGACTGTCTCATTACAAATCTTGAAGAAATTTGATAGTGAAACTAAATTAACCAACTTTTTACAAAATTAACCACCATTTCCTAACATGTTTTTTTATTTGTTAATTCACATGTACACTATATTGCTATAATTGTCTCATGACAGATGGTTGTCACACATGGAAAAAGGCAATGTTATGAGTTTCACATTGAGTACATCAAAGTGTTCAGTATGATATTTAAGCCATGAGACTCTCCCATCTATTGAGTTCTCCTAATGTGCTTAAATCATAACATTTGGTGCTCTCGTTGAGAGTTGAACCACATAAAGAACTACCTATAGAGTGGATTAAACCGAATACTAATAGGTGGGTGAAGCTGCCGAAAAGGAAAGGTGGTGCTAATAGGTGGTGCTCTCATGTGCTTAAATCATAACAATTGTGTGTTTGATGCCATGGGCAATATCCCCATATAGACAATAGTTTTAATCGGTTGCAATTGTGCCTATGAGCAAAAAACCATTCATCACCAAAAAAGGTTGGCGAAAGTAAAGGCAACGGTTTTTCTAATTCAGTCGCTGCCATAGAATGTTGCGGTGGTTATTCACCCATATCCATAGGCAAAGAGTAGTGTATCATCAGGAAGTCTCGGCTATTATTGTGAATAAGTGGTTATTCACTTTTAAAAGTGAATAAGTGTGTATGGGTATCAAACTATGATCCTGCAAGTACAATGTCCCTACCAACTAGGTTAAACTATTTTATTCTAGTATATTTGTGTTTTTATATTTAATTAGGTACTTAAATATAGATTTAGCAACCCCAAATATATCACTTCTTTTTTAATTTATTCTATGAATTCACTTATATAATGTCTTTTTTTATCACATTAAGAAATATTTGCTTCTTCTTGAGTTACTAGATAACAAATAATGTTCTTTATTTTATTCTTTAAAATGAGTTATTAATAAGAAACAAAATAATAAACAATTGATCACTCATATCTTTGTTCAAAAATTGATAACTCATATCTCATGCAAGATTGCACAAATTAGAAAACCAATAAATTACCTTCACTTACCACTTTGTTATTTTAATAAACTCTCAATGATTTTTTTTTGGGTTACTCTCAATGATTTTTTTAATTGTTTTGATTTTGTAATGTAAAGATATTGATTAAATACTTCCAATTTAATTTGTTTCAATTGGTTTTTTAAAATTTGAACTTCACATACTTCAATTATTTAATAAATTTCAACAATATCCACAAATTTGAAAAATTTACATTTTTGTAATGCATCAAACATAATTTGTGTACGTGTAAGTTGATAAAAATACAAACAATGTACACATAAAACAATGAACCAATTGCTATATATAAAATTCAAAAAGTGGGGTATAATTAGGTCATTACTGGGCATAAGGCTATGACCTCTAATGTCTTGCCGTATCCATGGTCCATATTACCTCTTTATCAGGTGTAATGTGATCCCGTATGCTTATAAGATGGTGGTGATTATTCTTCTGCAATTTGAGAATATAAAAGCAGTTTTTATATGCAACCTGCGGCATGTAAAATTTTATAAGAATATATAGCTTTAAATAAATAAAGTAAAATAATAATTATCAAAACATTAGATTACGTTGTAAACATCTACTTTTAATGTTGAAGAGTTTGTATACTCTATCAATGCAATAAGACATAACTTGATCCCTGAATCAGAGACTGTTGTCTTTTGCAATATAGTGTTAGCATAACTACTTAGACATTTACTTAACTTTAAATGACATCTTACATACTCCTGACAACCTGACCTGAATGATTCATATAAGTAGAATTTAATGAGTTAAAGTTAACCAATTCATACCAAAAAATTAATATAAAATGAAAAAATCAACAGTCAATTAAAAACACATGCATACCCAAGTCATGTTTTTGCTTTATCCATGGAACTAAACAACATCTTACAATGTTCATCATATGTTGTCGTTCTTTCTTGTGGAATGTTGAACAAATTCACATAGGTTCCTAACACTCGACAATGTGAATCCAAATAAATTGTGGGATTGCTATCCACCTTCCCTAACAAAGTTAGCACATGTTCTTTACCATCATTGATACGTCTGTGGGCCTCCAAACACTCTAAGAACTTTTAATCGTAGCCTACCGGGTATTTATGGACATTTTAATGGTTAAATATTGTATCAACTGACTTCAAATAAAGTTCATAAATTTTTAATAATTCCTTGAGAATTTTGTCATGATACTTGATTTGTTTAGGTCGTGATTGACTTAGGGTGAGAACACCGAAGCACGAAATAAGAAAAGTTTTAAAACTTGTCATAACATCCACATCCACATTCACATCCACAATCGATTCAAAATAGGATGAATGTATGATATAAAATTGGTATGAATGTTTATGCTAGTGTCTTTACTAGTTGATGGTTGGAGTTTCTTCAACATTAATTAGGTCATTAAAAAGCCTAAGACTATAACCTCTAATGCCCTTGCATTATCCATGACCCATATTACCTCTTTATCAGGTACAATGTGATCCAGTATGCTTATAAGACGATGGTGATTATTCACCTGCAATTTGAGAATATAAAAGCACATTTTATATGCAACCTGGACATGTAAAACTTTATAAGAATATATAGCTTTAAATAAATAAAGTAAAATATTCATTATCAAAACATTAAACATTAGGTTACTTTGTAAACATCTACTTTTAATGCTGGAGAGTTTGTATAATCTGTCAATGCAGTAATGCATAACTTGATCCCCGAATCAGAGACTGTTGTCTTTTGCAATATAGTGTTAGCATAACTACTTAGACTTTTACTTAACTTTACATGACATCTTACATACTCTTGACAACCTGACCTGAATGATTCATATAAGTAGAATTTAATGAGTTAAAGTTAACCAATTCATACCAAAAAATTAATATAAAATAAAAAAAATCAACAGTCAATTAAAAACACATACATACCCAAGCTATGTTTTTGCTTTATCCATGGAACTAAACAACATCTTACAATGTTCATCATATGTTGTCGTTCTTTCTTGTGGAATGTTTATTAAATACACATAGGTTCCTAACACTCGACAATGTGAATCCAAATAAATTGTGGGATTCCTATCCACCTTCCCTAACAAAGTTAACACATGTTCTTTACCATCATTGATACATCTGTGGACCTCCAAACACTCTAAGAACTTTTAATCGTAGCCTACCGGGTATTTATGGACATTTTAATGGTTAAATATTGTATCAACTGACTTCAAATAAAGTTCATAAATTTTTAATAATTCCTTGAGAATTTTGTCATGATACTTGATTTGTTTAGGTCGTGATTGACTTAGGGTGAGAACACCGAAGCACGAAATAAGAAAAGTTTTAAAACTTGTCATAACATCCACATCCACATTCACATCCACAATCGATTCAAAATAGGATGAATGTATGATATAAAATTGGTATGAATGTTTATGCTAGTGTCTTTACTAGTTGATGGTTGGAGTTTCTTCAACATTAATTAGGTCATTAAAAAGCCTAAGACTATAACCTCTAATGCCCTTGCATTATCCATGGCCCATATTACCTCTTTATCAGGTACAATGTGATCCAGTATGCTTATAAGACGATGGTGATTATTCTCCTGCAATTTGAGAATATAAAAGTACATTTTATATGCAACCTGGACATGTAAAACTTTATAAGAATATATAGCTTTAAATAAATAAAGTAAAATATTCATTATCAAAACATTAAACATTAGGTTACTTTGTAAACATCTACTTTTAATGCTGGAGAGTTTGTATAATCTGTCAATGCAGTAATGCATAACTTGATCCCCGAATCAGAGACTGTTGTCTTTTGCAATATAGTGTTAGCATAACTACTTAGACTTTTACTTAACTTTACATGACATCTTACATACTCTTGACAACCTGACCTGAATGATTCATATAAGTAGAATTTAATGAGTTAAAGTTAACCAATTCATACCAAAAAATTAATATAAAATAAAAAAAATCAACAGTCAATTAAAAACACATACATACCCAAGCTATGTTTTTGCTTTATCCATGGAACTAAACAACATCTTACAATGTTCATCATATGTTGTCGTTCTTTCTTGTGGAATGTTTATTAAATACACATAGGTTCCTAACACTCGACAATGTGAATCCAAATAAATTGTGGGATTCCTATCCACCTTCCCTAACAAAGTTAACACATGTTCTTTACCATCATTGATACATCTGTGGACCTCCAAACACTCTAAGAACTTTTAATCGTAGCCTACCGGGTATTTATGGACATTTTAATGGTTAAATATTGTATCAACTGACTTCAAATAAAGTTCATAAATTTTTAATAATTCCTTGAGAATTTTGTCATGATACTTGATTTGTTTAGGTCGTGATTGACTTAGGGTGAGAACACCGAAGCACGAAATAAGAAAAGTTTTAAAACTTGTCATAACATCCACATCCACATTCACATCCACAATCGATTCAAAATAGGATGAATGTATGATATAAAATTGGTATGAATGTTTATGCTAGTGTCTTTACTAGTTGATGGTTGGAGTTTCTTCAACATTAATTAGGTCATTAAAAAGCCTAAGACTATAACCTCTAATGCCCTTGCATTATCCATGGCCCATATTACCTCTTTATCAGGTACAATGTGATCCAGTATGCTTATAAGACGATGGTGATTATTCTCCTGCAATTTGAGAATATAAAAGTACATTTTATATGCAACCTGGACATGTAAAACTTTATAAGAATATATAGCTTTAAATAAATAAAGTAAAATATTCATTATCAAAACATTAAACATTAGGTTACTTTGTAAACATCTACTTTTAATGCTGGAGAGTTTGTATAATCTGTCAATGCAGTAATGCATAACTTGATCCCCGAATCAGAGACTGTTGTCTTTTGCAATATAGTGTTAGCATAACTACTTAGACTTTTACTTAACTTTACATGACATCTTACATACTCTTGACAACCTGACCTGAATGATTCATATAAGTAGAATTTAATGAGTTAAAGTTAACCAATTCATACCAAAAAATTAATATAAAATAAAAAAAATCAACAGTCAATTAAAAACACATACATACCCAAGCTATGTTTTTGCTTTATCCATGGAACTAAACAACATCTTACAATGTTCATCATATGTTGTCGTTCTTTCTTGTGGAATGTTTATTAAATACACATAGGTTCCTAACACTCGACAATGTGAATCCAAATAAATTGTGGGATTCCTATCCACCTTCCCTAACAAAGTTAACACATGTTCTTTACCATCATTGATACATCTGTGGACCTCCAAACACTCTAAGAACTTTTAATCGTAGCCTACCGGGTATTTATGGACATTTTAATGGTTAAATATTGTATCAACTGACTTCAAATAAAGTTCATAAATTTTTAATAATTCCTTGAGAATTTTGTCATGATACTTGATTTGTTTAGGTCGTGATTGACTTAGGGTGAGAACACCGAAGCACGAAATAAGAAAAGTTTTAAAACTTGTCATAACATCCACATCCACATTCACATCCACAATCGATTCAAAATAGGATGAATGTATGATATAAAATTGGTATGAATGTTTATGCTAGTGTCTTTACTAGTTGATGGTTGGAGTTTCTTCAACATTAATTAGGTCATTAAAAAGCCTAAGACTATAACCTCTAATGCCCTTGCATTATCCATGGCCCATATTACCTCTTTATCAGGTACAATGTGATCCAGTATGCTTATAAGACGATGGTGATTATTCTCCTGCAATTTGAGAATATAAAAGTACATTTTATATGCAACCTGGACATGTAAAACTTTATAAGAATATATAGCTTTAAATAAATAAAGTAAAATATTCATTATCAAAACATTAAACATTAGGTTACTTTGTAAACATCTACTTTTAATGCTGGAGAGTTTGTATAATCTGTCAATGCAGTAATGCATAACTTGATCCCCGAATCAGAGACTGTTGTCTTTTGCAATATAGTGTTAGCATAACTACTTAGACTTTTACTTAACTTTACATGACATCTTACATACTCTTGACAACCTGACCTGAATGATTCATATAAGTAGAATTTAATGAGTTAAAGTTAACCAATTCATACCAAAAAATTAATATAAAATAAAAAAAATCAACAGTCAATTAAAAACACATACATACCCAAGCTATGTTTTTGCTTTATCCATGGAACTAAACAACATCTTACAATGTTCATCATATGTTGTCGTTCTTTCTTGTGGAATGTTTATTAAATACACATAGGTTCCTAACACTCGACAATGTGAATCCAAATAAATTGTGGGATTCCTATCCACCTTCCCTAACAAAGTTAACACATGTTCTTTACCATCATTGATACATCTGTGGACCTCCAAACACTCTAAGAACTTTTAATCGTAGCCTACCGGGTATTTATGGACATTTTAATGGTTAAATATTGTATCAACTGACTTCAAATAAAGTTCATAAATTTTTAATAATTCCTTGAGAATTTTGTCATGATACTTGATTTGTTTAGGTCGTGATTGACTTAGGGTGAGAACACCGAAGCACGAAATAAGAAAAGTTTTAAAACTTGTCATAACATCCACATCCACATTCACATCCACAATCGATTCAAAATAGGATGAATGTATGATATAAAATTGGTATGAATGTTTATGCTAGTGTCTTTACTAGTTGATGGTTGGAGTTTCTTCAACATTAATTAGGTCATTAAAAAGCCTAAGACTATAACCTCTAATGCCCTTGCATTATCCATGGCCCATATTACCTCTTTATCAGATACAATGAGATAGTTGTCTTTTGCAATATAGTGTCAGCATAACTATTTAGGCTTTTACTTAACTCTACATGACACCTTACACACTCTTGACAACCTGACTTAAATAATTCATATAAGTAGAATTTAATGAGTTAAAGTTAACCAAATCATACCCAAAAATTAATATAAAATGAAAAAATAAAGAGTCAATTAAGAACCCATACATATCAAGCTGTGTTTTTGCTTTCTCCATAGAACTAAGCAACATCTTACATTGTTCATCATATGTTGTCGTTCTTTCTTGTGGAATCTTGAACAAATACACATAGTTTCCTAACACTCGACAATGTGAATCCTCATAAATTGTGGGATTGATATCTACCTTCCATAACAAAGTTAGCACATGTTCTTTACCATCATTGATACGTGTGTGGACCTCCAAACACTCTAAGAACTTATAATGGTGGCCTAACGGGTATTTATGGACATTCTAATGGTTAAGTATTGTACCAACTGACTTTTAAAAAGTTCATAAACTTCTAATAATTCCTTGAGAATTTTGCCATGATACTTGAATTGTTTAGGTTGGGATAGATGTAGGGTGAGAACACCAAAGCACGAAGTAAGGAAAGTTCTAAAACTTGTCATAACATCAACATTCACATCCACAATCAATGTCAAAATAGGATGAAAGTATGATGTAAAATTTGTATAAATATTTGTACTAGTGTGTTTACTAGTTAATGCTCGGAGCTGCTTCAGCAGATTGTTGGCCTCGGAGTCCATGGATTTGTTCGCCGAGATATCGACAATGATTGACCTGTATTCATTCAAGTCAAGTATTCATCACATTCTCATTAGGTTACCAGGTGAGGTATAACCGAATGAAAAATCTAAAGTTTCTATTATTTAATTAGGAATCTTTCAAATATCTCGTTGCAGTATGATATCTAGTATACGATTCTGATGATTCTAAATCAATTAACTAAGAACCTTTAAAAATCAAACCACAACTTGTACCTAAATCCTCCACTATTTTTCTCGTATCGGTGGATTTAGTCATTAACTTGTAGTAGAAATGTTTAATTATAATGAAGAAAAAAAAAACACACACACACAAATGGAGGCACTACTATAGCTAGCAGTAAGAGTAATTAGAAAAATATAAACAAATAGACAAAAAACAAATTAATAGAGAAATAACTCATACCACAATGTTCCATCAAAATGCAAACTTGTTCCACCAAAATGCAACAGCACATCTCAAATTGATCAAATCCTCCACCAAAATGTGAGAGTTTAGAGAATTAAGAAACTCAAAAATGGAGTTTAGAGAATCTTTATATATAGAGGTTAAAAAAGATGCGTCTCGTTCATGGAAGTATTTGTTTTGTATGCTGATCTTATTTCTCAACAACGGTACAAGAATGAAAATTCTTTTTATTTATATTTTTAACTTTTTGGAGAGATTTTTTTTTGGTAAGAACTTTTTGAAGAGATAAAATGTAGGTTTAAATATCATTTTCGCTTATGCGGAATATTGGTTTTAGTTTATGTATTATTTTTTATTTTAAATAAGCAATTGAATCAACCAAATTTTTTACTTTTAGTTTTTAAAATAAAAATCTACAGCAAAATTTGTAAGAAATACTTGATAATAATAATAATCCCGTTTTATAATTCTCAGCCTTTTGGTTCAGGTAATTTGCAAATTCAGCACAAAAATCTAGTTTGCTACATTGTTTGGCACATTAATAAACTGTGTCGACAAACTCTGCTCTTGTATCTCCATCTTTACGTTAACAATTACAAAAAATGATTTTATGAATTAGAAAATCAAGCACCCCTGGCAAAGAAGTATTATGATTTGAATAGAAAACAAACTAAATAGTTGACAAAAACACAGCCTCACAAGAAAATAGTATGTAATTTTAATTGTAAATACTATATATAAAAACATGAGCTCAACGGAAAACAATATCAGTAAATAATATGCAAAACAAACTAAATTATCTCACATAAAAACTTTAGTTTAGGGAGCCAATTATGCACGGTTAAGTTAGGATAAACATAATTATAAATTATGGACAAATTTGAAAACCATATCACAAGCTTATCAGTATTTTCTTCGGAGATGTTGGAAATAGAAAAGAAATAGTTGGAATAGCAAGGTTTAATGCTTATGTAAATGCACTTAATGATTTATGTAGAGTGTTTAGATTGATTCATAAGAAGTAGCAAGCACATGTACATATAAAGTTCACTAGTATTTATTTATTTTTATGGTTTAACAACTTGTACTAAATGTGTAATGCATAATTATATATTTTTTATGAAGAAGTTCAAATTTAAAAGAGTACTATTGTTACACTTATTGTTACAGTTTATGTTAAACATTAATACAATTTATGTTATTTAAATTACACTAACCTGAATAGCTTTCCACTCTTCCTAGCATATCCAATCATCTTCAACTTCACTAACTTTGCCAATAGCAATGAGAGTATAAATCAATACATCAAGCTTTAAGTAGAAAACGGATATGACATGACAAAATGATCCACAATAGCAATGAGAGTATCCACTTTTTTGTTTTCTACAAATTTTAAAACATCCACAATAGCAACTCAATTTTAAGTTGAGTCAACATCGATCTAAACATCATTTATTTATACTATTTTAAATTTTTAATACTCATTCCGTCTCAAAATAATTATCATTGTTGATTAATTTACGTTCGTCAATGCACAATTTTAATCGTTTATATATTTAATTATTTATCTTTAAAAATCATTAAAATTATTTTTTTTAACAAACACAAAAGGATATTCATTCATTCAAATTAATAGAATACATCAAATACAACCACATATTCAACATCGCTAAAAACGTAAAGGATGAATCTGCGAACAAACTCACAGCACCCAAGTTAATAGCATACAACGACAAAATGCCTACAAATATAATGAAATTAGAGTGTCTGAAATACCCATGTTTTCAGATCTACAACGTTGATGACGCTTGAATCATTGTTTGAATCTGCACTGAATCTGATATAATCTAAGAATTTAAAACGAACAAACACCGTACACGACAAAAAAACAACAAACACCGTACCAAGACGACGAACAAACAAAACGTCGCACTGTAAGACAACGAAATCACAAAAGAAAAATCTAATGGATGTAATCACTTATTTTAATAAAATATAGAAGGAAAACGATTTAGAGGGGTGATTTTGGTTCAAAAATGACCCTAAAATCACCCCTCTTGGATGAAGAAGAAAAAAGAAACCTAAGTTATTTGGAGAGGGTGGCGGCTGAATATTTTCCAAATCATTAAAATTACATATTCTAAAAAAATTCGTCAAAACAAATCAAACATCTTATATAATAATATTTACATTTATATATTAATAAAAAAAATATGGTCAAAGTAGATTATGTAAATAATGTATAATGATCAATTGTAACAATTATTTTGGAATCAAGGGAGTAATACTACATCATTTATAAATATGGTAGACAAAAAGTAAGTGTATCTCATTAATTAATACTAGAAAAAGAAAGTGTATCACTACAACATTTTAGGCCTACGGCAATGCCTGATTTTTTTTGATTAAAAAAACCGTTCTCATAAAGTGTTAAAGGAAACGGTTTTTGAATTCCGTTGCGATAGAGTATATCTTTTTCGCTAAATTTTCGCAACAACTGACACCGTTCTCATAAATGACAAGGAGAACGGTTTTCCATCTATCTTTTACGGCAACCTTTCAAAACCGTTCTTAATTATTTTAATAAAAGTACACACATAAAACCGTTAGTAAGCACACACCCACCACCGTTCAACTCCGACGAACCACCGTTGCAGGCAGAAGGTAACGTTTTCTCTTTTTCTCCGATTTCTCCGATGATACAATTCTATCCGATTTCTGATCTGAAACTATGCTTTCCACTGGCAACACATGACCCGATTCTTCCAAAGTATATTCATCCGTTCTTCTTCTTCTTCTCATCCTAAAATTCAGAAACGGTAGTTCTGTTACTTCTTCTCACAAAATCACAAATTGATTCTTCCCCTAAACTGACGAACCCTAATTCTTTCAGTTGTTGGCCTAAGGAAGATGAAGAAACACGATTCATTCAAAGAAAGTGACGAACCCTAACCTCTTTCAAAGAAACGCGATTTCTTCTTTACTCTTCATCTTGGCAAAACGCAGGCCTCATTCAAAGAGAACATGATTCTTTCCGACATCTATTCTGGCAAGGTACTCACTCATCTATTCATTTTCAAAGAGAACACGATTTATTTAATTTTTGATTTTTGATGTTTTAGAAATACGTTTTTCTATCTTAACCTAACGTAGTTTTGAAAACTTTTGGGATAATTAGTAACTAGTAAGCTGAACTGTGAAGCTGCACCTAGGAAATTATTAACACTTATTAAGGGGATGCAGTTTAGATTAACAATTTAATTAACACTTATTAATAAGTAGTTATTGTTTAAGTTCTTATGTATATCTATAACAAATAAAAAAATGATGGAATAGTTCACATTAATTTGATACATTCTTTTTGATAAACTGTACGATAGGTAGCATAGTAAAATAAGCTTTAACTTGGTTAATTTTTAAGTATTTGCTAGTTGTGTGTTTAAGAATAGTGAAATATTCATCCATGTATTCAATTTTTTTGGTGACGCGTGATGTGGTGTGTGGTGTGAAGTTGACGGAGCAATTTGTCCGGGATTGGTGGGAGTGGTTAAGGGGATTTGAGTGTTGTGGGCGGGATAAGGATAGAATGCTGGTGGTTACCATTGCTATAAGGAGGATGAGGGTTAGAGTCACGATCCTGAATGTGAAACCCATTTGGTGTAGTTTCTTTGTTTATCTTCTTCCTCTTTTAAGTTCATACTTAGAGTGTTGTAGTTAATTATGTTGTTGTTTCCGTATTAGATTTGTTTAATTGGTGTTTAGGAAGCTAAATATGATTAATTTAAGATTAACTAGTGTGGTTTGTTGTTGACTAATTGGACTTAAGTTAGGAGTGTTTCATGTGTCTATAGTGATTATGTATCATGATATAGTGTGGGGGTGAAAACAACTTGTTTGTGTTTTTTCTACGTTGTTGTTCTGGGCCATGCATTTGTGTTGTAATTGGACCCTCCTGTTTTGACACTTCAAAGAACTAAGACAATTATCCATTAGAAAACTTATTAGATGCAAAATAATTACTCCACTCACAGTCAGATTTTAAACTTTATAAGTTATAGATCCAACCATTAACCATGAAGTGTTTCAATTAGCTTTTTACTGTCTCTTTTTTTTTACACAACTTTCTGCTATACTAACTAGTTTGTTTGAGTCAAGCTCTATAATTAGTTTTGGTTGGTTCTTCTCCTCTCTTAGTCTTGGTTTTAATTTCTTTTATAATTTTCCACTAGTTTGTGTATTTCTGTAATACCTGTTTATGCATAATCACATTAGATAGATGTTGCAGTTTTATCATTCTGTTTTGTTTGCACAACTCTACAATTATTTATTTTACTTCATTTGTTTCTGATTTGTGAATGTTTCTGGTTGTGTGATTTACTTCATTTCTCTCTTCCAGGATCGTCTTAGCTCTTCAATCTTCTTCGTTAGTTCAATTTTTCTGTTTTTTGCTGTTCATCTGTTTTCAATTTGTTAAGGATTAATGAATCATTTGATTTATTTTCATTTTTCTCTCTTTTTGGTTTTGATTTTGTAACACAGGTAAGAAATCAAGTTGAACAGTGTATTTCTCGCTGAGGATAAGGTGCTGAACACAAATTTAGGTGAGATTTTCTATTTTATGCATTTCTCATTTCAAATTGAGGTCAATATCTATAAATTATCAACGCACTTTTGTTGTTTTTGATTAAAAACAAGAGACACATAATTTGTTTGGGTTTTTGGAGAGTTTCCTGTACACACTAAGTTGATTTTAATTTGAGTTGGAAGGTTTTTAGGGATAATATGCAATTTAACTTTATTTTAGCTGTTTAAGAGTTTGATAAATATGTTAATTTGATAATATATGTGCTAGTTTTATTTGTAATTTGGTATAGGAGTTGTAATTCATCGACGTCGAGGATCTGTGATGTTGTGCTCTCTGAATTCGAGAATAAGCGCTCAACATATTGCCACTAGCAAGGTATGTTGTCTCAATCTTATATTGTAATTGAATTTGGAAATGGAAGAATGTAATTTGATGATTATATGATGACTGCTAGGAAAGAGGGAAATATTGGTACTTTCTTTAACCATAAAATCTTGATTTATTTGAGCTTAAACTGAGTTTTTGTGTATTATGAATGGGTCGGTGATCTTTTTGAAGTTTGTTTATTTATTTGAGAGTTTGATATATTTTATACCAATAATTTCTATAAGGTGATGAAAAGGCAATATCAGTGGATCCATATAATAGTATATCTACTGCAACAATTTTAGGCCTAGATGCAAATATGATATCATGAGTTTTAAGTACCTCCCTAGCATATTCTGATGATGAAACAACAATTAAAGTGATCTCTCCAAGTTGTTGGTGCATCAACGGTCCATATATATTAGCCAAGTCTCTTAATTTTTGATGTGGTGTAAATGTATCTAGATGATGTATGTGTCCTATAATAGGTAGCTTCCACGGTCCTGGAGGTAGATTTGGAGCTGACCCTTTTTTCTTGAGAGTCTTCCTAAGTGCCACAAGTATGAAGAGGAAAAAGAATATAAGGAGTAAGTAAAAATTTTGAGAATCCATGGAGATAAAACTAAATAAAATGGTGCAGTATAGTGTTAGATATCAGGAAAGTTTTAAATAATGGGATGAGGATAAAACCAAATAGTAACCTCTATTATATTATAGTGCTATATAATGTGCTAGTCTTAAAATTGGTTTTTGTGGTCTCTATAATTGAATTGTATTATAGTGCATCAGTTCCATCTGTAGGATCCACAATTAACACTTTTTGAGAGTTTTTGTTGATTGGTTTATTTGAGCTTATTTACTTACATAAGCACTTTTGAGATTTTATTGACTTATGAGTTTGTTTGTATTGACTTATTAGAGTTTATCTACTTACATGAGTATTTATGAGACTTACTTAGAGATTGTTTTGGATTTATTCCTATAAGCTCTCTATTTTAGCTACTTTTTACAAGTTTCAGTTCTCTCTAATTTATGACAGAATTCAACTGCATAAAGGGCACACCCGAATTTCACATTTTTATGCCAGTATAAGATGCTATCGGAAACAAGCATCTAACTCTTTGTTTTGGAACTTCTGTTATGTGATTTAATAATATTATTCTCCGTTTTGAAAACATATATGTGCTTGAATCAGACAAGACAATTTGGTTTAAAAGGTGAACTCAGTGTATATACAGTGACAAGAAATAAACTCCAATCTAAAGCTGTTGCATTTTCTGTACTTGGGCCATGTTTAACTGCGTAAGCTTTATACTTTTTAGTTAAAAAAATACTGGTTGTGAATGTGAATGTTTTAATTGAAATCATAACAATGTTTCTAATTTATTCATTACCATTGGTTGGTTTTAAAATTTCAAGTAATGCAAGAAAACAATTTTCTTTTATTTTATTTTGGTCAATATTTTTCAACTGGAAACGATTCATCCTAATCACATTCTCTGTGTGTGAGTCTATTTTCTTTCAGTACATTGTAGTGATGCTATTTGTGACATTTTTCAGGCAAAGATACCAGATATTGAGAAGTGCTTAGAAGTTGTTGCAACATTGCAAGCTAAGAAGGGCACTGGTGAGGTTCTTTGAGGCCTGATTTTCAATTACAAGTTATCACAGTAAATCATTTTTAGATGAAATATTTTTTGACATAGTATCTTTTGAAAATGTCTAGATAAAAATAAATATTCAGAGTAGTCTTTATCAGACCACTTAAATCTGAATTTTTTTGAATCTTATTTGGTGTTGCTGCATTACAGTGTTTGCCATAATTTTAATATTGTTAATACGTCCTTAACATCTTCTGATTTCTCATGACTTAAATGTTGCTGCTTGTTTCATTTTTCTAGTTTTGTGACATCTGTTTCAATGTCTGTGATTTTCTTTTCTGGCTATAATTCATATGTCAAGTTTATACCGTATGGAATGTTTTTTGAATCATCTTCTGAGCTACTTGAAGTTTTGAATCTAATCTCTAATTTACTTGTGTAGTTTCATGGAACTAAACTTTTTTCTTTTTTGGTTTTTAGGCGCCAAAAAAGGAATAATGGGAGAAGTGTGCTCAAGCTAAACTTCAACCACAATAAGAATTTTTAATTTGTAGTAGCGATTTGTAAGTATTAGAACTAGGCGTTAGAATACTATTCCTCTGTCTATTTTATGTATTAGGTAGAATAAGATAGTTAATCTAGTTTGTATTGACTATGTGTCATTGAATTTGAGTGATATTACCCCACGAAATAACCATCTTATTTTTTTTCCATTTTTTCCATGTGCATGAATGAGTTAATGGAGCTTCCAATAGATTTTTGATTTTTTTTTTTAAAACTATAATCATTGGCAACGGTTTTTTCGTGTTCTCTAAAGTAGCACACCGAAACCGTTTTCTAATAGTTACCTACGAGAACGGTTGTTTGATGCAACGCTGAAAAACCGTAGTGTTTCAAAAAAGATAAAACCGTTCTTAAAAGCATACCGTTTTCTAATAGTTACCTACAAGAACGGTTGTTTGATGCAACGCTGAAAAACCGTAGTGTTTGAAAAAAGATAAAACCGTTCTTAAAAGTATACCTTAGAGTACGGTTACCAAACGGCGTTGCCTTTGCCCTTTATACAGAAAACCGTTCTGATAGGATTAGACAACGCCTCAGTACACCACAGTTCCAAAACCGTTCTGGTAGGATTTGAGAACGGTTTTTCTACATACAGCTACGGTTTTTGGGTGTTGTTGTAGATCAAAAATGTTGTAGTGTATATATATATATACATATAGTATCATTATTGATAAGCATTATGAATCCAAAAATGACAGCAAAATTTTAACTCAATCATATTCATGGAGGCATGGACCAATACTGAGCCAAATAAACAATGCTAAATTTGTGAAATTTGATTTGATATTGGGGAAGGGACGAAGGGTGATTGTAAAGGAGGGAAAAGACAATGGGGTTATGGGGTTAGAGAGAAGAAAAACATGTTTTGTTAGTTTGATTTGATTTGATACAAAAAAAATTGCTTAGGGTGGTGTTTCACAAATTGGCTGATAATGCCATTGATAATAGTGAAAAAAACTTTAATGCCAAAAATAGAACCCACATTGGTCGCTCTCACTAGTTTTGTTGCCATTTTTTGTTTTGGATTCATTTAATGTTTGCAGCTCAATGCCAAAAATTGCTTAACAATGACACTGTAGTACTATAGATGTAGACAAATAGACCTACACCGTCTGATTCAACACTTTTTTTTTTTGACAACAATGATTCAACACATTTTCAAATAGTATAATTACTTAATTAGTATCCTCATGAGTTTAGCTCAATTGGTAAAGGACATTGCTTATTTGTGCAGGGACCGGGGTTCTTCTCATCTATGTATCAAATATAGTGTAATTTTGATACAAAAGAGCAAAGTGTTACAAATAAATAAAATAAAGTATTATTAATGTAATTTCATCTAAAGAAATGAATCCAATGACTTTTTTTTGGTAAGAATCCAATGACCTTTGTGTTTGGCCGGACTTTATTTGGGTTTAAAAGTTACTTTAAAATTAAAGAACTTTACAAGTATTAGAGAATTAAATTACACAAAATTGAGACTAAATTTCCTACGTTAGCCATAAATATTTTAATTCAAAACCAAATTAAAATTAGTATTTTTTAAATATCATATATATATATATATATATATATATATATAGGATAATTACAGTCAAATAGTGAAATTCCTAGTTTTTAATCTTACAAGTGGAGAAACTCTAATCAAGTCTACACATGTATGTTTTCCTCCTATCCATCCATACATCAGAATATTTGCTTGCCTAAATGTCGATTTCCTTTTATGTGTGTCAGTCAAGAAATTTACGGGTGCCTCTTTTTTCACTGATACTCCTGCATGTCGAAAAACATCAACATGAACATCTTTCACGAGATCATCTCTCAAGTTATATAGTAACTGAGTTTTCTACATTAGACATAAATTTTTAATATGTTCTCACAACATATAACAAAATATAGAGGATTAACAAATGATTAACAAACAATGGGTCCCCGCAAGTAAGCAGTGAGATTAGTCCCCTCAAACTAATCGGTCTTTAAGCCGGATATCGAGTATTAAAAAAAAATGTGTGCCCCCATTATATTTGAATTGTATCTTCTTCTCTATATATGAACACTAAAGATTGAAAATATGCACAAAATATATATTTGAAAAAGGGAAAGGAGGAAACTAACTTCCCGTGCCCTGTGGAGGCACCGTTCTTGTTGTTGTTGAGATTTGTGATTGCCCATTCATCCGAAGTCTGTACTTCCCTCTATTGTGCGTACATTCCTATCGGTTAAGTTTTTGTTTTTTGAAGTATGGTAATAGAATTTCATGAGTTTAAGGTATAATTGAAAGAATTCTTCAGAAAAAAAAAGGTATAATTGAAAGAAAAAAAAATAGATCATACTAAAAAGAGTGTATTCTCTCTCTCTATATATAAATAGATATGTACTAGAAATTAAACTGCTCTATTTCACTTCAAAGCTACAAACATGTAACTAGAAATTTTTATAAGGACAACTAACAATATGACATAGCCACATAGGACAACAGTAGTTCAACATATTTATATAAAGCAGCTTTATATTATTAGACACATGCCCCCTAAACATACCACACTTGTTACAAAATTAACCAAACTGAAATAAAAATAAGTCATGAGCAAATAATATATTAAAATCCAACATCAAGTTTTTACTCTTATAAAATTAACCAAACTGAAAAATAAAAATAAAGTCTTGAGCAAATAATATACTAAAGTCCAAAAAGATCATCAAGTTCTTTGAAATATTCGCCGAGTTTTCCATCAGGGTTTGACTCCATTGCAAGCAATTTTTCGTCAGAAGGTGATGATGGAGGACCATCAGAAGGTGGTGATGGAGAGCCATCAGAAGGTGATAATGAAGGGAATACAAGTGGTTCATCAAATAAGCATGAGTGCGACGAGTCCGACGAGTCCGACGAATGAACCGATGATTTTATAGGAACCTACAACCAGGAAAACAAAAGGTAGATGTATTGTTGAAATGGAAAGAATAGTAAAGGATATATCTAATCAAATAATTGTGTTGCATCATGTTGATTCCAGTGTCACGTTAAAAGTTTCAAGCAACAAACAAAAGCACAATTTTTTTTGTGAGGAAAATCAAAAGCATGTGTATTAATATTGTAATATGAAAAATTGAATAGTATATATTGATTGTGCACATCAAAGCATATTGACTGAAAGTTAAAGGGTGTTCTAGAACAGTACCATCGCTTCTGGGTCGAAATGTCTGGAATCTGCAAAGATAATAGAGGATTTTTATCAACATAATGAAGTAATGAAAAGTGAGAAACATAGATATCAAAATATAAATGAGAGAGAGAGAGAGAGAGAGAGAGGGGGGGGGGGGGGGGTAATTTAGGAATATTCAGATACATATCAACTTTCATACTTCCATGAACTAAGGCAATAAAAGAATGCTCTTCCCTAAAAGATTGAATTTGAATGTAATCATGCACACAAGTGCATTGTAAGATTTAATACTACATTTGATTGTAATTATAAAGCTAAGACATTGATTAAGTTCATGACAATGTTAAAGGCACACCCAGCAATGAACTTCCGAAGGACATATCAAAGGCTGTAATTCACAGCATATGTTTATTAGTATATGATATTCATCAAATGCTGAAGAAAAAGTAAAGTGGGCTTACACCGTCCTGGTATGAGATCACCATAGGAAAATCCGAAATTAGCCGCAATACAATAATTATGATCATGATCAAAAAAATTCTTTAACGGCTGTAATCTAAATGGCGGCGGGTCAGGCTTCCTTGGCTTGCAATAAAAGTGAATCTCTATAATAAGCAAGCAAAAAGACATAAGAGTCCAGTAAGGGAAGAAGGTTGTAAATATAATTTGTATCCCAACTGTTCTGCAATAAACTTACTATGGTCAGTCTCATCCAGCTCATCCAAGAAATTGTCATCATCAGGTACATTATTCTTGATCGCAGATGACGTTCCAGGCTCAAGTGGTGTTTTTGTTGTTAACTTGTTTGGTGTTTTTTGATGTTTAATCCTTTTCTTACCATATGTTTTGACATTCTTTGATTTTCCACCCAAGACAGTCTCCTCTATAAGAAGCAAAGAAAAGGGCATAAGAATAAAATAAGAGAAGAGTTGTCCCAACAACACAACTGTTAGTGTTGGGCAATACACTTACTAATATGGTCATGCTGCTCATCCCCGAGGCCGAATTTGTCATCTTCGGGTACATTCTTCTTTATGGTAGATGAAGCTTCAGACTTGTCAAATGGCTTTTGGTTAGTGAAACTTCTTAGCGTTCTTTTACGGTCAATCACTTCCTTTTGAAATGTGTCTATAAGAAGGAAACAAATTAAAAGGGCATAAGAATACACAGTAAAAGAAGAGTTGTCCCAACAACACAACTGTTAGTGTTGGGCAATACACTTACTAATATGGTCATGCTGCTCATCCCCGAGGCCGAATTTGTCATCTTTGGGTACATTCTTCTTAATGGTAGATGAAGCTTCAGACTCGTCAAATGGCTTTTGGTTTGTGAAACTTCTTAGTGTTCTTTTACGGTTAATCACTTCCTCTATGATGATGGGATATCCATGAGCATTGAAAAAGGCCATTATCAGGTGTTCAGAAGTGTAGAACTCTGAAAAACAAAATTAACACGATATGTTGTTCCTAACCCTAATCTAATCATAATCATAATCCTAATCCTAATAGAGAAGTTATGAAAAAAGTTGAGAAAAATCAATTGAAAAACAAAAATAACAAAATAATAATAATTATTATTATTATTAATATAATAAATCAGAAGTAATTACATGATATGTTGTTCCTAACCCTAATCCTAATCATAATAGAGAAGTTGAGCAAAATCAATGAAGAAGAAACACGAATCAACAAAATAGAAGGAACTAGGGTTTTGAGCTAAACAAAATAGAAGCTATTATTGAAACAAATTGGATTAAGTAACTGAAAAAACGAAATCAATGGAGATGTTCGTGAAGAATAGCAGTACCTGTGGATCCTAATCCTAATAGAGAAGTTATGTAAAAAGTTGAGCAAAATCAATTGAAAAAGTTCATTAATGGTGATGAATCAACAAAATAGAAGGAATTAGGGTTTTGAGCTCAACAAAATAGAAGCTAGATCAAGTAATTGAATGAAGTAACTGAAAAAACGAAATCAATGGAGATGATGTTCGTGAAGAATAGCAGTACGTACGTACCTGTGGATGTAAGATCCGTAATTCGGAAGAATGAATGAACAATGCCTCCTCTTCCTCCGTTCCCTTTTCGCTCCTTTTTTACTTTCTTTCTTTCTCTTATTATTAATTGTCCGTCCCCGCGTCTCTCTACTCAACAAATCTATTATCTTTTAATTTATATATAGTACTACATAATAATAATATATTCTTAGATTTTTAAAATACCCATTCTGCCCCCTTCTTTTTTTTTTCTTCTTGTCCTAAAAATAATAAGGGTCATTAATGGTATTTATGATCTAAATAAACAATTTGTTGTCATTAAACTAAATTAACTCACCCAAATTGCTACCAAATATAATCGAATCTGAGACTTTAAATAGGAGCATTTTCAAATTTCAAGTCAATATCACTAGACCAATTTAAGTGGGTTTGTTTATTTCATTATCCAACACCTTGAGATATGGTTGAAAACCATATGGTGGGGAGGATGATCATGGTTAAAAATATGAGATGTGCGGTATTTTGATTTTAGAGTAAGAAGAGGTCATTGCCTCAATGGTAAAGTTATTAGAATTCAAAAGGTTAAACGTACTGTATAGTGAAAAAATGTTAAAAACAGTTTTTATTAAAATAGAAGTTTTAATACTACAACTAATTTATTTGTAGTTTGTGTAACTGATGTGTGTATAATGAGGCTAATTTAATATCAAGATGCATATGTATGTTGTCATGTAACGCAAAAAAATAAAATGATATAATTGTTGTACAATTAGAATAATTAAACATGCCTATCTATACTAAAGGTTGTGGAAAAGTAAAAGAATGGGAATCAATCATAAGAGGTGGCACATAGGAATATAAATAAATGGAAAAAAAATAAGATTTAATAATATATAAAGTATTGATGTGTCAACAAACTAATTTGATACTTTAATTCAATAGATTAAAATAGATAATCAATTTTTATTATACTTGTAAGTTATTTAGATAAAAATATTGTTGTAAAAACAGTAAAATAAATATTTGATGAATTTCATTTTAGTAACTAACTATCAATTCTTGCAAGTTATAGTATGTTGTAGATTAACTAACACAATAATTTTGTAGTATTTTTTCACTTTTCCTCCTTACTTTGAAATAGTTAACTCTGATTTTGTTGCATAGTATATGTATGGTATCTATTTTAAACCCTTGAAAACAAACTATAAGCAAGAAAAAATGGTTATATTGCACAACAAATATTTGGAGTCACTCATGTAAAATCAAAAAATGTTGTAGGTATAGAAGAAATACAAAACTTGATAACAAAATTTTTATACTAAAAAAAATCAATAATTAAAATTCATTCATGGTAGAACCTAGCAAAACCAACTATCATATATAGGTCTATGGACAACAAAATTGTTCAAATAATTTCTCATTTGATTTATTGATAGAGCATCAACATTTATAATAAAAACTTAATCAAATCAGTTAAAATAAAAAGGTGGTGATTACCGACAAAACAAATATGAGGATAGGTGGTGTTTGGATTTGGAAATGGCTCTAACTGATTGAAGATAAGTCCATCTTCTATACTACTTACCAAAACCTCTTTGAGGATGGTGTGGCAAAACAATGATTCATTGAATGGAAATTGATTTAAGCGAGACATTTGTAGAGTTAAATCTGTTTTTGGTCCGTATAAATATACCAAATTTTAATTTTAGTCTCTCTATAATTTTTCTTCGACTTTTAGTTCCTATAAAATTTTTAATTACCACTTTTAGTCCCAATTTTTAATTCAACTCATGTGTGATATTTGTATTTTTTTAATGAAATTGAGTAGAAATGTGTAAAATATTATGAAAATCTCTCCAAAAAAATTTGGAATTTTTTAAGAAAACATGAGTTAAATATGAATTTTTAACCATAAAAAATATAAAAATTCATATTTAACTCCCGTTTTCTTAAAAAATTCTAATTTTTTTGGGACAGATTATTATAATTTTATAAAATATTCAGCAAAATTTTACTCAAAAATATGAATTTTACATGTGAGTTTACTTAGAAGGAGAGACCAAAAGTATAGATAAAAAAATTTATAGGGACTAAAAGTTGAAGAAAACATTTATAGGGACTAAAACTAAAATTTGGTATATTTATAGGAATCAAAAATATATTTAACCCTATATTATATTGGTGACATAATTGTGAATTTTACAATCAATGGTTTAATTGATAATAATTAGGGTTGGGAATATGCTAGTCCGCCTACAGGGGCCTACGGCCTAGCCTACATAATACATAGGCTCAGGTCAGACCAGCCTATTTGCTAAAAAGGCCAGATTTAGACTTTAAAAAAAGTCTACAAAGCCTAATAGGCCGGCCTATATATATACATAATTATTTCTTTTACATATAAAACTATATATAACTATTAAAACTTACTTTTATATTCTGTAGTTATAATTTATAAAGATAAAATAAACTTACTTTTACCAAAAAAACAACACTACTCTTCTTATGTGTTTCCGTAGGATAAATGTTCCCACCAAAATTTGAACCCTGGACTTCCTCTATCCAACCTATGTTTTCGAGCTCTTACCACTTAAGTTATCCTACGGAATAAAAGAGTAGTGTTGTAATATAAAGAGTGACACATCAGCAAATAAATTAGGTTGCACAAAAGATGTTCATGGCAAAATTATGTTGACTTGTCATGAGAATAGTTGGAACTTTTTTTTTGTCAGGTAGTCTGGTGACTAGAATTTCACCATTTAAAGCGTGAATAAGTTGGCACATTAGGGTTCAAACCCCGATCTCTGAACTTTTGTGCAATATGTCTAAACAATTGAACTAAGTTCATAGGACAATTGACACTCTATTTTAGTACCTCCTGTCCTAATTATAAAAGACAAATTCATTTCTGGATTCATTAAAAAATTAATGTATCTCGTTTATTAATGAATTCAAAATCTAAATACATCTATTTTTTAATGAATTTAAAAAATACATTTATCTTTTATAATAATGAATGGAGGTAGTATCATATAAAATAGATAGATGTGTCAAAACTTTAAACTATGTACTTTCTCGAACATAAATAAATGTTATGCTGCACACAAAAAAAATTAAGTTTGAAGTTTAATTAATATGCAAACATGAAATGACTTAAAAAAGGTAGGGGCCAAACTAAAACCTAAGCACATAATTAATCATCCACAAATAATCAACTTCATTAAAATTCTACCTCCATAACCAACGGCAAATATAAAAAAACTGATTGTATTTGTAGTGAGTATGAATGATGATGATAACGATTTGGAGAAGATTGTGAGGATAAAAGTGCGTTAATAAATACTCCATCCGTCTCGAAATATAAGAACAAAAATTAATTGTCCTAAAATATAAAGGAAAAACCATTTTTAAAATTATGTTTTTCCTTATTCTTGTAAAATTAAATGTAAATTACATTTAATTTTTCTTCTCTCTCATTTTCTCAATAAACAATAACCAATAAAAATTAATTTTACACCTTCCTATGCAACTTATTTCAAGAAAAACCCCACAAAACTATATTTCAAATTTTCATAATTACGTTTTCTTAATAAGTGAGATTTTTTTTTTTCAGTTATATTTTGGGACGGAGAGAGTATGGTCTACAATTTTTTAATCTTTATTTTCTTTATTATTTTGTTCTACCTCTTCTTTTTCAGCCATTTAAACCACTAAATTAAGGGGTATGAATGTGTATGCTCTAAACAAATTTCACGAATTTAAGGGTAGAATTGAAAGAAAAAAAAAGGTCACATCAAAAGAGTCTATTCTCTGCCGCTATATATACGTAGAGATGTACAAGAAATGAAGATCTATGCTCTATTTCACTTCAAAGCTACCAACATGTAACTAGAAATTTTTATAAGGATAACTAACAATATGATACTCCCTCCGTCCCAAAACTATTGTCTTTCTAGCTTTTTAGTTTTGTCCCAAAACTATTGTCCTTTTCGGAAATCAATGTAAAATTAAAGTTAGTTTACCATTTGTATCCTTACAAAAGTTAAAGTATTAATTAAATATATTTTCTCTTTCTTAATAAAGTAAGGGTAAAAGAGACTTAACATATCAATCTTTATTGTTTCTTAATCTACGTGCACTCTAAAAGGACAATAGTTTTGGAACGAAGGGAGTATAGGACAACACTAGTTCAATATCTACTAAGCTGAATACTGATTTGCCCTTTTAATTTGTATTCAAAATCAAGGACTAAACTGAATTATTTGATGTAAAATGATGATATTGACTTTAGCTTTCACCCAATTCACATGATTGTTTTTTACTCTAATGCCCAACAAAACTTGTGAATGGTTAGACATACTAATGGTTACCTATAAGGGTATTTATGAGTTGTCGTATTATTCAAAATTTTAATATTTTTTTTTTACAGTAATTTTTTTTAATATTATGACCTAGTACTCACACTTCCCAAGTTAAATATGCAAAATGTCTTTCATTGTCTTTGACGTGACAATGATCTACTAACTCAATCTAATAGAAGATATTCAGCAGTAAGTTGACACTCTATCATAGCACTTTATTTGGTTACTCTACATTACACTCCATTCTTCATAGCCATTGTTCAAAAGGGACGAACTCACTCAGAAATTTTGAACACTGAGGCTTTGTTTGGTTTCAAAGAAAGTGGGAGGATGGATAGTAACATAGAGGAAAGTTTTTTGAAAATTGTGCCATCCACCGTTTGGTACTCCTTAAGGCTTTGTTTGGATGAAGAAAGAAAGTTAGAGGAAAGAAAGTGAAAGGAAAGAATGTTAGAGGAATGAAAATAAGTAGAAAATGAAGAGAAAATGAGATGATTTTTTTATTGTTTAGTATGAATGAAAGTGAAAAGAAAGTGAGAGGAAAGATAAATACATATTTATTAAATGACACAAATATCCCTACACTTAAAATAATATTTTTAAAGAACATTATATTACTATTATTTTTATTATACATAATTACAATTGATTATACATAATATATATATATATATAAAATAAAGAAGGAAATTTGGCAAAGAAAAAAGAAGGGAATTACTAGTTTTTTTAATGTAAAAATAAAGTTATTTGAAAAAAAAAATATGCAGCAAAAGCAAGGCTAATTTTGGTATTTTATTGGTTTGCACCATTGTTGCTACTTTCTTTCTAATTCAGGGCGGAAGGTTTTTAGCCGTGGGCCCTACCCAAAAGTAACCTTTCCTTCCTCTCTAACAACACAACCAAACAGTGGAATCCCATTTTCCAATAAACTTTCTATCCATTATACTTTCTTTCCACCTACTTTCCATGGATCCAAACAATGCATAAGAGAGGAAAGAAAGGGTAGTTTTAGTGGGACCTACAGCCAAATACCTTTCCGCCCAAAACTGAGAAGAAAGTTGTGAGACAAGCTTCAATTGGCAAAAATGACGAAAATACACTTGCTTTTGATAATTATCACGTGCACAATCATCTTGATGCATTTATATGGTACTGATTCACTATTTTGCTTCTTTGTCTTTGTATTTGCACTTATTTTTATTTTATAATTATGTTATTCTAGTCTAGTATTAATATATATTATATTTTTTAAGTTGTATTATATAAATAATAAATATGCACATACACAGTAAAAAAATATACACATACAAATAACCTCCCATTTTTATATAAGGGTATTTATGTCATTTAATAAATGTAAATCTTTCTTTCTTTTCACTTTCTATTCACTTTCACTCATACCAAACAACTAAACAATCATCTCACTTTCTACCCACTTTCCATCTATTTTCTTTCCTTTATCATTCTTTCTTTTCACTTTCTTTCCTTTTACTTTCTTTTCTCATCCAAACATAGTGTGAGAGTTTATATTATTTTAACTATTATCACATGTATAATATTAAATTTTTTACAAATAATCATTTTAGTTTCTAAATACATACGTATTGTCATTTTAGTTTATATTTGAAAGTATATTTCTTTCTTTTTAGGCCAAATACATCTATGGATTCTTTAAGTTTTTTGTTTGTACCACATAGATTATTTAAGTTTTTTTTGTAACATATAGGTCCTTTAAGTTTCAAAATTGTAACACATAGATCATTTTAAATTATATTCATCATTTGAATTTAAGTGATACATGATATTTAAGTGATGAGGCCCAACTGTTGAGAAACTTAGTAGTGATGAGAGATATTTAAGTGATGTTAAGTTTAAAAATTTAGATGATGAGTATAACTTAAAAAGACTTATGTCTTACACCTTTAAAACTTAAAGGATCTATGTGTTACAATAAAACTTATAGGATACGTAGTACAAATCAAAAACTTAAAAAAATATTTTGAAACTAAGTGAGGGTCTTGGCCCTCATAAGTCATAACCACCAACGTGGGTCCGTCCCTTTCAAACTCCATTGTTCATACTCTCCAAAACTTCTTCAGGTCTGCAAGAACCGGTAAGACCTTAACGTTGCCTCTACATTTTTCTCTTTTTTTTTTATCGTCCATTTTGCGATTAACATGTTTATGTTTACTGATTTGTTGTTTGTGTTTTTACACACGAGTATGTCTTTATTTTTTCTTTTCGAAATTCCTATCACACCTGTTGTTTTGTTAGTAGTTGGAGGTAGCAGTGATAGTTTGAGAATCCTTAGAGCAAATGTATAGTTTGTATTGCTTTCAACTTTGGATTATAGGTAGCATGAGACAAGAATAGTTAGGAGGAGACTTATAATGTGATGAAGCCTTCATTGTTATTGTCATTTCATCTCAAAGGCTTAAATACAATTTTACATATGATTACCTATTTATAGGTGTAGAAGGTATTCTAAATAATTCATTCTAGATCCTTCATGATATTTCCTAATAGTTACTCTAGTAATTATTTATTCTACTTACTACTCAAACATTCTATAAGAATCTTACAATTGTACATCATCACTTGATAGTTTATTCTACAAGTTAGTAATGTATTCTAGAAATATCTAGAAATGTGCATCATATTTCAACACTCCTCCTTAATGCATATTTCAGAAACTCCAAGCATAAACTGTAGTTGCTCAAAAATAGATTTGTGGAATTATCTCTTCTTGCGTTGATAGTCTTATATACTATAATTGATTTTAAAATATATTACCTCTTCCATGATTCAATTTGTCGCACCTCTTGCTACAATATTTATCATTGGTCTCTTTGTTAGTTCTGTTGAAGACTTTTGTCGAAGACCATTCTTGCTTCTAAGTTGCTTGTGGTCTTCCTTATTTGTCTTGTTAAAGACTTATAACAAAGATCATTCTAATTTGTTAGTTGCTTGTGAATCTCCTTTTCACCCTTGTAGTAGAATTTTGATAAAGACTCAATCTTGTTTTAGTAGTTGCCTTTGTCATCCTAGGCTTGTACTCAAGTTGAGCCTCAGAGGCTACAAGTCTCCATTTTACATATCGCCTGAGCTTGTGCTCTATTAGTACTTGAGTTTTATTTGGCATAGGTTTTAGTTTGACATGAAGTTAGGAGAGTCGAGCTGTTAGGCTACATGAACTCCCCTTCTCATTTTTAGTTCTAGGTTTAAACTCAAACAGAGTCGGGCCGTGTGGCTACCTGTACTCCTTTTGTATTTGAGTCAGAGATCCCATTTTCTAATTTCAAATAGTAGGTGGCAAGAAGAAATAGTTTGCTACGCCCAATGAATGACCGAACGCAACTCTGATACCACTGATTTTGTAGGTAGTAGTGTTAGTGTTATAGTGTCTAACACTTTGGTATAGTTGAATATGAGAATCACTTAGAGCAAGTATAGATTTTATTGCCCTTAACTTTGGATTTTAGGTAGCATGAGACAAGAGTATTTAGGAGGAGATGTATAGTGTGGTGAAGCCTTCAATGTTATGCATTACATCTCAAAGGCATAAATACAATTTTACATATGATTACCTATTTATAGGTGTAGAAAGTATTCTAAATAATTCATTCTAGATCCTTCATGATATTTCCTAATAGTTACTCTAGTAATTATTTATTCTACTTACTACTCAAACATTCTATAAGAATCTTACAATTGTACATCATCACTTGATAGTTTATTCTACAAGTTACTAATGTATTCTAGAAATATCTAGAAATGTGCATCATATTTCTAACATGTTTTTTGTGTCTAACCCAAGCAACTTGTGATGGATTTTAACAGATTATAACTAAAAGGCATAACCATAACCATGTTAGACAGAATTGTACTCATATTCACGTGTATGATTTTCGAAATTCTTATCTTAACTGTTGTTTTCTGTGTCGAAAACAAGCATGTTGTGTTGTGATGGATTATAACAGATTATACTTAAAAGCATATATATAATATAAGCATGTTAGACTGAACTGTATAAATCTGCACGGGTATGTCTTTATTCAAAAGCATGTTATCATGAACTGTATAAATCTGATACCTTTAGTAAAATTACTACCATAAGCATAAGCATGTTAGACTTAACTGCACTCATCTTCACGGGTATGATTTTCGAAATTCCTATCTTAACTATGTTGTAGTGGTTTAGTTCTCTTAATGCATTTTAATGAATAAATATATTATTGACCATGTAGATGGCGAGACATATCATCCTATTAAAGATATCAACAAGAAGAAAGAAATATGGAGACTTGCTGTTATTTTGGATGACATTGAAGATCATATGGAGGTCTTAATAAGGGATGTGAATGTAAGTGTTAAAAATTATGTAGAGTTTGATGGATCTTAATTTTTTATACACATTAGTAAATAACTATTTATACATTGCGAAATTTTGTAGAGTTTAATGGATCGTAATTTTTTTCTAATAGGGAGGTACTATCCAAGCACCAAGCTATCATTAACCGGAAAGAAGTTCAAAATTGGAAATCTGTACTTAAGGAAGGAAAAACATATTTGATGCGCAATTTTAATGTTGGTGACAACTGACAACGACTTTCAATATAAAATGTCTGAACATAAATATAAGTTAATATTTGTTGGTGCTACAAAGGTGGATGAGATTGAAATACCTAACATGCCAACTACTCAGTTCAAGTTCAAGGATATTCTTGAAATTCAAAAAGGAAATTTCCGTCCAGACCTCTTAGTCGGTACATTTCAACTATATATTCATGTTTAGTTAATATTATGTTTGTTCAATTTAATATCTGAAAAGAACCATGGTTTGCTTTGTAGATGCAATTGAAGTAGTCAATGAAATTGGGAAGTGTGTAACTGCATCTGCCACAAGGAAGGGAAACATTGCATTCAAAATTCAGGATTTGAGGTTAATATGGTTCTAAATAACTAATATTTCTCCATGAATAATATGAATTATTGTACAAGTAAATTTGTTTTGTAATTTGTTTTCCTGTCTAATGTTTATTAGTGATCATGAACTTGATTGCACATTGTGGGATAATCTATCTTTGTAATTTCTGGATTTCTACAACAACCGAAATGATTTTGGTCCTGTTGTTATCATTATCAAGCATGCACGTGTTAAGGAACCACAAGGTATAAACTTATCACAATTTGAAAATTTTGTGGTTTTAATCTCAAGAATTAGTTCATGTATAATTAACTTGTAGGTCAGTACCCGTTACAATTCACAAATGTATGGAATGGAACCAAATTGCTGTTTGATGATAACATACCTGAAATCAAAGCTTTTACAAATAGGTATAGCATAACATTAAACATGATATGTATTTTATTTGGCCATAAGCATACATTAGTATATTACTAAGATCCATTTCTATTGCAGTTTGCCTAAGGGTGCTGTCTATCCATCACAAACTCAACATTTCTGCTTCAACTCAAAACTACATACAAGCTTCACAGAGTTCTCAATACAATTCTGCTGATTGATTCATGAAAAATGCTACTGCTATTTGATTGGCTGATATGAAACTGCTTAAGACGGTTTGACTGCAACTTACATATTCAAATTTTTATATTCTTCAATAGAGCTATCTATATATTTCTATTTGTTATATTGTAGGATACAGTTTGTGTAACTGTTGTTAAGACTTCACACATTAAGCTGTCAAACCAAGGTTGGTTTTTCCATTCGTGTCATGAATGTACCAAGAAGTGTGAAGGACATGAAGCTCCATATGAATGTCGACAGGGACACAAAACAACTGATCCAATCATCAAGTAGGATGATATAACAAATACCATCAGTTTATATCGCATCCATATTCAACTTATATAACATTAATCGTCACATTTCTGTTGTTTACTACCAGATATAAATTGGATGTTGAGGTTTATGAAGGTGAAGAAAATGCCAAATTCGTCTTTTGGGATTCCACACTTGATGAATTGTTGGGCATAACTGCAGCTGAGCTATTGAAGCGAATGGAAAAGGTGTTTGACACAAACATATATCATTACTGACATTTATTTTATTTTTGTTTAAAGATAATTATTACATGTCATTATTGATTTCAAATATAAGTTAACTTCTTATACATGTATAGCTTGGCACATCTGATCCCCAAGATTATCCTGAATTGCTCGAAAGTATCATGAGCCAAATGGCAAACTTCTTTCGGCGGCCAAGGATCTGTCTCGATTTGTAAAGACAGTGCTGATTTTGTTGCTCAGATACAAGGAAAGCTCCCAAATGCGGAGGTAGTCACTATAATGCAGCAGTTACCTTTGTTCTATACAAAATGCATCAAATTTCACACATAATAATGAGTATCTTATTTTTGTAGACAAATGTGAAAGAAATAGAAGTCATTACATTTACTCCTACCAGTAAACCATTGGTTGCAGCTTCTGAACAACCAGTTCAGGTTGGCTGTTCATTTCTATTATTTTCCCTAACTTAATCATATGTGCTTATGCCAACTATATGACATATGTTGCCTTATCTCAGATATTTACTGAAGAAGACATTTCAATGTTTGCCAGCCGAGATGATGCTATATTATCTTTTGTAAGTATTTAATCATACTAACTACATCAGTTAATTTGAATTTTCTTCTGTAAGTATTTAATCATATGATGCTCTATCTACTGATTTGCGCCTACGGAAACATATGTCATACAGTATTATCTAGGCCATATGCTATTATGTTAGAGAAAAGAATATAAATATATAGCCAACCTGCACTTAATATTAAGAACCAGTACATCAGTAGCTTATTTTTAAGTTGATTTATGATAATTCAGCAGCTAATTTGCGAAATGTGTAACAGCCAAATGTATCCGCATCTGCTGAAACCGAACCATCTACATCAATTAAGAAAACACCAGCTAAGAGGAATGCAAAGCAGAAAGCAATTGATGATAACAAAACTGATACACAACTATCATCAACAAAAGTAGTCAAAATTATCAAAAAAGAGAAGTAAAGCTGTTTGACTAATCTCTTTTTAATGAACACTAATCTTATATGTAACCTATCTTTTGTACCATATGCTTAACCCCGTACTTAACATTGTTTTATCCGGAACCACACCATCAAAACAGTTATTATGTGTGATGTGGTTTGTATTTTGTGCTATGATTTTGCTCTGATGTGATTAACAGACATCTTATATTTAAATCGTATTCTATATTCTCATAGCTCTTATTGCCTACATCATTTTGTATGAGAAAACTTTACATCTTTTATGTTTTGAACTGATTATGTTTACTATTATAACTAATTTCACAATTGTCCCTTTCATTAAAGACTTGCCTAACCACATTTGACATAGCAGACAATTCTATTAAATGTATATTTTGAATAACTAAATGCACCTTCAACTACCAACGTATAGAATGACATTTTATTAGATATATATAAATACTACACCAACTCATCTTACAAACTCACACATATCAGCATGGATCTAGAGTTGCACGAGTTAAATCTTCCACCAAAAGGTTCTTTTACAACCATACTTCTGCATGATCAAGTTTCAAATTCGTTTTTTATGTCACTTCTTTACTAATTTTGTGTTGCGTATGAAAGATCATTAACAGCAATTTATTTTGTGTTAATTTTTGGGGATTTAAGTTTTATGGTGAAGTCCCGCCACAAACATCATGTTCATTTTACTAAAGATCACATTGTTCAACACTTAACCAATGGTTGGTACGCTCTTGTGAGCTTATGAACTTTTTCGGAAGAATTAAACAACTAACAGAAGTGCAGTTTCACTACTATGGAGGAAGAACTTTAAGAATTTCAATCAAATAAGTTTTAACCCATACTTCAGAATATCCCAGTTTCCAGTCTTTCAACCAAAAACAATCTCACTTCTTACTTTGATAAAGCAATGCTCACAACTGGTATTATTTGGCACATCAAACTTGGATGTGGGTGGAAAAAAATTTGTGAGTTGGGACAATATCAATTTGGTGATATTATTAGGTTCAAATTTGGCACATCACTACTTACATCAAACTTGGTTCATGTTATCCGAATTTAAGATTAATTAATAGATGGTCGTCATGATTGTATTGTAGCCTTATCATATTCAGATTTTGTGCATTTTAAGTTATGATACTTGCTAAGAATCTCTGTTAGAATCCGTCACTTCTTATCAATTTAGCAAGTTTACTATGTGCATCATTAATCAATTAAAAGGTAATTAAGGTCAATAACTATACCAGATTTTGGTTCTAACCATGCTGGATTTTTCTGCACATAAAGGTGATTGACCTTCCCTCTATCCAATCCATGTCCCCAAATTATATAGTAACTGAGTTTTCTACATTAGACATAAATTTTAACATATAACAAAATATAGATGATTAACCAATAATTAACAATTAATGTGTGTCCCCCCATTTGAATTGTATCTTCTTCTCTGTATGTGAACACTAAAGATTGAATATGCACAAAAAAATATAAGTAGAAAATTTTATAAGGACAACTATCAATATGACAACCGTAGTTCAATATATTTATATAAAGCAGCTTTAATTTATATTATTAGACATATGTCCCCTTAACATACCACACTTATCATTCATTGAGAGGTATAAAAGATTAAATCTCTTTAAGTAAGAAATAAAGTTTTTGATCGTGATATGAATCATGCAAGGGACCGATCCCGTAACTATTAAGGAATTTATAGAACGAATCACACTTTAACCACTAAACTATACCTGCTACAATAGCATTATTGTATATAAAAGGATCTTTTGTTGAACAAGGGAATCGGTCATAATTATGAAATGAAGCCTTGGAGCCTAGGTCTTGAAGTGGTGCTTATACCCCTAAAACTCCGCACAAAATTCGGGTGGGTATAGGCACCAGTTCGGAATTTAGAACCCGAAGTGGTACCTATACTCCCAAAACTCCGCACAAACTTCAGAATCTAAATCCCAAACTAAGATTCAGATTTTAGATCTTAAATTGAAGAATAATTTAGAATTTTAGGAGGGTTATAAAGAATCATGGAGGAGATAGAGAAATTTTCCAATTCCTTTTTCTTGGATCTTGTGAAGGGGCCCATTAGGCCTTGTGTGGGATAACTGGTCACAAGATTATCCATTAGGTCTCCATCAGAAGGTGATAATGGAGGGTCATCAAATTTTTTGGGTGGAAAATCAAAAGCATGTATATTTATATTGTATTGTAATGACACTTACTAAAATGGTTGTTTACTCATTTTTAATCATTCTTTGTTCATAACAACCTTAAATTCTTTACAGTAACTCAAAAACACCTTCACAATATAATCCCGTTCGAAAAGTTAAGGATTAGAGAAATACTTGGATACTATCAAAAAAATATTTCCTCCGTCCTATTATATAAGAGAAAAAATCCATTTTTTGTCCTATAATATAAGAGAAAAAAGGATAAATATTTATCTTTTCAATTTTTTTTTACTTTATCTTATTTTTTTATAACCAATAATCAAGAAAAATTGTTTTTACATCTTTCCATACAACTTTTTTCAAAAAAACATACTTCCAATCATTATATTTTACTTTTTTTTAATAAATGTGATTTTTATTTTTTCTCTCGTATAATATGGGACAGAGAGAACATATATACTTCTATTTTTGAATATTGGGTAAAGTTATTTTGGCAGCTAATAAGTTGTCAGACATGGTATGAAAATACAAAAATTGTATGATTATGTGTTTTATTTATTTCATTTTTTTTGTGACATCACAAGTTGTTGAGTGTATTTTTATATGATGTTAATGTACGTACTGGAGTTGTAGTATTTAGGATTGATTTAAGCTTAAGGGTGAAGCGGTTCTAATAGCTAGCATTTCACATATACAGTTTGGATTGTGGCTATTTTGGTTGGATGGTATGCTTTGATAGGTGATTGTAGATAAGTGGGAGTGGAGTCCGAATGTGGAGGAAGGTTTCTCGGTTAAGTCCCTATATGTCTCCCTTGACAAGTTACTCTTGCCAGAGTCCATTTTATCACCGGTGGAATCATACGCTTTTAGTAACATTTGGAAAAAGGTGGTGCCATCGAAAGTTAGTGCGTTGGCTTGGCAAATGCTACTAAATAGAATCCCCACAATGGATAACCTTTGTCGAAGAGGTATATTACGGATGGAGGATGCTATGTGTGCTCTTTGTGGCGGGTGTGTTGAGCGGACAAGACACTTATTTTTGCATTGTAATTTTGCCGCGGATATTTGGTATGCAATTTGTCGTTGGCTAGGAGTTGTCATTGCGCTACCTCCGGATTTACCAACGTCTTTTAGCGCCCTTGTGGGAGGTGGTTTGAATAAGAGGGCTAAAAGAGGATATTCGATTGTGTGGCTTGCGTTTATTTGGGCTCTTTGGAAGACCCGGAATGATAGGATTTTCAATAATATCGAAGGGATTGTAGGTGCAACGGTGGATGATATTCAACGCCTCTCGTGGATTTGGTTTGTGCATAAGACTTCTAAGGGCCCGTGCCTATTGTATGAATGGGTTTGGAACCCGGGAGATTGTATGCTTCGATGATAATTTTTCTCCGCGCCCCTCGCTTTGATGCCAAGACATTTGTGTTTTTGCTTTTGGCTTGTTCCTGTGTGTATGTGTGTTATTGTGTACTCTTTTATTGCCTCTGTGCATTTTTCTTTCTTTTGCCATTTCACTGCTTGTGTGTGTTGTTGTGGATTTTGGCCTTTTAGGCTGGCTGTATTAAGTGCCTTTGTAACTTGTTCTTGCTGAATGTTGTGTACGTCTTGTACTACTCATTTCCCTCAATAAAATTTTATGCAGTTCAAAAAAAAAAGAAGCGTCTCTATAAATATTGTCATTCATTCCTGTAATATGACATGATTGTAGAAACTTGAAACCCTAACTAATTTGAAACTTTTTCTTTTGATTAGAAAATTTCAAGTTATTCTGACATAGTGCATGGTCTTATAATTATCGTTTCCAATGGTAAAGTAGTAACAATCTGTGGTTCATTTTATAACACCACAAATCCACAATGGTAAAAAATCTGCCACAGCGGTGGCATGACCTGCATTTAACAACACTTCCTCTCCCACAACTACAACTATAACATTTTATTTCACCTTATTAAAAGATTGATTATATGGAGAAGGAACAGGTATCGTGGAATTAGAAATTTGTTTAAGGTGGCGGCGAGGTTGAGCAAGGAGCTGCTCCTTCTTAGTCAAGATGGAATATATTTGTTCTTAGACATTGTTTGTTTTTTTACATCTTGTAAGGAGTATTGCTCCATCTTCATTGTTATTTCAATTCCTATACAGTTCTGGAATTATACAGTAACAGGGGATTTGCAGATTCTGCACTTGGTTTCTATCATATCTTAAGCAAGTAATGCAAATTCAATGAACGGGATATCCAGGAGCATTGAATGAGGCCATTATCAGGTGTTCAGGAGAGCGTAGAACTCTGAAAAACAAATTAACAAAATTATTATTATTATTATATAATAAATCAAAAGCAATTTGAGTAGCACTAAGTAGTGAAATAATTTCTAAGTTATGAAAAAAGTTCAGCTAGGGTACGAAAATCAATTGAAAATGTTCATGATGATGAAAAAGCAACATGAATCAACAAAGTAGAAGAAATTAATTCCCGGAATTAGGGTTTTGAATTCAACAAAATAGAAGCTAGATTAGATTTGATGATGAAACAAATAATAACTTGGAGTAGAACAATTAAGTAATTGAAAAAACGAAATCAATAGAGATGTGGGTGCAGCAGTACCTATATCTGTACCTGTGTCTGTAAAAGATTGATAAGAATGAAGAATAGTGCTTCGTTCACTTTTCGCTCCTTTTTTTCTTTTTTCTCTTTTATTGCGTGTCATCAAGTTTTCTACCCTTATGCAAAATTAACCAAACTGAAAAAAAAAAAAATTAAGTCTTGAGCAAATAATATACTAAAATCAAACATCATCAAATGGCTTGAAAATTTTACCGAGTTTTCCAGTTGGACCGAGTTTCCTCGATCTTGTCACGGGGCCCACTAGCCCTTGTGGGGCATTATTGGACTCAAGAGTCAAGACCCATTAGGTCTTCGTGAGAAGCTGGTGATGGAGGGTCAACAATATGACATAGGACAACAATAGATCAATATATTTATATAAAGCAGCTTTATATTATTAGACATATGTCTCCTTAACATACCACACTTGTTACAAAATTAACCAAACTGAAAAATAAAAATAAGTCTTGAGCAAATAATATATTAAAATCCAACATCAAGTTTTTACTCTCATACAAAATTAACCAAACTGAAAAATAAAAATAAAGTCTTGAGCAAATAATATACTAAAGTCCAAGGTCAACTAAAATCCAAATTCATCAAGTTCTTTGAAAAGTTTGCCAAGTTCCCCATCATTGTTGGACTCCATTGCAAGCATTTTTTCGTACAATGCATCATCCAATTCCTTTTTCTTGGATCTTGTCAAGGGGCCCACTAGACCTTGTGTGGGATCATTAATCACAAGATTATCCATTAGGTCTCCATCAGAAGGTGATGATGGAGGGTCATCAAAAGCTGATGATGGATGTAAAACAAGTGGTTCATCAAATAACCATGAGCGCGACGAATAAGCAGATGATTCTATAGGAACCTACAACCAGGAAAGCAGAAGGTAGATGTATTGTTGTTGAAATGGAAAGAATAGTCAAGGGTATATCTAAACAAATAATTGTGTTGCAACATGTTGATTCCATTGTCACGTTAAAAGTTTCAAGCAACAAACAAAAGCACAATTTTTTTTGGGTGGAAAATCAAACGCATGTATATTTATATTTTAATATGACAAAATTGAATAGTATATATTGATTGTGCTTATCAAAGCATATTGACTGAAAGTTAAAGGGTGTTCTAGAAAAGTACCATCGCATTTTCGTCGAAATATTTGGCATCTGCAAAGATAATAGAGGATTTTTATCGACACAACGAAATAATCAAAAGTGAGAAACATAGATATCAAAATATAAATCAGAGAGAGAGAGAGAGAGAGAGAGATTACGAATATTCGGATACATATCAACTTTTATATTTCCATAAACTAAGGCAATAAAAGAATGCGCTCTTCCCTAAAAGATTGAATTTGAATACAATCATGCACACAAGTGCATTGTAAGATTCACTACTACATTTGGTTATAATCATCAAGCTAAGACATTGAATAAGTTCATGAAAATGTTAAAGGCACTGAGCAATGAACTTCTGAAGAACATATCAAAGGCTGTGTAATTCACAGCATACGTTTATTGGTATATGATATTCATCAAATGCTGAAGAAAAAGTCAAGTGGGCTTACACCGTCCTGGTATGAGATCACCATAGAAAAATCCGAAATCAGCCGCAATACAATAATTATGATCATGATCAAAAAAATTCTTTAACGGCTGTAATCTAAATGGCGGGTCAGGCTTCCTTGGCTGTAATCTAAATGGCAGCGGGTCAGGCTTCCTTGGCTTGCAATCCAAGTGTATATCTATAATAAGCAAGCAAAAAGACATAAGAGTCCAGTGAGGGAAGAGTGTTGTAAATACAATTTGTATCCCAACTGTTCTGCAATAAACTTACTATGGTCAGTCTCATCCAGCTCATTCCAGAAATTGTCATCTTCAGGCTCAAATAGTGTTTTTTGACGTTTAATCCTTTTGTTACTATCTGTCTTGATATTCTTTGATTTTCCATCCAAGACAGTCTCTATAATAAGAAGCAAACAGAAAGGGCATAAGAATACAGTAAGCGAAAAGTTGTCGCAACACAACTATTCCATAATACACTTACTATGGTCATGCTGCTCATCCCCGAATTCGTCATCTTTAAGTACATTGTTTTTTATGGTAGACGACGCTTCAGGCTCAACTGGTGTTTGGTTTGTCAATTTGTTTAGTGGTTTTTGACGTTTAATCACTTTCTTTCCATATCTTTCTATAAGGAGGAAACAAAAACCAATGCAGTAAGATAATAGTACTGCAAATACAATTTGTTATGATAAATTTCTCCAAATAAAGAAAGAGTGGGGTGTGTGTGTAAAGAAATAGAAATCAAACTCAAATTATTTATGCAATTGATTTGTGTACAAGATAAAATTAGCTAGTTGATGCATGTCATGTCCTATAAGCTTTCCCACAAATGAAAAATCATAAATTTATGTTAATTTTCACAGAAACAATGAAATTCAAACCCCATAATATGAAGCACAGACACGCCTTGGATTAGGTGTGTCGTGTCCGACACCGACATTACAATTACATTAAATTACATCATTTTTCAATTTTTTAGTTTTACCTGTGTCTGTGTCGTGTCCGATGTCCGTACTTAACATAAGAACTAAGCTGATAAACTGATAATTAACAACCAAAGCAAGTTTTATACTTACTTTTGGGACGATCCTCATTCATCCTTGAAATTAACAAATTAACAAGTTGCGAAATTGTAGAACTCTTGATGAGAGTGTATAAGTATAACTCTGTAAAACAAATTAACAAAATTATATATCAAATTAATTAATCAGAAGCAACTTATATAACACGACGAGGTTGCGAAATTTCTTGTTCTTCCTAATCCTAACCTAATAGAGAAGTTATGAACACATTTTGCTAGGGTTTAAAAATTGCGTGCAACATGTGCATGATCATGAAAACGCAATATAAATCTCCGAAATTAGGGTTTTGGATTGGAACAAATAAGTAATTCACAAAAGAAAAAGATGAAATCAAGCGAAAAGTGCATGCAGTACTTGTGAGATCAGAATGAAGATAGGAATATGAACATGAATCAGAAAGAATGTTCAATTTTCGCTCCTTTTTCTTGTGTGTGTGTGTCCGCGCCTATTGAATCCTTAACGAGTTAAACGTTTTCTTTTCAGACTTCTTTTATGGGCCATATTTTTGGATTAGGGATTCTAATGATCTAGAATAGAATACAGTACAAATGATGAGAGTTTTTGAGAGGAGAGTTTTTGCTATAATGTTTGATTGGGATCTTATATTTTTGTTACGGTCCAATTTTTTTTAGGTTCACAACTGAAAAATGTTGCACCGCTTCATGCGCTCTCTACCTCTCATATTTTTGTTATAATGATTGATCCCGTTGCGCTGCCTCTCATATGATCCCACGAGCTCTTGTTAATTTGAAAGAAATTCCTTACCATCTCATCCAAGTGTTTTTGGGCTAGAAAGATGTCGTTTGCTAGTATACATATTATCGAAAGATATTTTTAGTATAGTATTTTCTTTTCTGTGTGAGAAATACATTATTGGGGTGTTTTTTCTATTTCCATCATTTTTAAAAAACTACTTTCAGACTGCTTTATACATTTTGGTAGTATAAAGCATTTCTCATGACCTAAACATTTTATTGAAGAGGGAATAAAGAAGTTTAACGTTTTATTGAAAGCTAGTCAGAAGGAAACTTATGCTCAAATCAATAATATTTTTGATGTCGTAAGAAACAATTGGGCTAAGGGGCGTAACCTCTGAGAAAATTTATAAATATGCATGCAGTGTTCTGTTAATATCTTTGTTTTTTCTTACTCAATTTGCTTCGATACAATTAACAGCTTATGTTTTCGTAATAATGTTAGTACTAGTATGTTGTACCTCTCTTTGACAAAAAAAAAATATATTTACTCGTTTAGGGTAGGATGTGAATTTGTACATGTAAGTGTAGATCTTTGTAGAAACTGTTCTGTTTAGAAATCCAAAGGGAGGGAATTTTTCTTAGCAAAATGGGGAGATAGTTCATAGTGTAAGTGATTAATAGAGTGTGTTAAATGGAATGGTGCATCACTCTTTTTTAAATATTAGGAAAAACTCTTATTCTGAAAACAAACAATAAAAAAAGAAGGAAAAACTCTTAATAATACTCATTACATTAGAATTTAGAAAGATACTTTTTTTCTTTCAAAATACTTAAAAACTTACATCCCAATCAAGAAAGACACTAATAACTACTAGTAACAATTCAAATCCCAATTGACCTTGGTACAATTATGTACCTTGAAACATTACATACAGAAGTAAAATCCATATATGGCAGGTATTTAAAAGACTTTGTAAAACAGCAAAGCCAATAACTTAGTAACATAATTAAATTTAGGACTAATGATGTTTTCAGCATTGAGGCAGATCTGGTGGTGGAGGTATAACTGACTGTGATGGGCCAACTCCATTTTCTACCAAAAGTGCTGTTCCCAAACCCCAATTCAGATGAGAATCTATGTGACAATGCAAGAACCAAATTCCTGATTTACCACAATGAAAGAAAAATCACACAATTGGTTAGTAACTTAGTATACAATGCATGCTAATTAAGAGCCTAATATAAACAATATGCAACACATAGAAAAATTGATTAGAAAACAAGTCCGCCACATCAAAGTTTTTGATGTCTCCACAATCATAAATTTATTGTACACCGACCGTGATTTTAAAACATGCATATGACCTATGTGGACAAACACCTTATACAAAACTGACATGTCAACACTGATAATAATTTGAGAAAGTAAATTAATTATTAAATGTTATCACATGTGTCAGTGTCGTGTCAGACATCAAATACACCTTGAATCAGAAGTGTCGGAACTACAATGCACGTGACATCTTAGTATACGAGTAACATAAATGCATAATACCTGGATTATCAGCTTTGAAACGTATGGCAACCCATCCACCAGGAGGTGTTCCAATAGTATTCCTAACAGGTGGATCCACAAGGTTAAACCTAGCAGGATCTGTTCTTGGATTAAAATTTCCAAATCCTGAACCAACTACAAAGAAATGAAATCCATGAACATGCATAGGGTGATCCTCAATAGTTACTATACTAGTATCCTGCAAAACAATCTGAACATTGGAACCATATTTCAACTTAAACAACTTTGTTCCTTTTATAGGTGTCCATAAACCCCTAGGAACATTTCCTGTATAATTGAATTGTATAGGAGGAACAGGAGGAAAATTTGTTGTAAAAACACCAGGAACACCTTGATAGTAAGCTTGCATTAATGAAGTTGTTCTAGGAAGAACAAAAGAATTGTTGTTTATGCTAGCTGCAAATCTTGTTCCATTTGGTCCTTGACACCTTGGACTATTCGGGTTTGTGCAGTTTATTAATCCTAATCCTACAGCGAATAATAAGCTCACATCAACATTTCGAAACACTTTTATTTTTGAAAGCCCTCTAATCCTTGATGTGAATGCAGTTGAAGTGGCCGTGTCGTTAAAAGCCGGTAAAACCGGCAAAATAGGTCTTGAAAATGGTCTGTTTTTGTATTCAAGAATTGCGGTTGTCGTTGTGTTGTCAAATGCAGCATTCATGGCTGTTTGGTAAGCGCGTGCCGCCATGTAGTATCGACCGGGTGGTTGATCGGCTGTGACGAGGACATTGATTGTTTGACCCGGTCCGATCATGAGGACTCTAGTGTTGGATGGTTTTGTGTAAGCAGCATCCATAGCAACAACTGTCATTCTGTGGTTAGCTATTGAAAAGAAGAGTTCTTGATTGAGTGCACTGTTGATGATTCTTAAGAGAATCGTCTCTCCTGCATAGACTTGAAAACGTACAGTTCCTGCATTGTAAATTGTTTACAATTTTAGTCATTTTTATGTGTATGTTTGATATCACGGTGTCATTTTAGTCATTGTAAATTCTTGTATGTTTAGTCATTCTAGTCATTTTTATGTGTAAAACGAATACTGGTATACCCTCTGTGATACAAACCATGGGCGATATCATTTTCATTATTCAATCATTAGAGTAAGGGAAATGATTAAAAGCACGTTTGCAGCATAAATGTAACTGTAACTGCAATCGCAATTTAAAACTAAGTATGGAACTTGGAAGCAATGACTAATTAAAATGATTTCAAACCTTGTCTAGAACATGCATAGAGATCTCCTGGTTGACCATTCATGGTGTATGCAACAGATACATTTGGCGGTGCTCCTGTGAACTGTGTTTGTCTTAAGAGAGTCATTGGATCTCTATCAAACCATTCACCTATACATCATCATAATATAATATGTCAATATGGCTCTGTCTTTGTTGGATATAAATTGAAGAGCATTGCAACTTTGAAGTGTTTATTGATGAAGTAAAGGTTTGATTAAAGTGCAGATTAATAGTATTACATAAGAGTTAGTTTCTATGTCAATAATTCTATAAGGGCCGCCCAATGAACTAAAGCTCCCTTATACGCAGGGTCCGGGAAGGGGTCCCACCATTTTGGTGTATTGTCCACACTCTTACCTTGTTTTTTAAGGACTTGAACCTGTGTCATTTCAGTCATGTGACAACAACTTTACTGTTGCGCCAAGGCTCTCCCTTATGTTTACAAAAAATTCCTTAGATATAGAAGATATTTATTTACTTATACAAGAAGCTATTGTTTCCAAAAATCATAATTATTGGAAGGTTCTTTTGAGAGGTTTATCAACTAGCTATAGTAAGTAGAATAAAGTGATGCTTTTACACTATATAAAGTGATGTTTTTTTTTTTTTGAAGTGAAAGTGATGGTTTATGAACCAATCCCAAATCAAAACTCATTTGACTTTTAAGTTAAATACGATGAAAGTCAAACTTGTTAATGATTGAACAGTTATAACTGACTGACAATGTGAAAAATCTTTACAATGTTGATTGTTGATGCATATGAATTATAAATCCTTACCAAGAAGGATGGGAAATTCTCTCCTTGGGGTAGAGAAAGGATAAGGAGAACCCAATTTTGGATAAACAATGAAAGCTCCATAGACAGTGGCTCTCAAGAAACCAGTGTGAGCATGCCACCATAGTGTTCCTTCTTGGTTTTGGATTGTAAAGCGGTATGTGTAACTTCCTCCTGGTTGGATTGGACATTGAGTCACATAACTAGGCCCATCTGCCCATGGATTTCTCAACATCCTAAAACCATGCCTGTTGCACAAGATACATAAGAAGATTGTGAGAAACATGATAGTGATTTCAGGTATATAATAACAATCTTTTTTGAAAACTCGGTATCCAATCTAAGGACAATTAATCCGAGGACACCAATTTTACCGTCCACTAGCAGAGGTCTAATTGAAGTTATAGTTTTGCACTGTATGGATTGACACGATACAGAAAGTGGCATCAGGAGGATTCAAACTTGAGACCTTGAGAGGAGCACACTCCAAAGTCTCAAGTCTTCACCACCAGACCTATCTATCGGGGTTAAGTATATAATAACATCAACATAGTGAATGTTTGTATAAACCGGTTAATTAAGCACTTCTTATATAAGTGCTTGAGTATAATTTATTAAAAAGATGAAATAAAATCAAACTATTTTTATATGAGTTGTTTTTATTAGCTATTTTAGAGAGCTTATGGAAATAAGCTGAAAACAACTTATGAACATGTTATAAATAGTTTTCATAATCTCTTTTAAATAGTTTCACAATTGCTTATGTCATTAGATAAGGTCAAATAAATAGTTCAAAATGTCCTTAATAAGTAACTTGTCATTTCACTCTGCTCTTTATATTTTTGACTTAAGAGTTGCATGAAATTTAATCATGTAATGAATCGTTTTAAATTGTAATTGCAGCAACGTTGAAATATTTGATATTATAGAAAATTGCAGACAAATGCAACCTGCGCGGTCGCAATTGCAATTGTGACACGGTTAAGGAGACTTCCAAAACCTTTTTCGTAGCGTAGCAGCCACAATTGTACTTACAAACCGCAATTTAAAACCATGTTGAGGATCACTGGATCAGTGAAGATGATAACGACGATGATATTAGTTACCACTTACCAGTGGATGGAGATGTTGTAAGGTCCAGCATTAGTTACTTTGATCACCATAGAATCTCCGTCTCTCGCTTCAATTGTTGGACCGGGAAACTGTCCATTTACAGTGAGTATGTTTCGTGTTCTGCACAGCCTCTTCACTGACTTAGTTTGAATCTATTTCCATCAAACATTGAAGTTAGTTAATTAATTAATTAATACAGTTACAAATTGGTACATAAAAACATATATGTGAATTTGATCATGATAATCAAACAAGCACTTACAACAAATTGATGGTAATGATTTTCTGCAGCAGAAGCAAAGGAAACAATGATAGTAAGTAACCCAAGTAAATAGCATAACATAGTCTTCATTGTTGAATGTGATTTACTTGAGTTGAGTTATGTTACATTTGGTCTATGGTGGGAAATATTTATAATGTTATAAAGTGGGAATTTGAATGAATAAATAATTGTTTTGGTTTTGGGCATTATTTAATTAGTCAACTAAACAGGGTCCAGTTATATATTAGGATAGTTAGTCTAACCATTCAGAGGATTTGGTGCACCCACTGGCCACTAGCCCAATCAAATGATCAATTGTGTAACCAAATGTTATATTCTGTGGTTTAGATGTATGGCATGTAAATACAGCTGAATAAATAAATAATTCTTCTACATAAAGTGCTTGTTTACTAATCATTTACCTAAGTCTTACATTGAAATTTTTTTGTTAGCTAAGAATGTAGCTTACAATAATTTACAAAATCATGAGATCTTTAAGCAAATACTATGTTTTTATGGAATTCTATCACGAGATTATACATGATCGCCATGCTATAATTTATCTAGGTCTACCAACAGAAAATATTTTTCATTAGATTTTGAAATGTTCACACAAAAAAGGCTCATTATATTTATTTATTTTTTGACAAAAAAGGCTCATTATATTAAAACTTGTATTTAAGTCTCACGTTAACTTTGAAAATTGTTGAGTCTGTCCTTTCTATGATAGACGATAGACTATTCAATATATTTAAACCCATCTCCTAGTTTTACATATAAAATACGTTCCTGCCAATTAGACTACTAAACTTACAAAGAAATAGTTTTTTTTCTTCATAAACTAACAATTCCTCTATGTATTATCGAGGATCAGTTTGTGAACCAAACGAGTCGAATTATATATAGTTCAAGTTTAACTTATTTAATTAACAAACATAATTTTTAACTCATGTTCGGCTCATTTGATTCATAAACCAAACTCAACGAATCGAATTGAGTCTCGAATTTTCTTCGAATCGGTTCGGTTCATTGTCACTTGGGTATAATCCTAACACTTCTTTATGAAATCACTTACTAGCTCATAGTTATTTATTTTGTAACAATATATGATCTAATTAACTAATATTGCAAATGTTGATTGCTCACATTTTTTCCCACAAATTAAATTGTTACAGCTCCACCATAATATATGTCATGTATGTTAACCTTTATTTCTATGGAAATTTTCGAAGATGTGAGTATTGGTTGGTGAAATCAATTTTCCGTTCAACAATTGAAACCGCAAGATGATCCCACAGGCCATGTGACAGGAATATGCATTTTACAAACAACATCAATGTACATTATAGTTTTGTCAAAAAAAAAAAAATCAATGTACATTATAGAAATATCTTACGCTGAAACATACGAGCAATTTTTCCACCTAGGATGGAATGGAACCATAACATAAAATAAATTAAAATAATAGGGCAGTTAATTTTGGTTTGGTTGGGTAGACATGAGAGTATTATTTCAAGTTTAGTTGACCACTAAAGTTTAGTAGATGAAATAGTGCTAGTTAGTGCCTTTCATAAACAAACCTACTTTTGCACAATGTGAAAATGGAATTGCTATTGTTAAAAAATAAATAAAATGGAATTGCACACAAGAGGATTAATCATAATTATTATTATTTAGTTCAAGTGGTACGTAGCTACATTATTTTAGTCATTTTCACCTTGTTATTTCTTATTTGTTAGAAAAAGCATTGGTGTTTAGTTGTTTTAGTCATGGTAATAAGCACAAATTTGATACTTTTTCTTCTAGGTTTTTTTTATTTATTTTAATAAACTACAGAAAACCTTCAATTTTATTGAATTTAAACACAAAAAATCACAACAGATATAAATTGATATAATTTTATTTTTTCTGACGGAATAATTTATTTATTATATTGTTATTTTTTCAGTATTAATCTCGAGTTAGATAAAAATAGATACAATTTATAAGAAGAGTCTTAGTAGTCCAAAGTTCATCTATGAAGCAAATGAAAATTTGATTAAAAATTTGTTCTATCCAAAAGACGAATCATATTCTTTTCAAATTCGTTATTTGGTGAAATTTATTAACCAATTGAATTGAATATCTAATTTACTACTATTGTATTTGTGTTGTTGCAGTTTTATCCGGTCAAATGCCTTAGCTTAGTCATATAAAGTATTTAATTAAATAACTGAGCAAATAAATTCTCCTATAAAATTAAAACCAAACATACAATTTTTTTTTTGTTGAAGACAAAAAAAAGTTGTATGTTTGGTTTTAATTTTATAGGAGAATGATTCTTGACATGTAGAATTAATTCTGACATTTTGTCAAAAAAAAAAAGAATTGATTCTGACATGTTTGATTTCTCTGAAGTAGAATTGATTATAGCTGTAGCTAACAATTGTAGTTTCTGACTATAGAATTGATTTTTATACTAAAATTTAATATTCAAAACACGTTTAGTTTTTTTTTTTGATAAGCAAGAAATATTATTAGAAGGGAGTACAAGGGGTACTTGAACCTTTACAACACAAAGAGCGAATCAACAACTACTAAGACAAACAAGAGGATTAAAACACCGATTAAAAAACAGACAAATTAAAGAAGCATTTTACCTAAATCACTTTTAATTGAGTGTATTCAAAAATAAATCATTTTACCTTCAACTCAATTTTAATTTGAATTAATTTTACAAAATCAATTCATTCAAAATTAAATTTTTTCACTACTGAACATACTCGTAATTTATGTATAACCTAAATAAACGGGAGACAGAGACAAAACTTCAAATTCAATCAAGACATTAATTTACTCTATATTTCGAACCTGAACCGCTTCCTGTCAGCAAGTGTGTTGCCTAGTATTAATAGAGAGGTAATAGAGATAAAGAAATGACCGATGATAGAGATAAATACATAAAATGCAATAAAAATGATAATAGTCGGGATCTCCCGACTCGAAAAAGACAGCAACAGATAATTTAAATCTATATATCTCATGTAAATTGTTTAATAATAATATTTCAATGAAGCAGGTTTGATTCGTTTTACTTTCCATATTTCCTTTTTACATACATACATGATAATTGATTATTTGTTCACCTTGTTTTCCATGTATTAGGTAGGTTTCCACCTGCCTTTAAAGTAAAAGTCTCTAACTAACAATATTCATTTTTTAATAACAGCTTGATTTTCTTTAAGTTTAAGCCACATCCCTAATTGGTGTCAAAGTACTGCAGGGCATTATATAAGTTTTTTTTGACTAATGAGATCATATAACTTTGTCAACTCCCTCAATTTCAAAAGCTATAAATTTCTCTTACCGGCCTCGTTAATATGTTACTCCTTCCAATCCACATTTATAAATAAAAATATATGTAATTTTTAAATTTATTAAATAATTGATGTATTTGAATTATATTATAAATGAAGAATTTAATACTACCTCCGATCTTTATTATAAGAAAAAAAATTGTTTTTAGGTTCATAAAATGTTTTATGTATCTAAACTATATTATGAACTAAATACATCAAATATTCTATAAACTTAAAAAATAATTTTTTTCTTATACTAAAGATCGGATGGTGTACTTTTCTCTCCCATTCTCTTATACTACCTCCGTTCTTTATTATAAGAGACAAATCACTTTTTAGATTTTTTATCAAAAAAAAATTAGTTTTTAGATTCATTGAATATTTAATGTACATAATCTATATATTGACCATATACATTAATTATTCAATGTATCTAAAATGTGACTTGTCTCTTATAATAAAGAACGAAGATAATACTTGTTTTCAACGAAGGAGAGAGAAGATGGGAGAAGAGGATCCAATCTCATATATTAATTAAGACATGTAGCTAGATCAATTACAACTTACAAGATTGATGATGCCAAATGTACCAAAAAAAGATTGATTATGCCAATCTTAACACCTTTTACTTCAACAAAAGGGTCAAATACAATAAAAGTGAATAAATCAACTCAGTCCCACAAAGTTACAAACCCAATCCTGAGTTTGAAAAACAAATGTGGAATTTTTTAAAACATGTATTTGTTTATTTTCAAGTGTTAATAAGAAGATGCGACACTTATTGTCAAAAAAAGAAGATAGGACACTTTTGAATGAAGTAGTTGTGATGTAGGAAAAATAAAATACTAACTAACTAAGATTCTTAGAATGATATTGTTTTATTTAAAAAAAAAATGGATGATATTGTTTCAAAAGTAATGAAAATAGTTTTTTTATATAAAAAAAAGTAATTTTATATAATTTTTTATATAATTTTTATATAAAAAAAAGTAATGAAAATAGTTTTTTTATATAATTTTTATTGTTTTAAAAAATGTAAGGAATTTTATTCCCTTCAAAATTTTGACAGTTTGTTATGTTCTTTTAAACAAGTTATAATGTCAATCGATTATAATTGTCGAATGATAGATGAAAATAAAAAATCAATTTTTTACGGGAACGAAAATAATATATAAACAAAACTCATCCAATTCTAAAATTAAAATCATTTGTACAATTGTAGTGATAATGGTGTTAAATTTTGTATGCCTCGACCTCATCTTCTATCCAAATTCCTCAACAAAATTCAGCAATTATAGAAACACATCACATCACAATGGAGTGAGTACATATTATAGGAAAATTACTCTACGCACCCCCCATGTACTCTTTTCCCCCCTAACGGACGCTTATGCCTTCACATCAGCGTTAGCTGAGTTCGGATAATATTGTCTGAACTAAAGGCAATACTTCGGATTATATAATCCGAACCAAGCAGGTTAATGAGTTCGGATAATATTCTCCGAACCCCTACTTCTTAAGACAGCATAGCTCACTTTCTCCAACTTCATTCACACACAATCAAAAACAAACTTCACTCATTTTTTCATTGTTTTAAAAATTTGTTTCAAACTCAAGATTGAAGTGTTGGTGAGGGATTTGCACACACTTTAGAGCGTCAACATAAGGTAATCTCTCACTTGAACCGATTAATTTTTTCATTTGATGTTTTTTGTGTTCATCTGCGTTTTGGGTTTCTGAGATCGCGCAGGTTCGGGAAATATTTCCCAAAATAAGGCTCGAATTGGTTCGGGAAATATTATCCGAAATGGTTCGGATTCTGCGCGTCTGAACTGGCGCGAATGATGTTTGCAAATATTTTTGAATATAAGTTTTTTGGTGTATTGGTTGTTTAAATATGATTGAATATGGTTGTTTTAATATATGTTGATTAGGATTGCTTCAATATAAGTCTTTTAATGTATGTTGATTATGATTGTTTTAATATATGGTTAATGAAAATTGTTATGGTTAGTTGTTTAGACTTATGATTAGTTGATTATGAGAATTGCAAATATTGAATTTGTGTTGATTTTCTGATATTCGTTTTAATGTATTGTAGTTATGGTTGATGCACCGGAAGAAACGGTTGAAATTGAGGCGGTTGTTGTAGATGGTGATGGTGAAAAAAATTCAAATGTTCCTCAAGTTGAGCCTCAACAAGATGTGGTGGTAGAAATTGAGCCTCGAGTTGATTCGAGTTCTAATCGGCCTCAACCCGAGGAAGAGGTAGAAATCGATACAAGTGCTCATTTTTATACCGAAAAAAAAATTCAAACATAGAGATGAATTGATTGCTTGGGTTCGAGGTGAAGCGGCAAAGTTGAATTTTTCTGTTGTCATTGTTAAGTCCGACTTTGGTTCCGATAGAAGAAAGCAATCCTTAGTGTTGGGTTGCGAGAGGGGATGTTTATACAGACCGATAAATAAGAAGCCAAAATTTGAATCGGTTGGAACCAGGAAATGTGGTTGTAAATTTAGGCTCCGGGGTTATTTTCATGCATCTCAAGAGTGGAATCTCACCGTTGTCTGGGGGAAACACAATCATATTATGGACCGTGCTTTAGAAGCTCATTTGGTTGCGGGGCGTTTGAAGCCCGAAGAGAAAGAATTGGTTGTTGAGTTGACAAGGAATTTAATCCCTCCTAGAAATATCATGAATACATTGAAAGAGAGAAACCCGCAAAATTCCACCGTGGTCAAACAAGTTTACAACGTGGTTTGTAGGGAGAAGGTTGCAGTCAGGGGTTCAATGACTGAAATGCAACAACTCTTTAAATGTCTGGGGGATAACAACTATGTTTGCAGGACAAGGACGGTTGGTGAGTCTACAACTGTGCAAGATATCTTCTTTTCACACCCTAAGTCCATAAGCTTGTTCAACTCATTTCCTGATGTTTTGATAATGGACTGCACATACAAAACCAACCGGTATAAAATGCCACTTTTTGAAATAGTCGGTATGACATCGACTAAAATGACATTTTGTGTTGGTTTTGTTTTGCTAAAAAATGAAAAAGAGGAAAACTACACTTGGGCCCTTCAAGCTTGTCGTGGTCTTCTAAGTAACAAAGATATCTTTCCGAAGGTCATTGTGACAGATAGGCAGGATGGACTGATGAATGCGGTTAAGACGGTATTTCCAGAAGCAAAACCGTTGGTTTGTTCTGTTCATGTTAGAAGAAATGTGAAAGCTAAGATGAAGATAACTTGCTTCATTAAAGATGGGGATAAACAGAAGCAGCAAGCTGTGTGGGACAATATTAATCCCTCCTAGAAATATCATGAATACATTGAAAGAGAGAAACCCGCAAAATTCCACCGTGGTCAAACAAGTTTACAACGTGGTTTGTAGGGAGAAGGTTGCAGTCAGGGGTTCAATGACTGAAATGCAACAACTCTTTAAATGTCTGGGGGATAACAACTATGTTTGCAGGACAAGGACGGTTGGTGAGTCTACAACTGTGCAAGATATCTTCTTTTCACACCCTAAGTCCATAAGCTTGTTCAACTCATTTCCGGATGTTTTGATAATGGACTGCACATACAAAACCAACCGGTATAAAATGCCACTTTTTGAAATAGTCGGTATGACATCGACTTAAATGACATTTTGTGTTGGTTTTGTTTTGCTAAAAAATGAAAAAGAGGAAAACTACACTTGGGCCCTTCAAGCTTGTCGTGGTCTTCTAAGTAACAAAGATATCTTTCCGAAGGTCATTGTGACAGATAGGCAGGATGGACTGATGAATGCGGTTAAGACGGTATTTCCAGAAGCAAAACCGTTGGCTTGTTCTGTTCATGTTAGAAGAAATGTGAAAGCTAAGATGAAGATAACTTGCTTCATTAAAGATGGGGATAAACAGAAGCAGCAAGCTGTGTGGGACAATATTGAGCGCTCTTATGAGGCTATTATGTTTTCAGAAACTGAAGAGGAATATGCTGAGAATCTTGAAGAGTTTAAGATTGTGTGTAAGAGGTGGCCAAGATTTGTGAGGTATTTGGAAAGAAGTGTTTTAAACACTGATAAACATAAGTTTGTGCCAGCGTGGACTAACCGCATTATGCATTTTGGCAATACTACAACCAATATAGTTGAGTCTGCACATGGTAGATTGAAAAAATACTTGACAGACTGTCAGAATGATTTTGTTAGGTTATGGGAATCGATCCACAAAAGTTTGGTAGGTCAGTTCACTGAGATACAGGGTTCTTTTGGTAGGAGTTTGTCTTTTGCTGAACACAGACATAAGGGAAAAATCTTGTACAAGAATCTGGTGTTTAAAGTTTCTAGAGACCATTGGATATTATTTCTCAAGAAGAAAAAAGAGTTGAAGATGTTGGTATGAACTCCCTGGTATGCGGTTGTGTGCTTACAGCAACACATGGGTTGCCTTGTGCATGTAATCTTGCTACAAAGATTCACGACAAGCTACCTATTACACTTGACAAGGTGAACAGTCATTGGAAAAAGTTGGTGTTCAATGACGGCGAAGCCGGTGAAGTCGAAGATGATTATTTGTGCTTAGAAGAGTGGAATGCTATTCAGGTTAATTTAATTTTAATAATATTTACCCGTTTTAATATTTCATATTTTCAAACTTATGACATTAATATGTTTACAATTTTTTTGTAGGAGTGATGACACATTATTTGTGTGTTATTTAGGCCTTTATTCATGAGTTATTTCCTGCCAATATGGTGATCAAACCATGTTTTAATGCAATTTCATTAGTTTATTTAGTTTTGAGTCTAGAATTATGTATTAGGAATAATTATGTAATTTTGATGAAAAAGAGTTAGTTTAGAGGCAACTTATGTCAAGGCATGTTTTTGGTTCTGGATCGTCATCAAAAGGCATCTACTGATAATGACTGTCAAGACATTGAGTTCCGTACAAGTCAACAAGTCAAGCGCTGCTAGAAGACAAATCTGGGAATGTGCTAGAACATTGTGAAAGGCATCTTTGGAGGATAAGGATGACTGGCTGGCTTGCCAGCTGTCAGCATCACAAGTGATTGTACTATGATTAAGTGGTCCTTGCAAATGGAATATCCTTTATTCCTTGGGCCTAGTAGTCACAATTAAGGTTGCACCCGATCCAAGAAGGATTGTCCTATAAATACACGTCCCTAAACCTAAAAATGCATGCTTGGAACTTAGAGAATAGATCTGAGAAGAAGAAGAGTAGCTGCGCCGTTTGAAGAGCTAATCCGTCGCAGGAGGCGACCGGTGATAACGAGAGGCACGACAGTGTCTGTAGGAGTATCTATTGCATTGTAATGGGTATCACTACTTTACTTGTTATTATTGTTGTTGTTTCTATGCTCATTCTGAGCTAAACTCTTTGTAGTTGAGATTATGTGAAGTTTAATATAATGAATGAAGTATTTATGTGAATGAATGATTGTTCTTGTGTCATCTTTAACTTTATGTTTTTATGAAAATACATTTATTTCTTTGACTGATCAACTTAGATTTAAATACAAGTTGCATGTGTAGAGACATCTAGCATGTTAATGGAAATAATAAAGTTAATAAGGTTAAGTGGGAGCAGACATGTAATCCCTACCTTTTCTTATGGATAAGTTAAGGGCCTTAGTGGGATCAAGCACGTTCTTTTCTGAACTCTAATGGGATTAATAGTAACCTCGACAGAGCCAGTTCATTATACCCCATTTTAATATCTAACGTTGTAGACATACACCACAAGGCAAGCTTGCTCACAGATGGCACGACAGTAGTTATCATTCACTATGCTTCGTTCATGTATTAAATGGATCTTAATCTCAGCTACCCTTTTATTCTTGTTTTCAACCATCACTTTATATAACTGCTATTTTACTTATTGTGTTAAAAACCAAATATGTTTTGTTACCATTACAATAGACTAAACACTTTATTTGAACTTGGAATGTATAACCCTTAGACTATTCCCTGTGGGTTCGACACTCTTTTCACTTATTACTTGCTATGATTGACTGCGTATACTTGCTTATCACATTTGCCAACCATCAAGTTTTTGGCGCCGTTGCCGGGGAATAGCACGGTTTTAAGTTCCATTTTCATTTATTGTAGTTTTAGTTTATTGTTGTCATTTGATCTTTTCTGTCAAGTGTGAAATTCTGGCAACCAGACAGACAAATGCTGTGCACAACGTTAGCACTAGTGTCCGAGCATTTGTCACACAATAATAAAATAACTTAGCGTAGCAAAGTAAAATAAGCGTGACTGAAAAGTAAAGAACACAATGAGTTTGTTAACCCAGTTCGGCGCAACTTGCCCTAGTCTGGGGGATACCAATCCAGGAATGAACCCACTATAATAGCTCTAGTGAAATACACCAACGTAGCCTCACTACTTGGTTATGCACCTAGACCCTATCCCGTGCTGCTCTACCTAGGAACTCCTAGATATGAGACCCCGTCTCAATTCCTACCAAACAGTACAACCAGCACTATTATCACTTGTTCTTTTGAATGGTTGAAAAGTCACACTTTCAAGACACAACTAACTCCGTACTTCACAGCTTAGGAGTAGTACACAGTTACAACTCAATAACACACAGAGAACTTGAAACATGATTCAACAGGAAGTTCATCTAAGTAGAAAACAAACATATTTCCTTTTCTTGAACCAGTAAACAAGATTTCATTTGAAGAAGATTTTTTAATTTCACATGTGTGAGGTTTAAAAATAACTTCATAACCATTGTCACATAATTGACTTATGCTCAATAAGTTATGTTTAAGTCCAACAACATATTGCACATTTTCAATCTTGCCAGAATTAATCTTACCAATGATGCCTTTACCTTTTATATTAGCTTTTTCATTGTTTCCAAAAGTGACTGTGCCACCATCCTTTTCAACAAGTGACAAGAAGTTTTGTTTATCTCCAGTCATATGTCTTGAGCATCCACTGTCCAAGTACCATGGCTTTTTCTTGACTGCTAGATGACATTCCTGCACTTGATGTTAATAATGTCTTAGGTACCCATAATCTTTTGGGTCCTTGAGAGTTAGTTTGCCTCTTAAAAGGTCTTCTTTCATTTTGATATGAATGTTTCTTAATAGAGGTTTCATTATCAAAAAAACTTCTCTGATTATTCTGTGAATAATTCTGTTGAGAATGTCTGGAGAATGTTCTCCTGTTCTGTTGATACTTTCCGAGAACGTTGTGAGAATGTTCTCTCTGAATATTTCTTTCATATTTCAGCTTTCTGTTTTTTTTAAAACAGAATTTTTCAAGATGTCCTTCTTTGTTACAAAAAGTACATTTGTATTTTGTGACTCTTTGACTCTTTTGTGGAACAAAAAACTTTTCATATAGTTTTTGACTTTGATGGTTTCTAAAACCTACTCCAGTTTTGTCTAAAGCTCCAACTTGTGATCCCATAATATTTTCAAAAGTTTTTGTAGAATTTACAAAACATGTTATATCATTTTCTAATTCAGAGATGGTCTGTTTCAAAATAATATTTTCTTCTTGAATTTTAGAACATTCTTGAGACTTAATTTTATCAATTTCTATTCTATGACTTTCTTGCATGCTAAAAATAATTTCATTTAGTTTTCCTACTTCAGTTTTATACTTATCTTTTTCTAAGGTTATCTTAGTGATCTCATTTCTAAGTTGTCCATTTTTTTGAGAAATAAGTTGAGAGTCATATAATAAGTTATCAAATAAATGTTCAGTTTTTTGACATGATGCACAAGGATCAAGAGTTACCTCAGAGTTTGATTTTGTCATGAAGCACATGTTGGCTTCTTGTTCTTCTTCATCTTCATCTGTCACATCCCATGTAGTCATCAATGATTTCTTATTGAAGGATGGTTTCTTTGCTTTTGGACATTCATTTTTGTAGTGTCCAAATTGCTCACAACCATAGCATTTCACTTTGCTTAGGTCTGTTTCAGGTTTGATTCCATTTCTTCTAGCTGGAAATTTTCCTTTGAGTTGATTCTTTCTCTGCAGCAGCCTTTGGATTCTTCTGGTGATAAGTGCTAGCTCTTCCACATTATCTTCTTGTAGAAAATCACTTTCATCTTCATCATTCTGAGAACATTCTGTCTCTTGAGTATCCAAGGCAATCATTTTCTTTTTGATTGGTTTATCTTCCATAAGAATTGATTCATGAGCTCTTAGTGATCCAACCAAATTTTCTATCTTCATTTCAGTTAGATTCCTTGCTTCTGTAATAGCTGTGACAATATGTCTCCAACTCTTTGGTAAGCATCTTAGGATCTTTCTTACTCTCTCATGTGTAGTATATGTTTTTCCTAGAGAGTTGAGTTCATTTATGATGATTGTGAACCTTCCATACATTTGATCCACTGTTTCATCTTCTTTCATTTCAAAGAGCTCAAACTTTCTTACTCCAATGTCAATCCTTGTTTCTTTGACGTGACTAGTTCCTTCATGATGCGTTTGTAGTGTTTCCCACATTTCCTTTGCTGTCTTGCATTCCATAATTCTATCACACTCTTCTCTAGATAAAGCACTTTTCAAGAATAACTTAGCTCTGTTGTTTAGAAGCACTCTTTCTGATTCTTGAGTAGTCCATTGATCTTGACTCTTTGGCTTTGTAACATCTTTATCAGTGATGGTTGGTTGAAATTCTCCATGTTCAATAACTGACCACATGTAGTTGTCTTGTGATCTAAGAAATAACTCCATTTTGTCTTTCCAATAATAATAGTCTTCTCCTTCAAATAGAGGTGGTCTATTTGATGATCCTCCTTCAGCTATGAACTTTGCGCCTTTAGCCATTACTTCCTTCCTGAATCTTTTCCTCTAGCACTTGTTAGATGCTCAGTCTTAGAGACCGTGCTCTGATGCCAATTGAAGTAGCAAAGTTTTTTCACAAGAAAGGGGGGGTTTGAATTGTGACCCTTTAAAATTAAACTCAATTTGTTAGTAGTATAAATTATATGATAAATCAAAACTTAAATGAATGAATTAAACCAAAACAGATAGCAGAGAATGTTAAGAGAATGTTCTCTGATCAGCCTATGTTAGATTGCAGAGAACGTTCTTGTAATATTCTTTCAGAATATTATGGTGTGTGTAAGTGTGTCTGTTTTGCAAGAGAATAAGGATAAAGAGAAGGAGTATAACACAAAGAGTTTATACTGGTTCACCCTTAATTGGGCTAGTCCAGTTTCCCACACCAAGTGAGGGTTTCCACTATTCTCTTTTGATCTTAAGCCCAAGACCAAAAACTTCTGTCAAGCTATACAAGCTTATCTTCCACCTTATACCCAAGGTGATCTCTACCTTTCCTTCTAAGGTAGTTACTCAACCAATAGTAACGTATTGATGAGCAAGTTCTTTTCTTATTACAAAGAGTTGTTTGGATCTAAAGCTTAACAACAAACCAAACCAGGTTTATAAAGCTTTCTAAGTAACTATAAAAATCTCTCTGAAAATCACTCAAATGAATTGCTGATCCAAGTGTGCAATTATGAAGCTTTGGAGTGAAAGAGATCAAAAGAAGAGTTTATGATTCTTGTGCGTGAAAGACAAGTAATTGATGATTGATATTGCTTCAAAACTCTTGCCTTGCTCCTGCTGTATTCCATGCTATTTATAGTTGTTGAAGAGCCTTTGGAATCTTGGAGAATGTGTGAGAAAATCAGAGAACATTAAACTAGCCGTTACTCACATATAAAAAGTGAGCTGGAGAATGTTCTGAGAATGTTCTCCAAGAGGAGCGTCTTGATGAGCTGGCATTGTACTATCATTGCTTGATGAGCAAGTGTGACCGTTGCCTTGAATTCTGCTGTCATATGAGAACAATGCTTCAGGGAGAATGATGAAAGAACATTCTCACAGAACAGTGTGCATTCTCTTGTGATATCTTCATAGAATAGTGGGAGAATGGTGTGGGGACAGCTTTATCTTCAAGTAACCAGCTGTAACTGATCAAGGGCTGTTGGAAAAGTACTTTGCAAGTACAACCTTGATGAATAGTAGAGTGTAGCCTTTGTTGGAGAAAAGACTAACACATCTTGGAGAATGAACATTGAATAAGTCTTTGCAAGTACATAACAACTCATAGTTAGAAAGTTGTTGTCTTCTCCTCATTGGTCCATGTTCTTCTCTATCATAATAAATTCAGATATTTAATTTATTATGCCTATGAGGTCAAAGAACATTCTTTGGCACATGCTCCATGTGATGGCTTAAGATAGTAAGTCCCATAAGATGTTTGATCAAGATTCTTGCCATAATGGAATAAGTTGTTGTAGAGATCTTGTGCTTAAATTCTCATGAAAAGTCCTCCTTTGTCTTGTTCATTTATCACTTAAAATAAATAAGTGTTTTGACTTTGAAGAACAAACACGTTGGAGTCCAGAGAATGATGAGAGAATGATGTCTGTCTTTCTTGTATCATTCTCAGAGCTGATATCAAATGTTTTGCTTTGCATAATAATTCCTATCTTTTTAATATCACTCAAAAGCACTTGTTAGATAACACAATGACCAAAATTATACATTAAAATATAATTAAGAGGTTTGTTATCTTTAAAACAATAAATTGGGATTTTGCCTCAACAATCTCCCCCTTTTTGATGATGACAAACTTCTTGAATTATGTTTTAAATGATTAATTTTGGTTTAATCAAATCTCAAGTAATATGAAAATATTAGTGCCTTAATATTTCAAGCTCCCCCTCAATTCAAGCATTCATAAATCAAATAAAATTTAAACAACTTGATATGATGCAAATTGAGACATAACCATGAATTATATATATTAATTAATCCAAAATCTCACAAAGTGAGAAATAAACATAGATCAGAGTACATGGATTAATACAAAAGGATTTCATGGCATAAAAACAAGAATACATACTACTAGAAGTTCACAACAAGTACTGTTCAAAAGAACTTCCTATAATATCTATTTCAAAAAGATCAATTCCAGAGAATGATCAGGGAATGTTCTTGCAGACTTGAAAAGCTTGAAACTTGATTGATTAAAACTGAAAGATGATTGATAAAAAGACTTCTTTTCTACTCCCCCTTGTTTTCCCAAACTATTCTCCCCCTTTGTCAGAAATCAAAAAGGAGGGGGCTAGGGTAAAAAGGATTAGAACTCAGTAGAAGCAGATGATGAAGATGAGGTACTAGGGGATGGGAAATTATCAAACACTGGCATTGGATCAGCAAAGGGTGGTGAGATTCCAAATTTTGGACAAACTTCAGTTTCAGCCCATTTTTTCATGATCATTTGCTGGTTCATCATATGCTGCATCATGTTGTTCTGAATCTCTAAAGCAAGCATTATCTTGGCCTGGCCTTTTCTCAGCTTAGCATTTTCCTTCTCAAGCTTTTGCTGCTTAGTTGGCCTAGTGTATGAAGGACCACCAACTAACTTAGGAGAATATCCTAAAAACCTATCCCAAGCTTCAGCTGAAGTAGTACTTCCAGGTGAAAGGAAGGTACTCAGAGTTCCAAAAGAGGAAGGGATTTAAGGTAAAGATTGAGATGAGTTGGTACCTCCTTGAAAGTGATTGTCAGGACTCAACAAGTTTTGCACAAACTCAGCATGAAACATGTTTTCTAAACTCCCTTGAGAAGAGTTCATAACTGGAGAGAACAAGGTGGAATTCATTGAAGAAGTTGGAAAAAATCCTTGGAGTTGTTTACCGGTTCTTGGTGGATGGTTGGTAAAAGATGTTCCAAAGTGTAAAGAGGTGTCCCAATATGATGGAAGGGTATCAGTAGAGGCTCCAAAAAGAGTTGAGGTGTTTTCCATGGCAGGGAGAACGTTCTCTTGTTGTTCTCCTGCAACCTCAGTCTCTGGGAGAACGTTCTCCTGACGTTCTCCTGCAACATTTTCTTCTGGGAGAACATTCTCTTGATGTTCTCCTGCAACATTCTCCTCAGGTGTTGCCTCTCTTCAAGCCAGTGATTTTCACAACTTTTTCTTCTAATTCATTCTTCATATGACTAAGATTTTTGACACCAAAAGTAGAGCAAGCATTTTCACAAGTGTAACCAGACAGATCAACCTTAAACTCTTCAAAGACTTTTGTCAAAAACATACCATAGGGTAAAGCAACTTTCCTAGTGCCAGATAAAGCTATATGCATCATATGTTGCAGAATGATATGGGGAAGAGAGAGCCTTTTACCTTTAAACAGATGATACATAACCAACATATCATTGTCTGTGACTTTATCTTTGCTTCCACTCTTTGGAAAGATGTTGTGGAGGCAGAGGTTGTGAAGCATTTTAAAATCATGTTGCAGCTTGGAAGAGGTTGGTGTAACCATCATAGCACCTTCCTTGGTGAACATTTTAACAATGAGCTCATCCTTGTCAAGATTGAGAGCAGAAAACCAATCTCCCCCATAGAGAGTGGAACCATCACAGGGAATTCCCAAAAGCTTTCCAATCTTTTCTGGAGTTAACTCAATCTCAGTTCCTTTGAGATTTGAGACTAAAACATCTTTGTCAGGACTCACTTTGGCATTGAAGTAGAAGGCTTGAATCAACAAAGGAAATATGGACTCTTTGATCTTGAAAAAAGAGGTCCAATCCAGCTTGTCAGTGAACTTGGTCAGATCAATACCATTTTTCTTCAACTCATCAAAATCAAAAAACTTGCCAGCACTGATTGGCTTGATTTTCCAGTAGTCATTGAACTTTTCTAATTGCTCAGGGTGAATCAATTTCACATTTCTCTGTCTTGGCTTTTTCTCAGCAATAGAAAGCTTTTCTTTCTTCTTTTCCTTGGCAGTTTCAGATTTTGCAGAAGAAGAAGATGTTTTAGGCTTGGTGATTGGGGTGGTTCGTTTGAGAGTGATGATAGGAGGGGATTTCTCACGTGTTTCTTCCTTTTCCTCTTCTTCATCAGAATCAGATATGGTATGCACAGTATTGTCAATAACCACATTTCTCTTAGTACCAAATCCAGACAGAATGCGTGCAGACCTCCTAACGGTGCATGCATCAAAAGACTTTGTTCTTCTCATTTTCCTTACATAAGGAGGTGACTTTGTGTTAGGTTCAACAGAGGGTGTTTGTTGATTTGGTTCAACAATGTTTGATGTTGGAGAAGGTGGGTCAGAAAAGTTTAGGGAAGATGAAGAGTTTGGTGAGGGTGAAGCTGGTTTAGGAGAAGACGATTTAAGGTGTTCACCAGATTGAGACACAACAGAGGTTTTAGGTGAAGGATTTTGTGAAGGAGAAGGATTGTGTTCACTTGCTACAGTGGCATTTGGAGAAGAGGGTTTATGCAGCGGAGTAGAGGGTTTAGGTGAAGAAGGTTCAGTTTGGAGATCATTCAAAGAATGATTAGAGAAAGCTTCATTATTTAGAGGAACAAAAACAATGAGGGCTTTTGACAGATCTTCTTGGCTCATTTCATCAAAATGAACAGTGTCTGAGTGAGTTTCAGACGGAGGTGGTGACGCTGGTGATGGGGGTGATGGAGAACGAGGAGGAGAAGGCGATGGTGAAGGGGTTCTATTTCTCCTAAGAACTGGAACTTTTGTTCTTGCCATTGATGAAGGTATGAGGTAGTTGGAGAGAGAAAAGAAAACTGATTTGATAAAGATGAGAAGAAGAAGGAGCGGTTGAGTTTTGAAAGAGAAAAGGTAGTGGGTAGTTTTGAGTAAAAAGAGAGAGATAAGCCTATGATGTGAGATAGTAAGGATATGGTAGGATACTATTTATGATGGTAATGATGGTACCTTTAACTATTAAAAAAGGTTTGTAGGGAGATAGCCTAAGTACAACAAGGGGACTTAATAGATTTCATTCTCCAAGAACATGTACTACCAAAAAATAATATGAAAACATATAAAATGCATATGGATGAAATTAAAATGACTGAAAACCAAAGTCATAAAATTTTTAGAGAATGTTCTCATTTCATTCTCCTAAAAACGTGTTTCACAAGGAATTGGGATTTTTGATGATTTTCAAATTTTCTTTGATAAAATTGAAACGATCCTCAACCAATGGTTTAGTAAAAATATCAGCAAGTTGATTTTTAGTATCCACAAAAATTAATTCAACTTCTTTTTTACTAACATGATCACGTATAAAATGATGCTTGATTTCAATGTGTTTTGACCTAGAATGCTGAATGGGATTTTTTGACAAATTAATAGCACTAGTATTATCACAAAGAATTTGAATGTTTGTGTACCTTAATGAGAAGTCTTCAAGTTGGTTTCTGATCCATATCACTTGAGAACAACAATTTGCTTCTTGTTGATTGTAACCTTGTGCTACAAGTCTAGCCTTATTTCTGATTACCTTGCCATCTTCATCAAGCTTGTTTCTGAACACCCATCTTGTTCCAATGATTGAATGATCTTGAGGATGTGGTACTAAATCCCATACTTTATTCTTCTCAAATTGTAGCAATTCTTCTTTCATAGCTTCAACCCATGATTCATCAGAGATAGCATCATCTATAGATCTAGGTTCAATTTGAGAGATCATTGCGAGATCATTCTCCAAATTTTGAAGAGCTCTTCTAGTTCTTACACCATCTTCAGTGTTTCCAATAATTTGATCTTGAGGATGATTGTTCACTAATCTCCATGTTTTAGGAACACTAGGTAATGACTCTTGATCAACATTGAGTGGTGGTTCTTCATCATTGTTTATTGAAGGTTCTTGATTGTTATGAGCTTGTGAATTTTTCTCACTTTCTTCTTCTTCCTTTTCTTCAGTGATGATATTTGGATTTATTTCTTCAAACTCATCAAATTTGACATGCATACTTTCTTCTACAGTTTGGGTTCTAAGGTTGTAGATTCTGTAGGCTTTAGATGTGAGAGAATAACCCAAGAATATTCCCTTGTCTGACTTTGAGTCAAATTTTCCCAAGTTATCTTTGATGTTTAAGATGTAACAGTAGCAACCAAAGATATGAAAGTATGAAACATTTGGTGTCCTCTCTTTCCAAAGTTCATAAGGTGTTTTGTTGAGAATTTTTCTGATGGTTACTCTATTCAAAATGTAGCAGGCAGTGTTGACAGCTTCAGCCCAAAAGTATTTCTCCACATTTGATTCATTCAACATTGTCCTAGCCATTTCTTGCAATGTTCTATTTTTTCTTTCAACAACACCATTTTGTTGAGGAGTTCTTGGACAAGAGAAATTGTGAAATATGCCATTTTCATCAAAGTATGATTCAAAAAAAGAGTTTTCAAATTCTCCTCCATGATCACTTCTTACTGAAATAATTTTGGAGTCTTTTTCATTTTGAACCCTTAAGCAAAAAGCTTTAAATGCCTCAAAGGATTCATCTTTATGTTTTAAAAATAACACCCATGTAAATCTTGAAAAATCATCAACAATGACAAAACCATAATTTTTGCCACCAAGACTAGTAGTTTTGATAGGTCCAAATAAATCTATGTGAAGTAATTCAAGAGGCTTCTTTGTTGATACAAAATCTTTTGGTTTGAAACTACTTTTAACTTGTTTTCCTCTTGTACAAGATTCACATACTTTATCTATATCAAAACTGATCTTTGGTAAACCTCTTACTAGGTCAAGTTTGGAAAGTTTTGAAATTGTTTTCATGCTTACATGACCAGTCCTTTTGTGCCAAATCCATTTGTCATTTTCAAGAGAGATAAAACATGATTCAACAGGAAGTTCATCTAAGTAGAAAACAAACATATTTCCTTTTCTTGAACCAGTAAACAAGATTTCATTTGAAGAAGATTTTTTAATTTCACATGTGTGAGGTTTAAAAATAACTTCATAACCATTGTCACATAATTGACTTATGCTCAATAAGTTATGTTTAAGTCCAACAACATATTGCACATTTTCAATCTTGCCAGAATTAATCTTACCAATGATGCCTTTACCTTTTATATTAGCTTTTTCATTGTTTCCAAAAGTGACTGTGCCACCATCCTTTTCAACAAGTGACAAGAAGTTTTGTTTATCTCCAGTCATATGTCTTGAGCATCCACTGTCCAAGTACCATGGCTTTTTCTTGACTGCTAGATGACATTCCTGCACTTGATGTTAATAATGTCTTAGGTACCCATAATCTTTTGGGTCCTTGAGAGTTAGTTTGCCTCTTAAAAGGTCTTCTTTCATTTTGATATGAATGTTTCTTAATAGAGGTTTCATTATCAAAAAAACTTCTCTGATTATTCTGTGAATAATTCTGTTGAGAATGTCTGGAGAATGTTCTCCTGTTCTGTTGATACTTTCCGAGAACGTTGTGAGAATGTTCTCTCTGAATATTTCTTTCATATTTCAGCTTTCTGTTTTTTTTAAAACAGAATTTTTCAAGATGTCCTTCTTTGTTACAAAAAGTACATTTGTATTTTGTGACTCTTTGACTCTTTTGTGGAACAAAAAACTTTTCATATAGTTTTTGACTTTGATGGTTTCTAAAACCTACTCCAGTTTTGTCTAAAGCTCCAACTTGTGATCCCATAATATTTTCAAAAGTTTTTGTAGAATTTACAAAACATGTTATATCATTTTCTAATTCAGAGATGGTCTGTTTCAAAATAATATTTTCTTCTTGAATTTTAGAACATTCTTGAGACTTAATTTTATCAATTTCTATTCTATGACTTTCTTGCATGCTAAAAATAATTTCATTTAGTTTTCCTACTTCAGTTTTATACTTATCTTTTTCTAAGGTTATCTTAGTGATCTCATTTCTAAGTTGTCCATTTTTTTGAGAAATAAGTTGAGAGTCATATAATAAGTTATCAAATAAATGTTCAGTTTTTTGACATGATGCACAAGGATCAAGAGTTACCTCAGAGTTTGATTTTGTCATGAAGCACATGTTGGCTTCTTGTTCTTCTTCATCTTCATCTGTCACATCCCATGTAGTCATCAATGATTTCTTATTGAAGGATGGTTTCTTTGCTTTTGGACATTCATTTTTGTAGTGTCCAAATTGCTCACAACCATAGCATTTCACTTTGCTTAGGTCTGTTTCAGGTTTGATTCCTTTTCTTCTAGCTGGAAATTTTCCTTTGAGTTGATTCTTTCTCTGCAGCAGCCTTTGGATTCTTCTGGTGATAAGTGCTAGCTCTTCCACATTATCTTCTTGTAGAAAATCACTTTCATCTTCATCATTCTGAGAACATTCTGTCTCTTGAGTATCCAAGGCAATCATTTTCTTTTTGATTGGTTTATCTTCCATAAGAATTGATTCATGAGCTCTTAGTGATCCAACCAAATTTTCTATCTTCATTTCAGTTAGATTCCTTGCTTCTGTAATAGCTGTGACAATATGTCTCCAACTCTTTGGTAAGCATCTTAGGATCTTTCTTACTCTCTCATGTGTAGTATATGTTTTTCCTAGAGAGTTGAGTTCATTTATGATGATTGTGAACCTTCCATACATTTGATCCACTGTTTCATCTTCTTTCATTTCAAAGAGCTCAAACTTTCTTACTCCAATGTCAATCCTTGTTTCTTTGACGTGACTAGTTCCTTCATGATGCGTTTGTAGTGTTTCCCACATTTCCTTTGCTGTCTTGCATTCCATAATTCTATCACACTCTTCTCTAGATAAAGCACTTTTCAAGAATAACTTAGCTCTGTTGTTTAGAAGCACTCTTTCTGATTCTTGAGTAGTCCATTGATCTTGACTCTTTGGCTTTGTAACATCTTTATCAGTGATGGTTGGTTGAAATTCTCCATGTTCAATAACTGACCACATGTAGTTGTCTTGTGATCTAAGAAATAACTCCATTTTGTCTTTCCAATAATAATAGTCTTCTCCTTCAAATAGAGGTGGTCTATTTGATGATCCTCCTTCAGCTATGAACTTTGCGCCTTTAGCCATTACTTCCTTCCTGAATCTTTTCCTCTAGCACTTGTTAGATGCTCAGTCTTAGAGACCGTGCTCTGATGCCAATTGAAGTAGCAAAGTTTTTTCACAAGAAAGGGGGGGTTTGAATTGTGACCCTTTAAAATTAAACTCAATTTGTTAGTAGTATAAATTATATGATAAATCAAAACTTAAATGAATGAATTAAACCAAAACAGATAGCAGAGAATGTTAAGAGAATGTTCTCTGATCAGCCTATGTTAGATTGCAGAGAACGTTCTTGTAATATTCTTTCAGAATATTATGGTGTGTGTAAGTGTGTCTGTTTTGCAAGAGAATAAGGATAAAGAGAAGGAGTATAACACAAAGAGTTTATACTGGTTCACCCTTAATTGGGCTAGTCCAGTTTCCCACACCAAGTGAGGGTTTCCACTATTCTCTTTTGATCTTAAGCCCAAGACCAAAAACTTCTGTCAAGCTATACAAGCTGATCTTCCACCTTATACCCAAGGTGATCTCTACCTTTCCTTCTAAGGTAGTTACTCAACCAATAGTAACGTATTGATGAGCAAGTTCTTTTCTTATTACAAAGAGTTGTTTGGATCTAAAGCTTAACAACAAACCAAACCAGGTTTATAAAGCTTTCTAAGTAACTATAAAAATCTCTCTGAAAATCACTCAAATGAATTGCTGATCCAAGTGTGCAATTATGAAGCTTTGGAGTGAAAGAGATCAAAAGAAGAGTTTATGATTCTTGTGCGTGAAAGACAAGTAATTGATGATTGATATTGCTTCAAAACTCTTGCCTTGCTCCTGCTGTATTCCATGCTATTTATAGTTGTTGAAGAGCCTTTGGAATCTTGGAGAATGTGTGAGAAAATCAGAGAACATTAAACTAGCCGTTACTCACATATAAAAAGTGAGCTGGAGAATGTTCTGAGAATGTTCTCCAAGAGGAGCGTCTTGATGAGCTGGCATTGTACTATCATTGCTTGATGAGCAAGTGTGACCGTTGCCTTGAATTCTGCTGTCATATGAGAACAATGCTTCAGGGAGAATGATGAAAGAACATTCTCACAGAACAGTGTGCATTCTCTTGTGATATCTTCATAGAATAGTGGGAGAATGGTGTGGGGACAGCTTTATCTTCAAGTAACCAGCTGTAACTGATCAAGGGCTGTTGGAAAAGTACTTTGCAAGTACAACCTTGATGAATAGTAGAGTGTAGCCTTTGTTGGAGAAAAGACTAACACATCTTGGAGAATGAACATTGAATAAGTCTTTGCAAGTACATAACAACTCATAGTTAGAAAGTTGTTGTCTTCTCCTCATTGGTCCATGTTCTTCTCTATCATAATAAATTCAGATATTTAATTTATTATGCCTATGAGGTCAAAGAACATTCTTTGGCACATGCTCCATGTGATGGCTTAAGATAGTAAGTCCCATAAGATGTTTGATCAAGATTCTTGCCATAATGGAATAAGTTGTTGTAGAGATCTTGTGCTTAAATTCTCATGAAAAGTCCTCCTTTGTCTTGTTCATTTATCACTTAAAATAAATAAGTGTTTTGACTTTGAAGAACAAACACGTTGGAGTCCAGAGAATGATGAGAGAATGATGTATGTCTTTCTTGTATCATTCTCAGAGCTGATATCAAATGTTTTGCTTTGCATAATAATTCCTATCTTTTTAATATCACTCAAAAGCACTTGTTAGATAACACAATGACCAAAATTATACATTAAAATATAATTAAGAGGTTTGTTATCTTTAAAACAATAAATTGGGATTTTGCCTCAACAAGATCCTGGTATCTTTACAATACCCTGCACCATTGGAGATGTACATGTAGGTCAAGCTCTATGTGACCTAGGAGCAAGCATTAACCTAATGCCCTTATCTGTTTTCAACAAGTTGGGTATTAGTGCTGCTAGACCAACAACCATTACTCTTCAACTAGCTGACAGAAGCATATGCTACCCACAAGGAAAGATTGAAGATGTTCTAGTTAGGGTTGACAAGTTTGTCTTCCCTGCTGATTTTATCATTATGGACTTCACTGCTGATGAAGATACTCCCATACTTTTGGGAAGACCATTCCTTGCTACTGGAAGAACATTGATTGATGTTGAGAAAGGAGAAGTGACCATGAGAGTTAACAATCAAGAAGTCAAGTTCAACATTCTCAATGCTATGAAGTTTCCTACTGAGAAGTTGGAGGTTGTATCACAACTGCAAAGTTGAGATTCTCTGGTACACAAGCAATTCATGAAAGATTCTGATCATTTGAAGAAGATTCCCTTTCCTCATGAAGACAAGGAATTGGTAGATGAAGAAGTTACAAAGGAAAAGTCCACTGTCAAATGGGCTGGAAGATATGAAGTATTGGAAATACTACCTGATGCTAATAAGGATAACATTCCTTCAGTTTTGAAGCCACCTGCTTTAGAATTGAAACAGTTACCCTCACATTTGAAGTATGCATTTCTGGAGACAAGTCAGCAGTTGCCTGTTATCATTTCTGCTGATTTGACTGGTAAACAAGAGGAGAGCCTAATATTGTTGCTGAGAAGATACAAGAGAGCCATAGCTTGGCAAATGGCTGATATCAAGGGTATAAGTCCCACTGTTTGTATGCACAGAATCTTGCTTGAAGAAAATTCCAAGAATAGTGTGGAATGTCAAAGAAGGTTGAACCCCATTATGAAAGAGGTAGTGAAGAAGGAGATAATCAAATGGTTAGATGCTGGTATTGTTTATCCTATCTCTGATAGTGTGTGGGTTAGTCCTGTACAATGTGTTCCTAAGAAGGGAGGCATGACAGTAGTTGCCAATGAGAAGAATGAGTTAATCCCCACCAGAGCTGTATCAGGGTGGAGGATATGTATGGACTATAGAAAGCTTAACAAGGCCACAAGGAAAGATCATTTTCCTCTGCCATTCATTGATCAGATGTTGGATAGATTGGTAGGCAAGGAATTCTATTGCTTCCTTGATGGATATTCTGGTTATAATCAGATAGCTATAGCTCCTGAAGATCAAGAGAAGACTACTTTCACATGTCCCTATGGTACCTTTGCCTTTAGGAGGATGCCATTTGGATTATGTAATGCCCCTGCTACTTTTCAGAGATGCATGATGGCATTATTCTCTGATTTGATTGAATCTGCTATGGAAGTATTCATGGATGATTTTTCTGTCCTTGGAGAGTCATTTCAAGGATGCTTGGATAACTTGGAATTGGTTTTGACAAGGTGTGAAGAGAGTAATCTAGTGCTGAACTGGGAGAAATGCCACTTCATGGTAAGAGAAGGAATTGTATTGGGTCATAGGATTTCTAAGAAGGGATTAGAAGTGGATAAAGCTAAAGTGGAAGTGATTGAGAAATTGCCTCCACCAACAAATGTAAAAGGAGTTAGAAGTTTTTTAGGACATGCTGGATTCTATAGAAGGTTTATCAAAGATTTTTCCAAGATCACAAAGCCTTTATGTCAACTGCTACAGCATGATGTGCCATTTCAATTTTCTAAGGAATGTCACAAGGCCTTTGAAACATTGAAAACTGCTCTGATCACAACACCTGTGATTGCAGCTCCTGACTGGACAAAACCATTTGAATTGATGTGTGATGCTAGTGACTTTGCCATTGGAGCTGTGTTGGGTCAGAGGCATGACAAAGCTTTCCATTCTATCTACTATGCCAGCAGAACATTGACAGAGACTCAGCTGAACTACACTACTACAGAAAAGGAGTTATTGGCAGTTGTGTATGCCTTTGACAAATTCAGAGCATATCTAGTTGGAACAAAAGTGGTGGTGTACACAGACCATTCAGCTATCAAATATCTACTTACAAAGAAGGATACTAAACCAAGACTTATCAGATGGGTTTTGTTGTTGCAAGAATTTGATCTAGAGATTAGAGACAAGAAAGGTGTTGAAAATCAGGTTGCTGATCATTTGTCTAGACTACCTGAAGAAGTGCAAAGCCATGACAGGTATGTAATTAAAGAACAATTTCCTGATGAACAACTCCTAATGATAACTACTGATAAGACACCTTGGTATGCTGACATTGTAAATTATCTGGTTGGAAAGCACTTATCCCCTGATTTCAATTTTCAACAAAAGAAAAGATTTTTGTCTCAAATGAAACATTATTTTTGGGATGAACCCTTCTTATACAAAAAGTGTGCTGATCAGATAATGAGAAGATGTGTGGCTGAGGAAGAGGCAAAACAGATCTTATCACATTGCCATGCTTCACCTTATGGTGGACATTATGCAAGTGAAAGGACTGCTGCCAAGGTGCTTCAATGTGGCTATTATTGGCCATCTTTGTTCAAAGATTCATATAATTTTGTGAAGCACTGTGATAGATGCCAAAGAAGTGGAAATGTGTCCAAAAGACAAGAGATGCCTCTTACAAACATTTTAGAAATTGAATTATTTGATGTTTGGGGTATTGATTTCATGGGACCATTTCCTCAATCTTTTGGTAATCTATATATATTAGTTGCTGTGGACTATGTGTCCAAGTGGGTGGAGGCAATTGCAAGCCCCACCAATGATGCAAGAGTGGTGACTAAATTTTTAAAGAAAAATATCTTCACTAGATTTGGCACTCCTAGAGCAATCATCAGTGATGAAGGCTCACATTTTTGTAACAAAATTTTTGAGGAGTTGCTGGCCAAATATGGTGTGAGACATAGGATTGCCACTGCTTATCATCCACAGACAAGTGGGCAGGCAGAGTTGTCTAACAGAGAAATTAAAAGGATTTTAGAAAAGATGGTTAATCCATCAAGAAAAGATTGGTCAAAACTGTTAGATGATGCTCTGTGGGCCTACAGAACTGCTTTCAAAACACCTTTGGGAATGTCCCCATTCAGATTAATTTTTGGAAAGGCTTGCCACTTACCTATAGAGCTTCAATGCAAAGCCTTTTGGGCTACTAAGAAACTTAATTTTGATTTTAAAGCTTCTGGTAAGGCGAGACTTTTGCAACTATCTGAATTGGAGGAACATAGATTGTTTTCTTATGAGAGTGCTGAATTGTACAAGGAAAGAACTAAAGCCTGACATGACAAAAAGATTCAGAGAAGAGAGTTGGTAGAGGGTCAGTATGTGTTGCTCTACAACTCTAGGCTTAAGTTGTTTCCTGGTAAACTAAAATCAAGATGGTCATGACCATTCAAACTTTTGAAAATTTATCCTTATGGTGCTGTTGACCTTCTTGATGAAACAAGTGGTAAAGAATTTAAAGTAAATGGTCAGAGAGTTAAAAGCTATTGGGGTGATGACTCAAGGAAGAGAGTCACCACCACCCTTGATGATTCTTAATCATGATTTTACAAGTCAGGCTGACGACTTTCTGAAACCAAGCACTTGCTGGGAGGCAACCCAGCATTCTAATAAATTTTGTTGTTTTTAGTTGTGTTAATTTCAGGTAATGTGTGAAAATAGATTGCTGTTAGGAGGCAAGGCACTAGTTATCTCTAGTTGCCTTTGTCTAGTTGGCTGAGTGATGACAGATACGGTGACTGGCACCATTCTTAAGCTCTATGCCAACCAGTGAACCAATGAAGGGAGATTGAAGTAAATGTGGACTTAACTAAGTCCAAAGGAAGAGGCATGCCAGAAGTTATCAACAGGAAGCTGGAATGATGAGTCAGTAGTTATCAGACGTTACCACGTGGCATTTGGCAGACAAAGTGATATCACGCGCTGAACTAGCCGTTGCATTGATTTAGCGTGTAAACCGATTTTCCAACGGTTAAACCCACATCATCCGCCATCATTCATCATTATCCCAACGTCCATAAAACTTTTCCATATCTTTTCCATCAATATCCGTACCAAAAATATAACCACCCATTACCTTCTATATAAACCAACCCTTATCACTCATAAAACCCCTTTACAAACAAACTTTCTAAACCTACTACTATCTCTACTTTCTGCAAACAAATTCTACAAACCCTTACCTTTCAAAACACCCACCGTTTCATCAATCCTTATCACGCAATCATGTCAACTGGAAAGAGGCAAGTGATCACTGCTGCCATGTCTGAAGAAGAAGAAGATTATGATGTTTTTGTGAATAGCGATGCTGCTGAACACTATGAAGTTTTCAACTCCAAGCAAATCCATACTGAACGTGGATTCATATTCAACGCTGACTTTGAGCGTTTGGAAATCAGAGAAGACCTTGAGATGATCATCCATTCTCTCAAGTGGCAGAAGTTTATTGCACACCCCTCAAGTTACAACACCCAACTGGTGAAGGAGTTCTATTCCAACCTTACCAACATTCACCAGAAGAGAAGAGAAGTTATGGTGCGAGGAAAAGCAATCCTCTACTCAGAGGCAAACATTAACTGGTTTTATGGCATTGACGTATCAGAGGATGCCTATTCTGCTTTCCTTGACTCCATGGATGAAGAACAACTTGAGGAGATAATGCTAAAGCTCACTATTCCTGGAACTGAATGGAATCTAGGAGTAGGTGAGAATGAGAAGACTGTTCAGAGGATGAACCTGAAGCCTGTACCAAAGGTTTGGTACCAATTTTTGAAGCACAGCATCATCCCAACAACTCACAATGACACTGTGAGTAAATCAAGACTAATCCTGCTGCACTGCATCATTGAGAAGCAGCCTATCAACGTTGGGAGGATCATATCTGATGAGATCCAGAAGTGTTCAACTAGGGAAGGTATGCTATACTTCCCCTGTCTCATTACAGCTCTGTGCAAGAAGCAAGTAGTTCCCCATAGGATGGGAGATGAAGTGAAGAAGCCTGTGGCTGGGTTTGACGCAAAGGCTATTAGAACGCTTATCAAGGGAAACACTAGAAGAAAGGCAAGTAAGGAGTTGCCTGCTGCTAAGCCTAGTGCACCTGGCGCTAGTGCTTCTGGAGAAAAAGACCTGCTATCCGAATTGAGAAGGGATATGCAGAGGTTTTGGTTATGGAGCGCTGATACCCATGCTTGGTACATCAGCAACTTGTCCCTCCATTTTCCAAACTTTGATTACATGAGGGCACCTGCATTCCCAGTGGAGATCTTGGGTGAGTTCAATCCAGACTTGCCTAAAGAAAAGGAAACCACTGACGTGCCTGAGAGCTCCAGCAAGCAGCAGAAGAAGAAAAAGAAGAAATTGAGGAAGGCAACTATTGAAGAGGTTATTGTGGAAGAAGAAGATGTGGAAGAAGAGAAGGAAGAAGAGAAGAAGAAAGAAAAGAAGAAAAAGAAGAAGAGTCACAAGAAGAAGAAGCTACCAGCTGAGGTGGTAGTGGAAGATAAGGAAGCCCATGTTGAACCAATGGAGAAAACTCCTGCCTCACCACAAATTGGTGAGAACCAGGATGTAGCTTTGGAAGATGAGGAAGATGAGTACTATGAGAGGGCTGACAGTGACTACATTGAGGGGGATGCAAATTCTGACGCCCATGAGAAAGAAATCAATTGGTCTGAAGAAAAGAAGAGTGAAGAGGAAGAGATTGGGTCAGACAGACAAGACCCAAACCCAGAGGAAAGTACTGGCACGCCTTTGAAGGGTGCAGATGCTGCAAAGCATACCCCTTTGCAGGAGGGTACTCTGGGAGTGGAGACTGTGCATGAGCCTGATAATGCACCTCCACAGGTTAATTTGGCTATGACGGATAAGGCTGCATCTGAGGAGATGGATCAGATCTTGACCACTCCTACTACAAAAAGAAAGAGAACAACAAAGAAGAAAGATGCACCACAGGCAACTGTTGATAAGCCTGAGGAAGCTGTTCCTGAGCCAAATCAACCATCAGAAGAGGAGACTGATGAAGAAGAAAGAGCAAGAGAGGAAGAGAAGAGAACAAAGAAATAAGCTGACTCTGCTCTGAGGAGAAGCAAGAGGTTCAAGGCCTGATGGTATGTCTTGACACACTTTGCCTTTAGGATCGAGTCTAGCTTAGGTTTTTATTTTCTGTTCTGTTTTTGAAAACTTTTTGATGAGTCAGTCGTTGCCTCTCCCATGTGTCAACAGTGAGGTCACTGTTTAGTTTAAGTTTGGGGGAGAGGTAACATCAAATAAAAACTTTTGAAAATGTTTTGAAATAGATTTCTTTTAATGTGTCCTGATAAGCATTTTATTGACATGCCAAAACAGAGGTTAGAGTTTTAGATGCATGACCATAGGTTTGTTTGGAAATTTTTGGAAATTCTTATGTTTGATGCTTGATTTGATGATCTCTGCACCTTAATGCACACTGTTGAATACTGTCAAACTTAAGAGTGGCTAGATAACTCTTTTAAATACACATTCTCTACTCTAAGTTTTCTAAAAATGAATATAATGGAGAATATGGCTAGAACTAAGTTTGGGGGAAAGGACTAGAGTATTGAATTGGTGATCATTGCTACTATAATTCCTAATAGGAGGCTGTTGGTTAGCTAAAAAAAAATGAAATTAATGAATAAGTCTCTAAGAGACAAGCTAGTAGGGCGCTTTACTCTTATTAGCAGGTTAGACCTATTACAAGTAGGATCTAGTCAGTGAAAAGATGGAGTATCCCCAAAGCTAAACTAATAGGGTGCTTTACTCTTATTAGCAGGTTAGACCTATTACAAGTAGGATCTAGTCAGTGAAAGGATGGAGTATTCCTAAATGAATGATAATGAAAAAAGCTACCAATCAGTTCTCCTTGGCTATAATCAAAATGCTTTGGTCACTCTTGAAAAGAAATAGTCCCCCCTTTGCTGAAACTTTAAGTAAATTCAAAATTATAGGAAAAAGAGGATAGCTTAGCCTTTAGAATGAGTAGTTTAAGAGTGGGATATAGTCATTAATCTGGTTGACAGTGCTAAACAGTTCACACACACGCATGGTCATCATTGATAGTGGATTTTATGAGAATTGTGCCAATTTTTGAAAACATTCTTAGGGTCTGAGTCTTATTACTTAAATGTGCTGTTTACATGTCAATATTATGAGTAGTTGAACACAGTTTTTGCTTTCTACGCATTACTTGAGGACAGGCAATGATTCAAGTTTGGGGGTGTGATGACACATTATTTGTGTGTTATTTAGGCCTTTATTCATGAGTTATTTCCTGCCAATATGGTGATCAAACCATGTTTTAATGCAATTTCATTAGTTTATTTAGTTTTGAGTCTAGAATTATGTATTAGGAATAATTATGTAATTTTGATGAAAAAGAGTTAGTTTAGAGGCAACTTATGTCAAGGCATGTTTTTGGTTCTGGATCGTCATCAAAAGGCATCTACTGATAATGACTGTCAAGACATTGAGTTCCGTACAAGTCAACAAGTCAAGCGCTGCTAGAAGACAAATCTGGGAATGTGCTAGAACATTGTGAAAGGCATCTTTGGAGGATAAGGATGACTGGCTGGCTTGCCAGCTGTCAGCATCACAAGTGATTGTACTATGATTAAGTGGTCCTTGCAAATGGAATATCCTTTATTCCTTGGGCCTAGTAGTCACAATTAAGGTTGCACCCGATCCAAGAAGGATTGTCCTATAAATACATGTCCCTAAACCTAAAAATGCATGCTTGGAACTTAGAGAATAGATCTGAGAAGAAGAAGAGTAGCTGCGCCGTTTGAAGAGCTAATCCGTCGCAGGAGGCGACCGGTGATAACGAGAGGCACGACAGTGTCTGTAGGAGTATCTATTGCATTGTAATGGGTATCACTACTTTACTTGTTATTATTGTTGTTGTTTCTATGCTCATTCTGAGCTAAACTCTTTGTAGTTGAGATTATGTGAAGTTTAATATAATGAATGAAGTATTTATGTGAATGAATGATTGTTCTTGTGTCATCTTTAACTTTATGTTTTTATGAAAATACATTTATTTCTTTGACTGATCAACTTAGATTTAAATACAAGTTGCATGTGTAGAGACATCTAGCATGTTAATGGAAATAATAAAGTTAATAAGGTTAAGTGGGAGCAGACATGTAATCCCTACCTTTTCTTATGGATAAGTTAAGGGCCTTAGTGGGATCAAGCACGTTCTTTTCTGAACTCTAATGGGATTAATAGTAACCTCGACAGAGCCAGTTCATTATACCCCATTTTAATATCTAACGTTGTAGACATACACCACAAGGCAAGCTTGCTCACAGATGGCACGACAATAGTTATCATTCACTATGCTTCGTTCATGTATTAAATGGATCTTAATCTCAGCTACCCTTTTATTCTTGTTTTCAACCATCACTTTATATAACTGCTATTTTATTTATTGTGTTAAAAACCAAATATGTTTTGTTACCATTACAATAGACTAAACACTTTATTTGAACTTGGAATGTATAACCCTTAGACTATTCCCTGTGGGTTCGACACTCTTTTCACTTATTACTTGATATGATTGACTGCGTATACTTGCGTATCACATTCACAAATCACCAAGGAGCGATTAAAAAATGGAGACTCCGGTTTGAGAGCCGAACTCAGAGAGGCATTACGTCATCTTGCATGGCCTGTGACCACAAACTTGACAGCTCCGGAAGTTAGTGCTAAAGTCAAGGGCGCGAAAACAAAGGGAAAGGGTGCAAAATCGAAAGGCGCAAAATCCACCACTCGTGAGCCATCATATTGGGAGCATGTGGAAAAGCTTTATCCAAATACTCGAGCTTCACAATCCACTCCGAATTCAGCAAGTCAAGCATCGACCTCAAAGCCAAAAATTATGAATCGTATTAATAGAAAGATGCCAAAGTTTATGCATCCGTATGTCGATGATATAATTTCTGTCGTTGGGGACGGCTTTTGTGGATATCGTGTTTTTGCTTTGGATGGTAAAACTGAAGATGAGTACTATTTGGTGCAGCTTGCCATGGCTAGGGAGTTAAGACATCACAAATCTGCATATGTGAACCTTTTTGGGCAAGAACGATATGACGAGATACTTAAATCTATGGCCCCTCCTGCAAATGTCCGAAATATGTCGTGTGCGCCAGAGCGATGGTGGTTTCAGTTTCCATGCATGGGGCATGTCGTTGCTAATTACTACAATAAAGTTGTAGTACTTCTGACCGAACCCTCATCCAATGGTGTATGCGAAACCTTTTTTCCATGGCGAACCAAACCACCGTCTAACCCATCTTCACGTATTATATCCATTTTTTTATATGGTCCTCATTTTTGGTATGTCAAGTTGAAGAGTGGGTGTCCTTTGCCTACCACGTGTCTTGAGTGGAGGAATCACCGCCTCGAACAAGCTGCGGCGTGGGAATACAGTTTCATGGATCGACAAGTCGAGTTCGAAAGACTTTTGGCTATTGAAAGACCTTTGGTTGCATTATTTGGTATTGGTCATGAAAAGGACAAACCGATCACAATGAGTTGAGAAATCGTTTGAATTTGTCAATGTCGCATTTTTTTGGTTATAAGAATGTAATTGGTACTACTTAAGTTCATTTTGTAATTGCTTATTGTAATTGGTACTACTTAAGTTCATTTTGTAATTGCGACTTAATTATTACTTAATGTTATAAGTTCACAAAATATTATCACAATTGCTTGTTATGATAGTTGTTTGATTTAAAAGCACCGCAAAAACAGAGTTATGTAGATAACTTGGTTAATTACGCATAAATAACCAGTTTCAGCTTCTGGATAATTTTATCCTAACAGACATTCTGTTGTGAATTAAAGACATTATCCCAACCCTTTTAAATACATATCACAAGATTTTATAAGATAGTTTTTCAGAGTGCAGGAGCAGCAAAATGTCTACTCAAATTTGGGATCAACGAAATGCCAACTCTCATATTGCTGCAGTATATTTCAATGAAACACAAAAAGCAGAGGTTTTTAGAATTCATACTGACGACACATTGGAGAGTCTGAAACAGAGGCTGAACAGGGTCAACAAATGTTTGAATGGGGAAGGAGACACTAGAAGAGTAACAACAATAGAATATCGACGTCCGGAAGTCCAATCAACTAGAAGCGGTGTAACTTTCAGCCAAATGTGTCTCAACAATGACAACAATGTCATATCTATGTTTTCCATTTTCGCACAGTACAACAGATTGAGTCTAATAGAATTGGATGCAAAATTAGTCAGATCTGTTGAAGACATCTGCGCAGCTTTGGTTGAACCCGTGGAAGAAGTGACAGTTAACTTGGCGGATCCTTAAAAATTATTATTATTCAGATCGGGTGTGTATTTTATAATTTGAAACTTGTTTGACTTTAATGTTTTATGCAGTTAATTAATCCAGTGTCAAACTCATTAATGTTAAAAATATTATATGTTAATGTTGGAATTCGTCGTGTGTTGCGTTTATGAACCATATTTTCTGTAGTGTTTACGAGTATTTTCCGAACCATATTTTATGTAGTGTTTAAGGAAGTTCTTGTACTGGTATAGCAGGTTCGGATTCTGCGTTCCCTGAACACTTCGGATAATTTTATCCGAACTTTTGCGTTACAGGTCCAGTTCGGATAATATTATCCGAACTTTTGCGTTACAGGTCTAGTTCGGATAATATTATCCGAAGTCATGCATTACAGGTTATTTCGGATAAAATAATTCGAACCTGCTAAAACCAGTACATAATATTTGATTATTCATGTTTCAACCAAGTTATTTCAATAACTCTGAATGTGTACCTATTTAAACAATCATCAACCAATACATAACCAAAAATAACCATAAGCAACATAAACCAAAATCAAAATAAAACATTTTTATAACAAAGTCATAATAAAATTCACTAAAATAAAATTTAAAACAAAGTCATAATTATTACAATAATAAAGTCACTAAACAAATTCTTAACAATCAGTTCGGATAAAAAAATAACAAAGTCATAACAATCGCTAAATTAATCTAGGTCACTCCTCCATTTGCTCATTTCCACCGCGACGTCCTCGCCTACCACGTCTCTGATTGAACCCCATGGCCGACGGATTCACGTACCCTAACACCCGAGTCAACCGATCATAAATTGGAGTTCCTGGTTCAACCTCACCATCAAAAGCTCCACCGATATCAGTTTTTACCATATGGAGTAATCGAAGTTGAGAAGTTATAAGTGCACTTGCCGGACGCATCTTCGGATGCGAAACTTTCCAAAACCAATCCATATAGTCATCGGTGACGTCCCATGAATCTTTAACAGCTGGACCCCTCTCATCTTCATGAAGCATGTGATCGGCAAGGTGTAATTCAAAAATATCTGAAAGATTATGGATGTTGATGACATACGGTGCTGAAATACCAGGATGTCTTGGTATACTCTGAACATGTCCATATTGCCTCAAGACACGTTCAGGCAAGTGTCTTGCTTTCAAGTCTCCACATCTCAACCAACCAGAGAACCAACATTCATCTCTCATGGGACGTACATGACGGAAGTCGGTATATGGCGTGAACACAATATCAGTCACCTGCAAATTATCCAAAAAAGCTCTATAGTTGACTGGATTAGCGTGCCCTTGTCTTACCCCATACTTAGCACATATTGGAAGATGGTCATGGTAGTTATCAGCATAGTGCCACGGGGTAATGGAAGGAAAATGTGTCATTATCCATCCCTGCAAAATATATATCAATTGTCAATAATTTGTCTAAAAGATTTGTTCATATACTAAAACATAGATTAATTGTAACACTTATAAATGATTTAAACAAACATATATCAATTAATTATTAAAACTTAATAATTTACCTCAACCAGTGACAAGTATCCTGCCATCGTTCCATTTGTGCACTTTGATGACTCGTTCATATAACTCACAGTATAAGTAAGAGCAGCTGCACCCCAATTCCACGAATGAATATCTGACAAGTCAGTCAAATATTGTAGATAGACAACATCTACGTAGTAGTCACTCTTGTTACAGAAAATGGTGCAACTAATCAAATACAACAGAAAAGCTCTGATGCACCTCTCTCTGTACTCAACTACCTCTTCCTCCGGCAACCCCTGTTCAAGACCATTTTCAGCAAGTTCCAAATTCTCTACATAAACTCGCTTCACGAAGTTGAGTCTCAGATGTTGGCCTTTAGTCTTATTGAACTCTGACTCAGCTGCGGCCGCTCCTAATCCAAGGTACCTAACACACAACTCAGTAGCTTCAACTCTACGCATCCTGGAGTGGTTCAGAAATTTTCCACCGATGGAAAGATGAAGAAGATGCTGAATGTCATCCAATGTGATGGCAAACTCACCCATTGGAAGGTGGAAGGTTTCGGTTTCCGGATACCATCTCTCGGCGAATGCCGACATCAGCCCATGATTTATAACATTGTAGCTGGTATGCAAAAGTGGCTCGAGTCCAGATTCAATTACAGCATCCCAAAACCAATCATGTACATCATCACAAATTGGTTTATTAAGCTTCACCATCTTCATTCCATAGGTTATAACTTTTTGAGTGAAAGTTAAAACCTGAAAAATACCAAAACAATATTCGTAAGACAAATACACTATAAATGAAAAACTAATAACAATTAACCAAAATAATGATTCTTATACCTCAATATCTTCTGGTTCATCTGCATCCCATACCATGCCCGCTCTATGCTCTGCTTACTCTGTCAACAAAGTCGTATCACTCGGTCCACCTCCAAATCCTTCTTCATCATCTTCTTCATCAGCATTTAAATATTGATCTCCTTCATGAACCTCCGGTACACGAACTCTTCTTTTGGGTATACGTGAGCGTCGCACATGTTTTGAACCAGTAACATTATCACCAGCAACATCAACATCAACACCCACTTCAATCTCTTCAGCCACATGTGAACCACCAGCTTCTTCATCGTTGTTTCCTGGAACAATCTCAGGTTCCTGTTGCATAGTCCTACTTTTTTTTGTCCGAGCCGATGCATGCGTTCGACTTGGTCTACCATGTCTACCTATTCCACCGCCTTCTTCCATGACTACACAATAAAAAAAAAACTTATTCAACTTACTCAATTTATATTCAAATTATAATCAACTTATCCAACTTATTCAACTTACTCACCATTTATAACCATAATCTATAATCATACAGCTTAATTCATACAACTTATCAAAATTCAACTTGTTTCAAAATTCACTAATCACTAATCACATTTCTCAAAAAACACATTCACTACACTAATCTTTTTGGTAGAGTTGATTTAACTATTACTTCTAGAGGGAAAAAACAATACAGGACTTACGATTGACACTAAATTACTAACAAATAACTGTTTTTATTTTATGCAATGTTTCCTTATAATGAGAAAATGGCAACTATATGTTACTGCAACAACAATGCTGAACTTATACCGAAAGACTAGCCTTACCATTTAGCGAGCAAGCTTCTTGCTTTGGCTTAGCCACAACCAGACTAAATAGTTATAGTTTCACATACAGCCTGAGTTTATTGTTTCAAATAGTCCAGATTGTACACGTCCAGAATAAGATAGGCTTACTAGTTAGTGATGATTTTGAACTCGTCTGTTAAGGAATTTTTCTTAAAAAACCACTTTAATTTGTGAACTTATTAAGTCTTAAGATATTATTATAAAATGTTTGGGCAAGCTTTTCCAAAATTCAAAATTCACTAATCACTAATCACATTTCTCAAAAAACACATTCACTACACTAATCACTAACATTCAACAATATTCAACAAAAATCTAACTTTCAACTTGTTTCTATGAAAATGGTAATCCAACATTCAACAATCAAATTCAAAATTCAATGTAAATGGCAATCCTTCAAGTTCGATGGTTTTAGAACAAAAGAACATGAGACAATTCAATACAATTAAACCCTTAACAATTCCTAACCTTAACAATCCTATCAATGTTTCAAAACCTAACAATTCATTTCTCAAACCCTAAACCCCAAAATCACAATCCTATCAAAATTAATTTTAAACATAAAACTTAGATAATACTTACTTGATAGTTTCCACAAATTGGTGTGAGATAGTTGCAAATGTGGGAACTTTGGTGAGAATCGCGCGCAAGAAGAGACTTTGGTGAGAAAGTTTAGTGAGAAATTAGAGAGACTGATAAAATGGGTCGTGTTTTCTGGTTCATAAACTGCCAGGTTCGGATAATTTTATCCGAACTACAACTTAACCAAACTTCGGGAAAAATTTCCCGAACCACTTTTGCTCACGAATTAATTCGGAATATATTTCCCGAACTAATTTTTAAGTGTAAACCAAAGGGCAAATTGGGATTTCAAAGGGGTAATTGAGTAGTGTAGGGGGGGCGGAGAGTAATTTTCATATTATAGTTGTAATGGACTTATGCACTAAGGCCCATTGTTATCACCGGGCAGTGAAGTAACAAGTAATGGGCCTAAACATTAGACCCATCTTAAGTTATAAATTCTTTTCATTTTTATTATTTTGATAGAATTTATCATTTAAATAGAGAAAAATATGGAGATTCTTGAATTAATAAAACCCAGAGAAATATATAGAGATTCTTGTGTTTATCCATTTTCGATTGGAGACAATAACATTTGATTTTGAGGAACTTCATGTCATTCGAAGCTAAGTTAAGATAAATATATAATCTAAGATGATTCTTTCAATCGTAGAAGAGAAAGCAAAAAAAATGAATTAATAAGAATATAAAAAAAGTAGAATGTATCAATATTTTAATTTAATTTATGTTAACATATAGGGATCAGTTTATTCCTTCGGTCATTTAATGTAACACATGATCAAAGTAATAATGGGAACAAATTGTCTCGCATGAAAGTGATAAGTGCCAAAAAGTAGTAAAATTTCATATATAATTTAGGTATTTATTGGCTTGTTTTAAAAGCAATTTCATATAAAAAAACCCAACTAATTATAAATATTAGTTTTCATTAGAAAATAGTCAAATTGTGTTTTTTGTACCTAATCTCAACCATTTTATAGGTATTTGTGCTTGCCTATTGAATCTTGACAAATGAAGAGTGAAATGAAGTTCAACATTCAGGCGAAGCGAACTCAAAGCGAGGTCAAAACAGAAAAATGCAGAAAAACCAGTTGCTGTCACCGTCGCTAAGCGAGCTCTGGCGAGCCTTGGCAACGGAACCAATTGTTGTCACCGTGGCAAGGCGAGCTCTAGCGAGAGCTGGCGATATGAGCTCGCCCAGCTAGCTATGACGGTCAAATAGAGGCACGTGTTAGAAAATCCACAGATGAAGAAACATTCTCTCGCCCAGCGAGACCTTTGCTCGCCCAACAAGCTAGTAAAGTCAAATCTACTATAAATAACCTTCAAAACAGATTTTTTGAGAGGAATTCACCTCTCCCAAGATCCAAAGTCCGAAAAACAAAGAGAAAGTTGAGAGCAAGTGTTTTAAAGGGGTTTTGAAGGTGGATTCACTCGATTGGAGAGAAATCTATCATTGTGTTCATTCACCGCTCTTCTCCTCATCTTCTTTGTAAGCTTATCATGTGTAGCTAGTCTTTCTTTTGTTGGAGTTAGATGTAATTGACTCTATGAGTATGTGTTTTCTTGATCACGGTGTTATGTATAATTTTAGTAGTTAATCAATATTGGTATTATCTTTGATCTTAATGTCTAAACTTAGGATTTGAATTGTTATAGACATATACCTTTTAAATCTATGATCTAGGATAATCACCTATTAAACTCAAAACTCTAGATATAGATTTGTGATTAATATTCACAAAGAATATCGAATCTTAATGTTATTGTGTTGAGTAATCATCCGAGACATCAGAGTTTAAACAATACGATAAAGCCGTTGTGTTGATTAATCACCCGAGACATCGGGGATTAATAGATATAAATGGGACTCTCCTCGTGATTTGGACACGGACACGTACGTGAGCGATACGTGATAATATTGATAAACCGATAAAGTCTATATAACTGATTAGAAGAATACATACAAATTGAGTTAATGAAGTCGAATCCTAGCAAACTTATCTCTCTGTCAATATTTTAATCATTTATAGTTGTTTTAGTTCTTACTTAAGCAAAACAAACATCTTTTAATCTTTATACTTGAAACTATATCAATTGTTGAACAGCTACAATATCGCATCAGTTCATATGGATACGATAAAACAAACTTACTTTTGTACTTCAACAGGAAAAAAAGGAGAAAATAATGTCAAATATTATCTTTTCATTTTACTTTAAATAAAAGATCAACAATGTGAATTAAAAGTAACTCACATTCTTTTCCGCAATTTTCTACACGGAAGACAACCGTCCCCAATGTATATTGTCCAAAAAACAAAAATAATAACACATGTTAAAAAATTTAAAAACCACATCAACACTTTTTTTTTAAACCATCAAAACAAACTTTTATTAACACTCTAAAGTAGCACAAGATGTAACCACATCAACACTTAATTTAGTGAGTTTGAGTTTGCTTTATTATATGCTACGAAGATCATTAGTCTTATAAAAAATAACAACATTAAGATCAATTCTTATAAATAGACTCAATTAAGCATTAAAAAAATGAGGATTTTTTTAGGAAAACTACCGACGAAAGAACAATTATATCATAAGGGTATCCTCCAAACTATCGCGGACAGAAGATGTGTTTTTTGCCAACAAGAGAATGAGGATTTGGAGCATCTATTCCTCCGATGTCAATTCACTAATTTAGTGTGGAAGTATCGGTGGTTGCATTGTACAACGTCTACACCGGTTTCTATCACCCATCACTTTCATTCACTCGGCAATTTGGTGCAAGGACAGGCAGGTAAAGGTTTCCGTCACCTTATTTGGCTAACCACGATGTGGTGTATATGGGGCCACCGAAATAGCATCATTTTCAGAGGCGCAACACTAAACTTATCCGGGTTGATTGATCAAATTTTGCATTTATCATGGTTCTGGCTTATAGGAAGGAGAAAATTGATTAATGTTTTGTTCCAAGATTGGTGTAATAATCCTCTGTATTGCCTTCTGGCTAACACTCTCTCTTCTCCTCCATTTTGAATTGTAAGGGTTGAATACCCCTCGTACTCCTTATAATTCATTCTTTATTTATCAAAAAAAAAAAAAGTTTATCAAAAAAAAAAAAAAAGCATTAAAAAAATGTAAGAAACCTAAACTTTTTTTTTAAAGTAATAACAAACCTAAATTTTAAACTTAGGATGTCGCGAAATTTCACAAGACAAAAAATATCAAAATTGTTTACTCGATCATAGTAATTTTTTCAATAAAAAAAACACCTCACCATTATTTTAATAATTTTTAGTTAATCTAAGCTGACACATCTATACACCCAATCACAGTCCAGACTCCTGCCACTTCAGTTTCCATCTGGTCCTTCCTTCCTTCCTTGCATGCTCACTCACTCTTCTTCAACCTCACACCCTACCCTCCTCCAAAACCATTTACACCTCTGCGCACGCACGTAACAAACCCCAACTCAATTTCATATTTATCTTCTTAATTAATCATTCAATTAACCTAAACCAATCTCTTACTTTTTTTTCCTTCTACTTTCTATTTCGATTCATCAACAATGATGGACTCTGAAAATCACACCTCAGAGGAACACCTACACCCTCACCCTCTAGAAAATCTCAACCTGCACGAAGAAAACCACGAAGAACACGATTCGTTTACAAATACTAAATCCTACTCTAATTACCGGAGCGTCATGTCCACGCTCTCTGATTCTCCCTCAACTTTCGTTTCACCTGCAGATTCCGATCCACTCCTATCTCCACCGCAACACTACCGCGAATTCACAAACCCTAATTCCTCCGATACTTCCTCTTACATCGACCCTCCCTCTTACGCCGACGCGATTTTCACTTCCTTCGACGGTGAGAGTTCTTCCAATGGTGGTGCTGATACTCCGACACGAAGCTCCTCCGATGGAGTTTTTTTCTCGAGATCTTCTTCGAGCTCGGAGTATTTGAAAATAACGGTTTCGAATCCGGTTAAGGAGCAAGAGAATTCGAATTCGATTGTTCCTGGTAGTAATAGTTATGTGACTTATTTGATTACGACGAGAACGAATATTTCGGAGTTTGGTGGTTCGGAATTCGGTGTTCGGCGAAGGTTTAAGGATATTGTGACGCTTTCTGATCGGTTATCGGAGGCGCATCGAGGTTTTTTTATACCGCCGAGGCCGGATAAGAGTATTGTGGAGAGTCAGGTGATGCAGAAGCAGGAGTTTGTTGAGCAGAGGAGAGTGGCATTGGAGAAGTATCTTAGGAGATTGGCGGATCATCCGGTGATTAGAAAGAGTGATGAGTTTAGAGTGTTTTTGCAGGTTCAAGGGAGGCTTCCGTTGCCGACTACAACGGATGTGGCGTCTAGGGTTTTGGATGGTGCGGCGAAGCTACCGAAACAGTTGATGGGGGAGAGTTTGATTGCTCCTAGTGAGGTTGTGCAACCGGCGAAAGGGGGAAGGGATTTGTTGAGATTGTTTAAGGAGTTGAAGCAATCAATGGCTAATGATTGGGGAGGTTCTAAGCCACTGGTTGTTGAGGAAGATAAAGAGTTTCTTGCTAAGAAGGAAAGGGTTCATGAACTTGAACAACAAATCAATAGTGCATCTCAGCAGGTGTTTTATTTATGTAATTGTTAATTGTAATTTTCAATTTCAGCTTACTAGACTGTGTTTATACGTCTATATCTGCGCGTGTGTTTGATAGTTTTCAACCAGCAATAGACGTGCCTCGGTTAGTACCTCATTAGCCGCGTCATTGCGATAGTGTTTATACTTCTATATCTGCACGTGTGTTTGATATTGAGATAATTGTTATTAATTGTGGATTGCGGAAACGGTTTGTTTTAACTTCAGTTACGCTACAGCATACTTATAGCCGTTATAGCTGTTATTTGAAAACACTCAATACAAACTATTGTTTCGCGGAACAATAGAATTTTTTTCAAATTCCGATACGCTATTGTGTTATAGCTATTAGCTACACTATAACTGCTATTTGAAGTTGAACACGCTTAGGTTATGAATGTGTGGTTAGATTGGTACTTCTTGTAGAGTTTCTCATCGTGAGACAATTTCGTGCAGGCTGAATCACTTGTTAAAGCACAACAAGATATGGGAGAGACAATGGGTGAATTAGGGTTGGCATTTATTAAATTAACAAAATTTGAAAATGAAGAAGCTATTTTGGACTCTCAGAGGGTACGAGCTAATGACATGAAAGGTTTAGCAACAGCTGCTGTGAAAGCTAGCAGATTATTTCGAGAATTAAATTCTCAGACTGTGAAGCATTTGGTATGTAACAAAATTTTTGTAATATTAATTTTTCAAAATTTAATTACTATACGCTGTCAGTGTACAATTATTTTACACATGCATCCAATGATGTGTTGCCATGTCAATTAATGAATATAAAAACACATGAGTGGTCTTATTCATTAATTGACGCGGCAACACATTATTGGATGCATATGTAAAGTAATTGTATACCGACAAAGCATTTTAATTAAACTCATTTTTCAATTATACATTTGTTGTTGTTGTTGTTTAGAAAGTTCTTTCAAATATATGTACCATAGGTTGGTATATTGTTACAAAGGGATTGCACTTTCCTTAATAATAAAGGGCAACCCACTAAATAGGTTTAATTTTAATGATTTTCCATTTATGCATAGCAGGATACACTTCACGAATATCTTGGATTAATGTTGGCCGTTCACAGTGCATTCACGGACCGCACAAGTGCACTATTGACGGTACAGACCCTTCTATCAGAACTCTCTTCTTTGCAATCAAGAGCTGAAAAACTTGAAGCGGCTTCATCTAAAATATTTGGGGCTGACAAATCAAGGACTCGTAAATTAGAGGAGCTACAGGAAACCATAAGAGCTACAGAAGACGCCAAAAATGTTGCAATCAGAGAATATGAGCGTATTAAGGTAGGGGTTTAATTATTTTTTTAGTTTCAATGGTTTCTTAGGCTAGATACGTTATCTTCAAATAGCATTATGCTTTGCGACAGTTTGTGATTCAAAATGTTATATGATTCAGTTGATAATTTTTCTTGTTTGCTAGATCCCTCAAAGTTGTGTTTTGTTTAGTTTCATGCTTTATATCTATCATAGCATACAAATTAACATTAGTGTTCATCACTTTATTTTCTCCGGCTTAAAATGTCCTATGATTCATCATTTGCCATCCTTTACAGATATGATGCCTATTAGTAAAATATTTTCTAATTGTTATTATAAATAAATTAGAGGTTCAATCTTTGTATTTGTAGACCAAAGTGTTTGTGTAAACTTGCAGATCGGATTGGACTCTTGCTATAGCCTGTGTCGATCTACACTGGAAAATTTCTCAAGTGTTAAGACTTAAGACACTAGGACTTAAGGCATAGGCTAATTTAAATTTAAGTTTTTGGTTTGGGTTTCTAATACATCACATGTATTAATGTTATTTTCAGTTTATTTAGACTTTTTCTCTTTTCCCCCTAACCCAAAACTTGATATTCTTAACATGGTATCCTTTGCCAGAGTCTCTCTTCTCTTGTATTCAGTTCTTTGTATTTGATGACAGTTTTTCCTCTGCTCCTATTTTATTCTCTCCTCTGTTGGTGACTCTTCTCAATAATCCTAACCCCTCTCTGTATCTTTCTCTGCCTAAAACTTATAATTTCAACATGTTATCCAAGCCTCTGTTGAGTAAGCAATCAGGACTTCAAAGAACCACTCCCAAAAAGTAAGTTTTAGGCGGAAAACAGTTACTTTTGGTGAATTTTCTGGCAAACAGTTACTTGAGAAACTTGAGACAGTGGTTCTATTCTGGTTGAGATTTTCCACTAAGCATCCTTTATAAATTGCTTTTTATTCCTTCTGTTATTTCTTATACTTTCAGATTTTTCTTGTTCCTTCTTTGGTGTTTCTGGTTTGTTGGGTAAATCTCCTAAATTTTATAAGTGTTCTCTAGCCATTTCCCTCCTTCTGTGCTTTTTTTTTTATGAACCTTCTTTCAAATAAACTCATGCGTGTCCTCTTATACAGCTGGTTCAACATCTTAAACTGATTTTCCCTTCCTTATCAGCTAAGTGCCTAAGTTCCTTTTCTGTTTTTCACAATGTCAATTACATTGTTCCAACTTGGAATTTGCTCAAGTTCATTGCTTAATTACTGTTCTGCCTCTGCTTGGCATGTTTGGCTGTTGTTCCAGTTTTTTTATTGTTAGATTCTTCTCCATGTTACAACTCTGCATGCACGCCCTGTTTGGCATTGCAGTTTGAACGACGATAGAACAATGCAATTTGAAGATTGTGGAGTAATTTATATGGTCTATTTTGTTGAGGGTTTATGGTTTGAAAACTTTGGACATCTGTAAAGAACCCTACTCACTGTTTTGGTAATTTCGTTAGAGGTGGGTTGTATGCTAATTTAAGAGTTTGAGAATCAGTTTGGAGGTCAAGGGCACCTATGAAGTGAAAAATTAAATGCTCCAGAAACCATCTCATCTGCTTGGGATGTGTTTGGAAAAGATAGAAGCCAAGATTTGTGTCTCAGGGGGAGTATTAGGTTCCTATGGATTTTGGCTAGAGACTGGTGTTATCTGTCTCATGTTTGCATGTTTATACTTGTAATAATAGCTAAAGCTTTATTCTTGTATATTTATGCACAGAGCTTTGGCTAGAGTAGTACTGTAGGAGTAATTGTTACTTGACTTAATTACAAGTATATGGAGGATTTTTAGATTTGGGGATTCAATTCATTCAATGTGTTGAAGTTATAGGGTCAAGACCTAGATAGGTATAGAAGGAGAACAAAATAATAATTTTCCTAATCCTAAGTGATAATTTAAGATACTCTAAATTACTCCAAAGATACAACCACAATATTACAAGATATTTTTCATATATTCTGAAATCATCTATCAATTATATTACGAGTTTCTTATAGTTAGCTGCTTCCCCCTCTTTTCCTGCTTCTCTAACACTAAACCTGAAATTCTTCACACCAAGCATATTTGGCTGTTATTTATTTATTAAATTCTGGCTGATTAGTAAAGAATCTTCAATTAGGAAATCCTACGATTGGTTATCAGTATCACAAGCTACAGCAAATACCCTATTCAACAAACTGGCAATGTAATATGATATAGGTGGGAACTAGTGTTCTTTCTGCAGCATTGCTTTATATATGAATTTTAACATTCTATGTTAAGAAGACCACATGCAAATGAATATACAGTTCTTGTCTTCTGCTTGGTCAGGAACCTACTTTTAATGGATCATGGTTTATATCTCTATTTCTTTTTCATTAGCAAACTTTAGTTAGTCTAGTCTTGAATACATTCTGGTTTGGTCTTCCAAACTTCATCCTATACCTATTATATGTTCGATTTTAAAATGTTATACATGACCTTTCTGGTGGATGTTTGATTGTTAGATTTAGTTTTTTGATTTCCTCTTTGTGTTATGTTTATTTTTATCCCTTTTTGTCTATTTCCTTTGTTGCTTTGTTTATTGAATGATGATGATGATGCCAATGCAGGAAAACAATAGGAGTGAACTTGAAAGGCTTGATAGAGAGAGGCAGGCCGACTTCTTAAACATGTTGAAAGGATTTGTAGTTAATCAGGTATAATTTATGTCTGTTCGTTTTAAGTTCCTCCTTACGTAGAACTTATGTTTCCTTTCATATTGCTTCCACTCTATGTTTATCGATTCTTTCTATTTTGTGCATCAACTTTATAAGTGATGTGATTTATAAGTGTTGCATAATTTATCATTAATATGATTTTTTTTTCTGACATGTATGTACCTTGTCATGTCACCGAAGTATCTAATAAGACAACTGGTAAATCACGCAAGTGTTTGAGCTTAATCAATAAGATGTGTAACTAGAGCTGTTTGATCAATTGAGATAATGCACTAGTTCTAGAGTACTTTATTATCCTTAAAATAACTAGTAAGTGTGACTAGGCTATGCATTAGAGCTTAATTTTCCAAACAAACTGAGATGATTTTAATTATATCCAGAAATCTAACTGAGTATTAGTTACTAAGGAAAGGATAAAAATTGAAACATACTTGAATATAACTAGTTAAATTATATCTAGATTGTGAATCAAAATTGACATCTAAATACGCTGAGCTTTTCCATCGAGAAAATGTGTATTTGGTCAAGTTTGGGATTGTTTGGCACTTTTTGCAAGCATTTTTGAAATTGTGCATATTGCATATGCAATTCTATCTCATTGAAGAAGTTGCGATGCACCAGTGGTTGCACAGAATACTGCCTCTTCTGCTGTGTAACCCGGGTGTACCATAATTAAATCAATCAACAGTGCTGATACATAATCACAACTTGTTAAAATTGTGAAAGCATGTTTAAGAAATCAGAGAATACAATATTTTAGCGATCTACTACTGCATGCTATTAAGAATGGTTAGTGAGCAATTTGAATGTTTTGAGTTCATCGCGTGTAAGTGGTTTTTAGTCTTGAAGCAAAAATAATGTGAAACAGAAAGCTATATCTTTTGTTAATTTGACGCTATGTCGCTTGTCTATTAAATGTTATGTTATTCTTAGTTTCATTCATCATCTGATTAACTTTCTATAATAGGTGGGATATGCTGAGAAAATAGCTAATGTATGGACAAAAGTTGTTGAAGACACAAGTGGATATGCGAAAGAAAGCACATGAGCTCTAGTTATTATTGATTTAAATTTTAATCTTTATTCATTGATGTGCCATTCTCAGAATATGTTTGTATTCAAGACAATAAATTATAATGTTTTTTTGCGGGTTGGTAGGTTTTGTTTTTCTCACTTGTATCTCAGAACATTTACACATCATTCAATACTTGATGTTGTACATTACATGCTCTTTGTTCGACTCCTTCAGATTTAAAAAAACAATGTGTAGTTTTTGTTTATATTATTTTAATTTCTAATTGTTTATAGCAAGTTTATATTATTTTAAAAAAACAGTAGTACATGACATAAATTCCAATTACTTTTAGCTGTCATTTTTATTTTTTACTTAAAATAAAAGTAAATAAGTAATCAACAATCAAATCTCGTATATATGTTTTGGAGTTGATGCCACAAAATAGAAAGAATGAGTATTGTGAGTTTAGTTCAGTTGGTAGGATATTTGCACGTAATGTGTAGGGACCGAATTCGAACTTTGGTATGTTTATTTATTAGTTTTTAAGGGGTGAAATTGTAGCCACTAGATTTATTATCTGGAAAAAAAATTAAAAAAATATGAAACGATAATTGGTTACTTAACATTTTCCTAATATTATTTTACTATAATTGGTTCCTTGAGGCTTAAGGCAAAGTGGAGTAGCTCAGTTCCTTAACATTTTCCAATATAATTTTACTATAATTGGTTCCTTAACATTTTCTCAATATAACTTTACTGTAATTGGTCCTTGTGTGTTTAATTCGGTCGACATAGATATCACATTTTATATAGAGAGGTCGAAGTTCGAACATCAGACATCCTATTTATTCATTTTAAGCAAAGAATTTCTCACTACTAAATACTTGACGGCGAACAAAATAGTTGGTTTCTTAGCATTTTACTATTAAAAAAATATATTGTAGCCATATATACTCCAATAAGCAAACCCATTTGGGCACCACATCAGCAAAAACCGGTCACATCAACAAAAAAAAATTAGATTAAGGAATAAATATTTAGAATTTTTATTTTGAAGCAGACTCGTTAGTAATAAATATTGTAAATTATAACATTTTGTTTCAGGCAAAGTTGAGTAGTATTAGGCTACGACCTTTGAGACACAAACATAAACCAAGGCATGCCAAACTTGTTCAAAGGAAGACTTAGGACTTCTGCAGTGCAGGAAGATGATTCCAATAAGTGAAAGAACTAAGAGAAAGTCCTATATTAACTAGCTTATTGGCACAAACATTACCTTCTCTAAAATGTGTCACCAAAAAATTCATTGACCTTAGCTTCACCTGACAGTTGGACCAACGATTTTTAAGGACCAAGGAATTATAGAGAGTAAATTGTAAATACACCCAAAATTGTAAATTTTTGCAAATACTTTTATGAAATTTGAAAATAAGTAAAAACTCTCTTGAAATTGTTAAACGTTAGACAATTTCCCCCCGTCAAATTTTTCGTTATGACATCGCGGTTGACTGTCTACGTGGCACTGCCGCATGGTCTGACGGGTCATGCCACGTCTTGAGCATTCATTCAAGCATGATCATCGACAGATTTGAAGAAAGGACAAAGGATACTCAATATTGTACTAGTATACAACCTTGTTAATAGTATGGATACATTCTAAGGATGAAAAATTTAAGAGAGAAGATTAAAAAAATCTTATAAATTTAAAAGATACTCATATTTATAATTTATGATAATTTTATGATACTTGTTAATGTCGTCATCTTTATCGATAATTTTTACTTCTCTCCTGCTTAATGCATCTTCTTCACTTGTGCCTTGTCATTCATCATCAATTCTTGAATTTGGAAGTTTTCTAAATCATATGTAGGAAATTGTACCTATGTTGCTAGTATTCAGTTCTATCACAATTTTTGCCACACTCACTATTTTTACTCTTTTTTTCTTATACTATACATTCAAAAATGTCGCGTGCAACCAATATATACACAAGAACTACCTCACATATACAAAAGAAAAATCTGCAAGAAAATCTAAGAATGTTTATTACACAGTGACTAATCCCTTGTTAGATTGGAGGCACCTCCATGGGTGGGATAGCTGGCCCAAGGATTTAAAGCTGCTCCATACCTAAAGTGAAGATCGAACCCTCAACCCTTGGTTAAGCGAGGATGAGCCCCAACCGCTCAACCACACCTCTTGAGTTAGCTGATAATTATATTTATGGTTAAACAACTATTTCAACTATTTTTTTTAACACAAACGACTAATTTCAAATCTAACGATCATAATTCCCATATACAAAACCTCAGTTTCATGCTTCTACAATTCTAGCACTACTAAGATGTTGATATTCTAACTTCTATGTTTACTATTTAATTTTTTTTCTTTCTCACTCATTTGAATTTGCTCAGTAAAAAAGGCATAGAAACCTCAGTTTCATGTTTACTAACCTCAATAAAAATTATTATTATAAGGCATAGAAACATACAAGATTACATTTCAAGCCAAAAGCAGTTTTCATATTACAAACCCAGGTTCATATCACCTCCCAACGAAACAGGGAGAGAATTGCTAACGACACAACTATAGCTACTAGCACAAAACAAATAAAAGCTAGCCAAACAAATACAAAGGCATAAAAATGCAGTAAAGGCAAGACCCCAATAGCACAACAGCTTGAAATCAGAGTGGCCTGTAACCGAGCTTGAAACCAGAACCAATAGGGTCAATCATCGCAACATACACGCTCCCGGATTCCAAATCCATTTGTACAATAAACACAGACTCTTCGCAGTCTTGTGTAGGAACCATTGCCAAGATAATCTTTTAACCATTTCAATCGCTTCGCCTACATCCCCTTCAATATTATTAAAGATTCGGTCATTCCGAGTCTTCCATATAACCCAAACAAAAGCAAGCCAAACAATCAAATAACCTCTTTTGATTCGTTTATTACCTCCACAACCCACCATAAGACTATACGACATCATCATCTCCGACGAGAGGACAATCACAACATCTAGCCAACCACATAACGCATACCAAATATAAGAAGCAAAATTACAATGCATAAAAAGATGTAAAGAGCTTTCAACCCCCGCACTACATAACGCGCAGCCTGCCTGTTCGGGTCTAATGATACCTCTATGGCGCAAGTTATCCTTCGTCGGTAGATTATCCAAGAACAATTTCCAGGCTAACACGCTAACTTTAGAAGGAACCGCTCCCTTCCAAATATGATGAAACACATATGATTCAGACTGATTTAAATTTGAGGCAGGTAAAAATAACAAGTCAAGCGCGACGTACAAGGATTTAACCAAAAAACTGTCTTCTCGGCACGGAAACCACTCCCACCTATCAGCCTCACCCGAGATCACCACAGTACCAATTAAATCCTGGACCAACGGTTGAGACTTTTCGAACAGAGTCTACAATCGATCAAGAAGACTATGATGGTATGTGGGTCATTCCTTCTTTCTTTTGCTTATTTTTGAATTTTTTTTTACTTTTTTTAGGAATCTTTTAAAATATAACTAAAAATTTGTGACTTGTGAACCAACTGCTCTTTCACTCTATGTGTATTTGTACATTTTGTATTTGTTATATATTTACTACCTCTTTCATCCCAAAATATAAGAGAAAATTGGTCAAACACAATTTATGTATTTAGTCCAAATTTTAAGCCAAATACATTAACTTATTTTGACCAAATTTCTCTTATTTTTTGGGACTGAGGGTGTGTATGTATTTATTAAAATAGATATATCTTACATATTTGTTAAATTGAATACATACATATTTGTTATATACTTGTTAAATTGAAACTTATTTTACTTATTAAAATAGATTAAATAGATTAACGTGCTAATAACGTGTTCTGAAATAAAGTAAAAGAACAAGAAAATAAATAAAGATAAAGAATATGAAAATATATTATTATGCCTGTCAAGGATATGCATCTCTATTACAAATGAACCATATTTATAGAGAAATGAAGAGTATGGGAATATAATAATGTGGGAAACACGGGCCAATTGATTGGCCTTATGACTAACATGCATCCACCTATAGTATATTCATAACAAAAAAAAAATATGAAGAGAAATGAGAGATCAAAGAAATAAGTATGCATGAAGTATTACATGAACAATGAAGGAGAATGAATTCTAATATATTAATGGTGGTGTTATGCATGTATTAATTGATTAGAGGTGCTCTTGGTGATTGTGATATGCATGCCTTAGAGTCATATATAATACATGAAAATGAGGGAAATTCAATTGTACATAATTTATTCATATTCAAATTTTGCTTTTTTTTTTTTTTTAATTTAAACATCATATTTATTGGTGGTGTGATTCATGTAATTAGTTATTGGTGTTTTTGAAGATTAATATGTATGATTTAAAGAGTCATATTTGACACATCAGAATGAGGGAAAACAAAGTGTATTATTTACTTAATATTCAAATAAGGGGTGAGAAAAGAGTGAAGGGGATAAATTTTTTTAATTTTTATAAGGTTTGCAACTTAGGTACCTAACTGTTTTTTTTTTATTCAATTTTTTTAATTTAACAGATTCGTTAACTAACCAACGAGAGGATAAATTTAGAGACGCATGAGGTCCGCAATAATATTGGGGGACACAAAAAATAATTTTCTTTGAAGTATTTCAATGTGCAACAGAAGCAGGTTTTCTTAATCTTTTAACACTAAAAAATTCATGATAATAATTATTAAGTTAATTCAAATAACTTATTCACCTTACCAAATAAAAAAGTTAATTCAAATAAATTTGGTAAAATGCAACTAATACGTATCATGTGAAGGTGAAATAATATTGACCCATAAAAACATTCCAGGACCAAAAAGCTTCAATACCGGTTGTACTACTTAAGCTGTTAAACACAATCTATATGCAAAACAAAGAGATCCAAACTCAGAAATCCAAAAGTAGTTTCCGGTTGACGACAAACTTATCAATTCAATAGAACTAGAATCGATCCATTCTTTGTTAGCATGAGCCTCTAATTATGACTTGTTATTGAGCTAGATAGCCACTGAAATATCTGATATGTTTGACTCATCGAGTATAAGATGCGGAACAGATCTAACTGAACATAATGGCTTTCAATTCAACAACTAACATTCAGGGTAGTGTTGCAAAACATATAGCATAAAACAAATGAGAATGCAAAGTTTCAATATTAGAAACAAGTTAAAGATAAATTAATACTATGTAAGTGAAGATATATGGTAGATAATAGATGGTTAATTTTTTTAGAGTATCTACTAAATTTATCAGTAGCTAAATTAAAATTTCTTGTAGTGAAGGGACAAGTTTGCAATTTCTAAAAGATAGACAGATTAGTATAGTTCTTCGACCACTACGAAAATTCAGCCAATTGAAATCTTACAGTTGGGAGAAATCCTTGGACAAAAGGTTAATTTTTCTAAAGCATCCTGATTTTGCAACGCACTATATTTATCCGTGATGATCTTCATGACCTCTAAAAGTTGCTCATTCTGTAAAATATACGTCGCAAATTGGAGTTCATCTACCTTGTCGTTATGGTGTACATGATCAGAACTGAGAAGAAATGCACTTAGGAACCAAATTTGGATCTTTCAAGTGTCTGTCCCAATCTTGGTTGTATGGGTACGGCCACTGCAAAATAGAAACCATAATAAAATTTATGAAACACACGCAAAAAAACAGAAGGAACCAACACAATCCACGAACACAAGAAACCTTATTGAGTTAACCTTATTCAGTTCTGACATACACAAGAAAGCCTCTAAAATAAGAATTGGTCTCTGGCTCATGAAAGATTGAGTTAATTAACCTAGCTATCTCGTGAAATGCAAGAAAACTTTTGCACTTGACATCTTCAACAAAGAGCACTAATTGTATCTAGTTTGGTTCATAGCTTTAAACAAAAACAAATTATCAATTATCATTATGAGGAGTCTCAACACCCAAAAATGACTTTTTTAACGAGTTAAGCAGCAATAACAGTTTGATTGAAGAGTAGTGAATGAGTAATATGCATAATGAAAGGAAGATCATAACAATTAATAGGAACAGTAGTTCAAAATCAAATGTAAAATCATTCATCTTTTTAATTATGATCAATAAAATGAGATGAGCTTCGAATTGAAAGTCTCTGCATTTAACAGGAATTTAACAACTAATTCTTCACCATGACACCATGTTTAGTAGCAATAGCCAATAGCAACTCCAGCTGCACTCACAATCTATCAATAGATTGCTCATTATGATCTAAAAGATGATGATTTTACCACAAAAGTTATCAGTTCTAAGGTATCATGAAGACAGAAACTTCTAATAAATAAGTTTGTTCAAATATAAGAAGACATAATATCATAATATCTTAGAAGTTCTGCGAGATGCAAGACCCTAGAAGTTCTGCGATATTATTCTGTAATGAAAGGTATTTTCCCTATTTCATTCTTCTATATCAGTTGATTTCTATCAAAAGCATGGTAAACATTTCTGATAAGGGATTACCACAGAAGACAAGTGATTGTTGACCTTGGTAATCATGAGGACATTATTCTACAACTTACCGATATATTCATTAAAAGAACAAAAAACTACACAAAAATCCAAACATGAATTTATCAGCACCCGAGCTCTTCTACTGTAGTAATAGTAATATTCTAATAGATTAGAACCACGTGTTATGAATGTCATGAAAATGCAGTTTAAATGGTATAGTACAATACACGTCTCTTTTAAAATGCACTCCTCCTACATAAATGAAGTACTCATTCAAATGTCTCACCGGAAGAAAATATTTGCGAACCTTATGCTTCTACAATCTACTATGTGTCGACCACAAACCATTGATCTTAACAAAACATTACAAATGCTCACTATTTCATTTTGATTCTTAAAATAAATCTTCTTGAATAAAACAAGAATCTATATTTAAACACCTTTACCAAGAATAAATCTTCATCATTCACACAAGACAAGTGATATGTAATCCTTTTACCAGACCATGTTATGAGTTATCACACATTGTTGTTAGCCTTCCTCCATTGAAACCATTCAATCAAGGCATTGAAAATCATAGTGAATTTATAATCACTATTCACTAGTAATTAGCTAAGTACCTAAACATAGAAAGCAAGGTTTGATGACAACTAAACCCAATTGTTCATACAGAGAAATAAACATGAATAAAACTGAAGAGATAGAAAATAAAAAATTGTAATCACAATAAGAAAGATTGCATTCTGAAAATTACAGACAAAAAACCCAATAAGTCATAAAAAAACAAACTCAAGTTTAATAAATAGAAAGTTGCAATATTTGAAACAAGTTAAAGATAAACTAATATATATGTGAAGATATATGGTAGCTAATAGATAGTTAATTTTCTTCCAGTATCTACTAAATTTATTAGTAGCTAAATTAAAATTTCTTCTACTGAAGGCATAACTTTGCAATTTATAAAAACAATACAAATTAGTATAATCTAACAAATTCAATAAGATAATAATATATCCATCCCAAATAATAAAACATACCACGCATAGTTCTTCCATTACAATGACAATTCAGACAATTGAAAGCTTACAGTTGGGGGAAATCCTTGGACAAATGGTTAATACTTCTAAAGCATCCTGATTTCGCAACCGACTATATTTAGTCGTGATGACTTTCATGGCCTCTAAAAGTGGCGCATTTTGTAAAATATATGTTGCAAACTGAAGTTCATCTACCATGGAGTTATGCTTTATAGTACATGATTTAAGGTGAGAAGAAACACACTCAGGAGGATAATTTGGGTCATTCCACTTTCTTTTCAAATCTTGATACGGCCACTACAAAACATATACAAAAATAAGATTTATGAAGCACACACAAATAAAAATATAACTTATGAAGCACATACACGAACACCGGGGACAAATAAAAATTTGAAAAATGATATAATTTAATATAATCAAAAGTGTCGGTGTCAGAATGCGTGTCTTACAACGAAACACGCCTAATTTGAGGAGTGTCTGTGTTTCATAGGACAAAACTATTACAATCCACAAACACAAGAAACCTTATCAAGAGAAAGAGTTTGAAACTTGGGGCAGTTATGCAGCACTTCAACTACATTGTCCCAGTGATGAAACCGATAAAGGCTTAATTCAAGGTAGATTAAGTTCTGACATTCAAGAAAGCCTCTAAAGAACGAATTGGTCTCTGGCTCATGAAGCTTCTGCCACACCTACAATTAAAATTGAAATTTAAGGTCAATATTAAAGTTTAAGAAAAAAGCATTGTGCCCGCATTGTGTGAATCAAACAATGAAGTTATATATTCATATCAAATTGGTAGCTTACCCTGAGTTTTAAAATCTCGACATTACAAATTGCTCTTAAGGGAACATTAGATTCACATATATCAGCGCTGATCAACTTGGAAAAGGTTCTAATCTCTTCAGTACTAACCCTAACACCCTCAACTTCTTGTTCTATATAGAAAATCTGAACAGTCAAATGCTCTAAAATTGGACACCCATTAAGAAGCTTGGTGAAATTTTCAGAATTTTTTAAATAAAATTGATACAAATGAAGTGTCTTAAGCGAGGGAAGATTGACAGAGATATTACCATCCACTTTTACACTGTATAGTTTGAGAAAAACAAGTGTTGGAAATACGAAAATACTTGGCGGCAAGAAAATCCAAAAATCTCTTTCAAATTTACCAGTGATCCGGATATTCTCCACAGGATGTTTTTTTACAGTTTTGATCAAGCTGTCACAGTTGTTGTTGTAACGGTTACCTTCTTGCCAATGTGTGGAACAACAGTTAAGGTGAAACGTTTTGATGAGTTTGGTGGAGAGCGTGACAGTGTCGACGAAGCTACGGAAGCGAAGGAAAGCATCTTCGCTGTGATCAAATTCGTCGTTGAAGTAGAGATGTGTGTGCAGTCGGTAAAGTGAGGTGGTCCACCTTTTGGAGAGAATGGTTGCGGAGAAAGCAAGCTTGGTTGGTAGACAAGAGAGTATTTTACAGAGTAACTCATTAGGTAAGTTGCTGATTCTATCAATGGGGGCTGAGTTCGCCATTATCACTGGACTGTGAATCTGTGATGCGTTGGTTATACTGAAAGATTTTGGTTGAGTACGATATGTAACAATAGGATTAATTAGGTATTTTATTTTGGGGTTAATAGGCTGTTACCTTGTAATGTGGGATTAGTTACAATTGTTTTTGAGTTAATATTTACCTCCCGTAAAATACACGAAAATTGTTTTATCTTCGATAATTGTTTTTTTGTTTTACTCACTTGTAATATAAGATTTCATGTTTTACTTGACTCAATCAAGTATAATTTTTTTTAGTATAATTTGCAGTAGTTTTTTTTTTACGTGTTTTTTTGCAGCGATGATATTATAATTGACAAATCCAAGGGATAAAGTACATAATTTTACATTACAAGAGGGATAAAACAACAATTTTTTAATTATGATGAGCGAAATGAGCTGTGAAGTTTTGATTGAAAGTCCCTGCATTTAACAACAAATTCTCAGCTGCACTCACAATTTATCAATAGATTGCTAATTATGATCTAAAAGATGATGATTTTACGACAAAAGTTATCAATTCTAACGTTTCTTGTAGACGGCAACTTCTCACAAATAAGTTTGTTATGTTATCTTCATTTTTCTTTTTTTCATCATTTTCAGCCGCCACCCTCAACCTTATTTTTCTTTTTTTTCTTCTCCATCCACTAAAGAGGGGTGGTTTAAGGTCAATTTTTATCCGAAACCACCACTCTAAATTAATTTTGCTTAATTAGAAAATTAATGCTTCTATTTGTCATGTGCTGCCACTTTATCAACCTATAAAATTAATTGCTTTTATTTCAATTTCTATAAAAATAATTTTGTTTGGTTACATTATAGAAACATATTTAAATCTAATAATTAAAATAATAATAATAATAATAATAATAATAATAATAATAATAATAATAATAATAAATTGGACAAATTGTTTTAATGAAGCTTGGAGCCTCTTCAAATTCTAATTTCACCCCCAAAAAGTCTCTTTTATAAAATTAATCCTTTTTTTTCTTTTCTTTTTTCATTTTTTTCTTTAGGTGTGGAGATCATTCTTCCCCCCCATGTTCTAATGTCGTTTGGTTTGGTTGTGGAGAGTGGTCGTAATAAGAAGTTGCGGAAAGGGTACTCGGTTGTGTGGATGGCGTTCATATGGGTTTTATGGATGATGAGGAATGACAAAATCTACAATAATAAGGAAGCGGAGGTGGGAATGGCGATGGATATCATCAAAAGACTCTCTTGACAATGGTTTTTACATAAGGCGGCAAAAAGACCTTGTATGCCTTATGAGTGGGATTGGAACCCGGCAGATTGTATGGTTAGATGAGATATTATTGCATTAAAAAAAGCTATGTTGTTTTTTTTAACAACAAAGGAATTTTGTGTATATTTTTTTTTTGTACAAATAGGCTTCTATCAATCCCTATTTATACCCAACCGCCACCCTTAATCAAACTCAAACCTATTTCCACCGTTTTGCAATTCTTATACTTTTGTTTGCTCTCTCCAACTTCCAAAACCCTTCCATGATGAAGAACTCTCAAAACCGTTTTGCAGTTCTCATGAATTATGATGATATTGAAAATATTGATATTGATATTGAAAATAATAATATTGAAATTGATAGGATTAGCAATTTACCAGATGAGTTAATATGTCACATACTCTCTTATCTACCAACCAAGCTTGCTTTCTCCACAACCATTCTCTCCAAAAGGTGGGCTGCAGTTTACCCATCACTCACATCTCTTTACTTCGACGATGAATCCGTCTGCGACGTGCAGTCATCCATTCGCTTTTGTCGTTTTGTCGACACTGTCACACTCTCCACCAAACTCATCAAATCTTATTACCTCAACTTTCGTCCTCAACATTGGCCATATGGCTATAACTACTTCGACCGTTGGGTTGGAACTGCAAAACAGCATCCTTTAGAAATCCTCCAGATCTGTAGTTCGGTAACCACCATATCGCCCATACCGCCAAGTATTTTCATATTTCCAACTCTTGTTATTCTCAAATTGCAATGGGTACATGTAGTTGGTAATATCTCTGTTGATCTTCCCTCGCTTAAGACCCTTCATTTGTTTTGTGTTTCTTTCAACCATACAAAGTATTTCCAAATTTTTTTTTCTGGATGTCCCGTTTTGAAAGACTTGCAGGCTGCAATCTATGAAAATGATACGGTTGAAGCAGAAAAGTTGATCACAGCTGATTCAAATCGTGATGTCGAGATTTTAACACTCACGGTAATTAACCACCTGCGGATTTTGATATGGAATATGATATTAACATGCTTCCATTGGTATATGTAATAACTTGTTTTTTTTATGCATGTAGATATACAACAGGCCTCCAAATATCAAATCCTATTACACATACTTTTCTGGATTTCAAAACATAATGAACCTTGACGTACGTTTTATTAACTTTCAACATTGGGATGATCTAGTGGAAGTTCTCCAATATTGCCCCAAGCTTCAAAACCTTTACATTTTAATTAAGGTGTCTTGTGTTTGTCGATTGCTTTTGTTATTTCTCTTTCTTGAATGTATTTTATCAAATCTTATTTTTGTATATGTTTTGCAGGCTACACCGGACAAAGAATTGTCACTAAACTGGAAATACCCAAATTCTGTTCCTGAATGCATTTCTTCTCACCTTAGATCATGTACTTTTTGCTATAAAGGTATGGAAGATAAACTTCAATTTGCAAAATATATTTTGCAGAATGCGCGTCTTTTAGAGGTCATGAAGATCAAAATCAATGATAACTTAGAACCAAAGCCAAGTCGGGGTCCTTTAGAAGAACTATCCTCATGTCCAATGATTTCTCCCAAATGTAAACTTTCAATTCAGCGTAGCAAGGGTTCTTAATATGATCTAATTTTTGGGTGAAGTAACATTAAGGTGGAAGAAGTATATGCACTGTGTGTTTTATTATTGGCTCTTATATTATTAAAATCTTATAAGTTATCCACTATCCATAATCTTGTGTTGTAGTCTTTTGCATATTTTCTGCTTCTACCTACGTTTTGCTTTTTTGTTTATATCTCTATTGTGCCTTTCATTCTTTGTTTACTCCTGCTTCAGTTCTGCTCTATTTTCAAAGTATGTACTCATTTTTTTACCTGGTCTAATTACTATTACAATTAGAAATTTTAATTGTCCAGATGTGAGTTGAAATCAAATTTTTCGTCAAGAGAAAGAAACAAAAAGTTAGAAATTTATATCTAATGTTGATGAGATAGAGGTTACTAAATGTGCTTGCATGTTTTTGCTCTTTGGTGTTAAATTTTTGCAAGTGAATCAATGTTTGATTTTTCATCACCTAAAAGATGATACAACAGTAACAAAGAAAGCAATAAGATTGTTTAACTTCTTGGTCATTCTTTTTTATGATAATGTTTTTTTATAATGGCATCTATTTTTTGCTTCATCTACTCTGTTTTTCAAAGTATATGTGTGAGTTGAAGTAAGACATCACTATTTTTACCAAGATCAAGAAATAAACAAAAAGTGATAAATTATTTTAATATTGATAATGCAACATCAACTAAAGAAAGGAATAAAATTGTTAAACTTCATAGTCATTCTTTAATAAATGTTAGTATTGGACTGTCAAAGTGGTAAGATAAAACATGACAGTGGCAAGGCTATTAACTACCTTAGTGTTATTTCATATTCATTATTAATATTTTAGTTAAAACTTCTGATTCAAGCAAAGGATAAATGAATGTGTCACTTTATAAAATCTTTGATCGAAGAGAGAGATGCAAGGAGATGATTCTTGGTACTAACTATGTCATATGTTGTTGTAAGGTGTTATTGTAAGAGTCATGTTTTGAGTTTGAATAATAAGAAAATACTTTTTTTTTTACTAGAAGAAATTTAGTGCATTTTATTCATAATTATATTTTCGATGCACAATAATTAAAAATTTGGTGCCTAGCATTAAAATAAAACGTCTGAGATAAAACATGAGCTACTCGATTAGCTTCTCTCCTCACATAACTAACCTTAGAGTATGTTGGTTCTTATTGTTGAGTAAATTCACACCATGCAAGCAATCAGTTTCAATTTGAATTATGCTTGTTTGCATATTATTTAGCCACTTCAAGGACTCTAATAAACCAATTGCTTGAGCTTCATAAATCTCTGGTTTTCCCTCAAAGCATTTTGCAAAGGCTTTCACAAATCTTCCATTTTCGTCACGAAGACAAGCTCCAACACAATAGATATCTGTAGCATGCAGCTTCTATATTGCATTTGGTTGATCCCATCGTTGGTTTACCACGACAACAATTCTGAATTTTGTTATGTGCGTGCATTTACTGTCACATCACATGACAGTGTGCTTGCTTCCAATAATGCAAATTCTCACGCATTCTACGAACTGTTTCGAACACTGTCGAGAGAGATTCATGCATTTTTAACTTCTTCGCCACCACAAGGACCACAACACTATAGCCACTGTTGACATGCTGTTATTATCAAGCTCATTTATCAAATGAAAAATCATAGATACAAAACTCATAGCATGAGCACTATACTTGTTCATGGCTTGCCAACAATCAACTTCCTTCCACTCCTCTTATGTTGTCATACAACCAACAAAACAATGCCATTCATTCTCATCATAGTCACCACAACATGGACACTTGGGATCACAATGCATACCTTTGCTGAGAAGTTTTTCTCAAACCGGCAAACAATTACCTCTAAGAACTCTCCAAGGAAATATTCTAACTTTGTTAGGGACCTTTAATTTCCGAAGCTTCTTCCATTGTCCTTCTACTTTGAGATGATTGTTGTCAATTACCATATCGGGAGATGTCATCATTTTGCAGCAACTTGAGAGGAATTTTAGTAATTTCCAGCACATCTCTTGGACATAAATTAGTTTGTTGAATTAAATCAGTTTATTTTTGGATTGTAATTTTTCTGCCGAGGTTTAGTATGCGGTTTGTCGTTGGTTAGGTGTTGTTATTATTATTCTCCCTCCGGAGTTGGCAATGTCCTATGGTATTTTAGTTGGAAGTGGTTCGAATAAGAAGGTTAAAATAGGTTATTCAATAGTGGGGCTTGCTTTTATTTGGGTCAAGTGGAAGACTCGAAATGATCTTTAATAATGTTGAAGGAATAGTTGGCGTCGTGGTGGATTATATACAGCAGATTTCTTGGCACTAGTTTTTCACAAGACAACAAAGGGACCCTGTATGTTATATGAATGGATTTGGAATCCGGACGATTGTATGCTTCAGTGACATGCAGGTGTTGTCATATTTTGCTTTTGTTGGTCGGTTGCTCTGCTATCTGCATTTGTGCTATATATGTTGCGGTCCTTTTGTTTACACATGCATCAAATAATGTAAATAAATTAAAATATTATATATATTTTCTTGATATTATAAAAAAAAAAGAAGATAAATATTGATTAAAGTGTTACAAACAAAAACCTAAATTCCCACTTTTGAGATCCCTCCAATCTTTTGAGATACCTGGCAAATAATGACTGCGTTCGTTCGGCGGTAAATACCTGGTCTCGACCAAAAAAAAAAAAAACAAACAAAAGAACTAAATAATTAAAGTGTTAGAAAACTAGGGTTTGTATCAATCCCTTTTTATACTGGACGGCCAATATCAAACTCAAAGCTCTGCAACACCAAAAACCCTTCTACGATGGAGAACTCATTAGCTAGCAATTTTCCAGATGAGGTAATATGTCACATACTCTCTTTTCTACCAACCAAGCTTGCTTTCTCCACAACCATTCTCTCCAAAACGTGGACCACCTCACTTTCCCAATCACTCACAGCTCTCTACTTCGACTTTCAACGGGTTCCCGACTTTGAGCTCGACTTTGAGGCTTTCCTTCACTTTTGTTGTTTTGTCGACACTGTCACGCTCTCCACCAAACTCATCAAATCGTTTAATCTCACCTGTGATTCTCAACATTGGGACAATGAGCGTTTTGCCCTCGACAGTTGGATTGAAACTGTAAAACAGCATCCTGTGGAGATAATCCAGATCAGTTGTTTGTTCTCTCCCTTGTCGCCCAGTTTTTTCAAATTTCCAACACTTGTTATTCTGAAACTGAAAATGGTCAGAGTTGTTGGTGACATCTCTGTTAATCTTCCCTTGCTTAAGACCCTTGATTTGGACACTGTTTCTTTCATCAATGAGAATAAGTTCCGAAATCTTCTTCATGGTTGTCCCGTATTGGAACACTTGGTAGCTAACATTCACTACACAGAAGAAAGTGAGGAGGATGTTACTACAGGAGAGTTTAAATCGTTATCCAAGTTGATTACAGCTGATGTAAGTACATATGAAAAAACATATGCAGATTTTCTTAAAGCAACTTCTAATGTGCAGATTTTAACAATCAAGGTAATTAAAAACTATGAAGCTACCGATTTTGATATATGGATAATGATATTAACATTCTACTTCATTTGTATATGTAATTTGTTTTTTGTCTTTGTAACTTTTTATGTATGTAGATGAACAACGGGCATCCGAAGATCAATTCTTATTCTGTATTTGAAAACTTAATCGAGCTTCACTTAATATGTTATGATAACTTTCGATTCTGGGATGATGTAGTGGAATTGCTGCAATATTGCCCCAAGCTTCAAATCCTCTCTTTTAAGAAGGTTTGTTGTGTTTTGTGGATTGTTTTTGTTACTTCTCTTCAAATCTTGAGTGTATTTCATCATATCTTATTTTTGTATATTTTTGTAGGATGTAAAAGAATTTTCTATAAACCGGAACTACCCAGCTTCATCTGTTCCAAAATGCATTTCGTGTCCCCTTAGATCATGTACTATATACTACGAAGGTTGGAAATATGAAGTTCACTTAACAAAATACATTTTACAGAATGCACCTCTTTTAAAGACCATGGAAATCATCATACATAATTCCTTTTCCTTATATCGAAAGCGAAATCAGCATTATTTAAAAGAATTATCCTCATTTCCTAGGATTTCTCCCCAATGTACTCTGTCAATTAGACGTGGTGACAATTCTTAATATGATCTAATTTTAGGGTAAACTATCATTATGGTGAAAGAACTATGCACTATGGATTTTATTATTATCATTATTATTATTATTATTATTATTATTATTATTATTATTATTTGATATGTATTTGTCTTGAATCTTCAGAGTTTTTGTGCGCATTCTTCTTCTCGCCATCAGTTCTGCTCTGTTTTCAAAGTATGCATCATTTTTTACACGGTCTTATACTATTAGATTCACAATTCACAATTTTTACTGTTGAAATAGAGATTGCTAAATGTCTTTGTATGTTGTTTTGCAAGGTGAATCAATGTTTGAATATGTGGAACAATTTCTGAGCCATTATAGCTGCTACTTTATTTTTTCGTAACTTAAAAATGATGCAACAACAAGAAATCAATAGGATTGTTTAACTTCTTAGTCATTCTTTAGTTCTACATCTAACTGAGAGAAAGCTGAAAACTCAAATGTTGTTAAATTTGCCGAGCGAGTAAAATTTTGCTGAGTGAATCTTAAAATCCTGTCAAATTTGCTAAACAAGCTAGATTTTGCTTAGCAAAATTAAGTAGTTTTGAAATGAAGTTTAATTGAGCTGGCATAGCCTTTATGGGGTAGAAAGTTGATTTCGCTAAATGAATCGTTCGTTCGGAACTTCACTGAGCAAAAATGACCATTTCAGAATTCTATTTAAAGGAAATCAAATGTCATTTTATGAATCCATTTACTTCATAACACTTAGAAACACCAAAAAAAAAAATTAGAAAGCTGAGAACGATCAAAGGGGGGAAGATGAGTCATTGTCATCATATTTCTATATCTTCCATTGCTATAATGTAAGCTTATATTGTGTAATTAAGTTCTCTCTGTTATTGGGAATAAGTTTAATTAAGTTAGATTTGATTGTAAACTCTTAATAATTTTGCTGATTATAAATAATCTGTGTTTCATTAGGTTGATGATTTACTTATGCACTTACTGCTTTTTCGAAGTCATGTTGATGCTCATCTTAGATTTGCATTCACCAATATGGATAAATAAGATTAAAAAGTAGCATATTATATATGTATGTAGTTTGGATTTGATTCAGTTTGAATCAATGTTGTGCGGTTTTTTTTTATTTAATTTTGCGGTTTTAATTTGAATCGGTTTAAATTTGAAAACCCCTAATAAAAAGGTCTTTATTTTTTTTTGGTATGTAGAAAATGATAAAACCATTAGAAACTCACACATAAACAAATTAGAGTGACCAGACATCAAACTCCAATAATATATATCCGACCTAGCAATTAAATCCTTTTTATGCCTGTTAAATTAGGTTATCTAGACTAAAAAGTTCTTCATTTTATAAGAACATATTTAAACTTAATAATAACAATAATCCCCGGGAATACAACAATGTTAAATTTTCTTGAGAGAGAGCTTTGCCACCTTTTGAGGTCCTACCAGCTCGAGGGATTAATCTCTGCAGTTGCGCGCAGAGGATACTCGATTCAAACTAAAAAATAAATAATTATAATAAAGTTAAATTAAATATTAACTGCTTATCAAAAAAAAAATTAAATATTAACTCTCTTAACTTATTTGTTGTCTTCAGTCCTTTAATTATTAATTTTTAATACATTTAAGTCCCTTAACTATATTTTATCTGTCAAATATATCATTTTACTACATTTAAAGGACCAAAATAAAAACAAATACAATTAATAGTATATCCACCTAACCTTAGCTTCCGTATTTCTGCTAATAATCAAACTCAAGTCTATTTCCACCTATTTGCCGTTCTTCTCTTTGTTTGTTTTTCCTGACTCCAACAACCCTTCCATGATGATGGAAAAGAACTCATCAGTACCTATTGATAGGATCAGCAATTTATCTGATGTGTTATTAAGTCACATACTCTCTTATCTACCAATCAAGGATGCTTTCTCCACAACCCTTCTCTCCAAAAGGTGGAACCCTCTTTTACTCACAGATCTCTACTTCGACGATCAATCCTTTAGAGACCATGAGGAGGCTTCCCTTCGCTTTTATCGCTTTGTCAAAACTGTCACACGCTCCACCTTACTCATCAAATCGTTTCATCTCAACTGTATTTCTCATCATTCGCGGCATGGCTGTTTCAACTTCGACAGTTGTATTATTAAGACATTGAAACGGCATCCTGTGAAGACTATCCAGATTGATAGTTGGTCAGCCCACTTAAAGCCAAGTAATTTCATATTTCCAGCACTTGTTATTCTCAAATTGAAGGGCGTATATGTTGCTGGTAATAATATCTCTGTTGATCTTCCATCTCTTAAGACCCTTTATTTGAGTATTGTTTCTTTCTACAATAAGAAGAATTTCCATAATCTTCTTTACGGTTGTCCTATTTTGGAACACTTTGCGGCGGATCACATTCACTATCATGTGGATGTTATGGTTGAAGCAGGAGAGTTTAAATCCTTATCCAAATTGATCACAAGCTCAGATAAGTTCATTTGATGTTCCCTTTAGAGTGATTCCTAATATCAATATTTTAGCACTCAGGGTAATTATATTATAACCTACCGATTTTGATATATATGGAATATGATATTAACATTATACTTAAACAACATGCTTTGCTTCCATTTGTATATGTAATAACTTGTTTTTTTATGCATGTAGATAGACAACAGGCCTCCAAATATCAAATCCTATTACACAGACTTTTCTGGATTTCAAAATTTAACCAATCTTAACGTTCGTTTTCTTGACTTTCAACATTGGGATGACTTAGTGGAAATACTCCAATATTGCCCCAAGCTTCAAAATTTCAAATCCTTTCCTTTTCCAAGGTTTCTTGTGTGTTTGTGGAGTTGTTGTTGTTCTTTCTCCTTCTTGTGTGTATTATTTTAAATCTTATTTTTGTATATGTTTTGCAGGGAACATCCGACAAACAATTGTCAATAAAATGGAAATACCCAAATTTTGTTCCTGAATGCATTTCTTCTCACCTTAGATCATGTACTTTATATTATGAAGGTTGGAAAGATGAACTTCAATTTATAAAATATATCTTAAAGAATGCGCCTCTTTTAGAGGTCATGAAGATCAAAATCAATGATCACTTAGAACCAAAGCCAAGTTGGGGTCCTTTAGAAGAACTATCCTCATGTCCAATGATTTCTCCCCAATGTAAATTAACTTTCAATTCAAACATTGGTCTAATTTTAGGGTGAACTATCATTATGGTGAAAGAAGTATATGCACTGTTAGGTTTAGTATAAGTTATCCACTATCTATAATCTTAGTATTACAGTCTACTCTATTGCATTTGTTCTTCTTCTACTTCTATTTTGCTTCTATCGATGTTTTGTTTTATTTCTACCTATATTGTGCCTTAGATTCCTTTTTTTTTTTCTTCTCTCCTGTTGCGTTAGTTCTACTTTGTTTTCAAACTATGCACGCAATTTTTACATGGTCTAATTACTATATGCACAATTAGAAATTTTAATTGTCTACGTGTGAGTTTCAATAAAACAACACATTTTTTATCAATAAATAAAAAGTTAGAAATTAGTTGTATCGATCCAATGTTGAGATAGAGCTTACTAAATGTGCTTGCATGTTTTTGCTCTTTGGTTTTGTGATGATTCACTGTTTTTGAGAGTGAATCAATGTTTAATTTTGTGGAACAATTACGAGAGCTACCATTTTTGTTTTTTCATCACCGGAAAGATAATGCAACAGCAACAAACCAACAATAATGAAAGCAGTAGGTTTGGTTTCCAATGAAATTTATTTTCCTCCGCTGAAACCATTAGTTTGGCTTCCGGCATGGTGGATTGTTTAAGGATACAATTGCAAGGTATGGAGTTTGAGCTCCACTTTAGAAGTATGGTGGCTTCCATTTTGGGGCTTATAAGATTTTGGACTCTTCTTGTATGATAGTTAGTTTTTGTGGCATGATTTTTTCAAAGTTCGAAAGTATGGGACTTGAGCTCCACTCTAGATGTATGAGATTCTATTTTAAAGTTTATAAGACTTTGGGTTCTCCTTCTACAACAGCTCACTTTTGTGGTGTGGTTCTTTCGAAATTCATATCAATTGTGTTATGAATTGACGACCTTGTCTCCCCCAATCTTTGGATAGTGGACTCTTTGGTGGGAGATTTTTTTGGTTTCAAATCTTTTGACGTGAGGTGCTAATGGGTGGTATTAGGTTTTGCCATTGTTGGTATGTGCGTATTGTCGTGTGTGACTGATTTTCTATGATACATGATTCTCTGACCTCTTTCAAATCTGTTGAGATTTGCAGGATTTTTTTTAGTCTTTGCTGGTTTTTAAATATGTTGAGATTTGCAAGTTTCTTTGTGAAATTCCTTACACACTGGTAACACATGTTATATGCGATGTTCCAACACCAATAGAATGTTGCGTGTGATAGATGTTCCAACATCGTACCAGCGTAAAACACAATCAACAAAGTACATATTGCAGGAAAATAAATAACACAATATGTTGTTAACCCAGTTCAATGCAACGTCACCTAATCTGGGGAATACCAATACATGAAATAAATTTACTAAGTAAAACCGATTCAAAGCAAACACTCTGTTTACACTTCTTATTGGTCTTCTCATTGGAACATTTTATTAACGACCAAGATGAAGACACACTCCAATGATATAACCTCACTCGTACTTCACAACTTAGAGTGATTTGAACCTATGCTCCTTGCTTAAAAGCTTCAGAGCCCAAATATTTGAGATTACAACTCAACTTAACATGCCAACTCTAGTATCAGTATGACACAAGAGAGACTTACAAATATGCAAAATGCTTGTAAAGACAAAACCTTAAAGATATAAACTTTGTATTCTTGATTTCGTGAGTGACTCTATGGTCTGGGTCTTCCTTATATAGCTAATCAACAGTTTGAACTTTTTCTTCACGGGATATATAATTTCAGCTGACAATAATTATATTTTTAGTTATAATCTTCCATAAGCAAAATATATTTTCCACAAATATATTTGCATTAAATATTCCTTTCATAAATATATTTGTTGTAGATATATTTTCAGAATCAATCTCCTTGAGAATATATTTAAAGTAAACTTATTTTCTTTCTTCTTTTTGGTCGAGACCGGGTATCCACCGCTGAACGCAGTGACTAATTCCTCGCTATATTTGAGGCACCTCGATGAGTGGGATAACTGACCTAAGGATTTAAAGCTGCTCCATACCCAAGGTGATGATCGACCCCTTGACCCTTGATTAAGGGAGGATGAGCCCCAACCGCTCAACCACACCCCTTGGGTTAAAGTAAACTCATTTTAAATCTTCACAAATATATTTTAAAATCAAATATTTTTCCATCTTTGATATTCTTGAAGTACAAAGAAATGTACAAACCCTTCTTTAGGTTTTGGAAGTATGAGACACACTTCTTGGAGCACAAACCACACTCATAAGAATAAACCAAATCTTTCAAGAAGATTGCGTGCGTAAATATGTGTACCACAAGTATGGTACACATATGTTGGAATATGTTGTGCAACATCTTGCTAGAAGTTGTTTTAGTAATAATGAAGTCAATATCTAAAACACCAACAATCTCTCCTTTTGACAAATTTTTGACTAAAAGAACTTTAGCTCATGTGGGTGCTAGGGAGATCGAAATTACCATCTTCTTCCATGTAGTAAGAGAATGAATAATCTTGAAGGAGTGTAGATGTCTTCAACGCTACAGTGAATTACCATTAAGTACATATAACGTGTGTTGTACTCCAATTTTAGATCTAAAATCTAATTTGCATTTTTATATTAAAAGTATATCTAAATATATGTGCTTTATTACTGTGTTTTGAATTTTTGCAAAGGGTATTGACCTATTTACGTTTAATTTTTTTAATAAATTTAAAAAATTCACTCTTATTAATGGATAAGGCCAAAGAGAGTATTTGATAATCTTTCTGTTAGAATTGCCTTGAAATGTCAATGAAATGGAAAAAGGAAGGAAAAATATATTCTGCCAAGCACGCCTGGCGTGCTTCTAGACACGCACAACGTGCTCACCTACAGGAAAAATTTCTGCCAAGCACGCACAAAGTGCTGGAAGGGACGTGCAACATGCGCGCGACCAAATTTTTATTTTGTTGTTTTTTTGGGCTTTTTTGGCCAGTTTTCTTCCAGTTTTATATGAGATTTGTTCCTAGTTTAATATTATATTTTTACTATAAATATAGAGGTTTAGGAACAAGGAAAAGCAAGAGAACAAAGATGTAGCTCCAAGGAAAAACACAAGTGAAGAAGGAAAGAAACAATTACTCTCTAAATTGTTTATTCTTCACCTTGGAAACACTATATTAAATTTTTAGGTTACAAGAAGAAACTTGGGATTAGGGTATGATTAGGCATCTGATTCTTGTAACCCTTATTGGGAGTTTCATTGTAACGGTGATACTTTGGAAATAGTGGAACTGAGGGGGCTGCTCTCTCCTCAAATTAGGTCGGAATTTGACTGAACTGGGTAAACAAACTATTGTGTCTAATACTGCTTTCTCTATTTTCTCTTGCTTCATATTGTTGGATTAATATTCATTGTCTCTATATTCTTTGATACGTGGTTGCTTAATCACTTTGCTCCACACATCAAAATCTTATTGGGGTGACTTTATTTAAAAGGAATTCACAACAATTGGCGCCCACCGTGGGACAAGGATCAAATCGTGAATTAGGTACCATGGATTCGAAGTTTGATGTTGAGAAGTTTACTGGGAAAAACGACTTCGGGTTGTTGAAGGTAAAGATGAAGGCAGTCTTAGTCCATAACAATTGTGATGAAGCCTTGAAGGGAGAAGCACAGATGCCGACGAAGCTTTCAGCTGATGAGAAATCTGAGTTGAATAAGAAAGCGGTTAGTGTTATTGTCTTGTGTCTTGGAGACAACGTGCTGCAAGAAGTAGCTAAGGAGACCAATGCGGCGACTATGTAGGCCAAACTTGATTCATTGTACATGTAGAAGTCGACGACACATAACCAGTTTCTGAAACAAAAACTCTACTTTTATCGAATGGTGGAGTCGAAATCCATAACGGAGCAACTGACAGAATTCAATAAAATTATTGATGATTTGGCAAATCTTGATGTTAAAATAGAAGATGGAGATCAAGCCTTGCACTTACTGTGTGCATTACCTAACTCTTATGAAAGTTTCAAGGATACCATGCTCTATGGTAGAGAAAGTGTTGTTACCTTGGAGGAAGTTCAATCGGCCTTGAAGACGGAAGAACTAACTAAGTCTAAAAACTTGAAGGTAGAAAACGGTGCTGATGCGTTAAATGTTTCTAGTGGAGATAGAGGTAGGAAGGCAAGGTCAAAAGGAAGCATTAAGTGGAATTGTCATCATTGTAATAGGAAAGGTCACTTCAAGAAGGATTGTCCGGAATTAAAGGGAAATAATAATTTTGTGCTTGTTGTGGAAGAGGGTTATGAGAATGTGGAAGCACTTTTGGTGTATAGTTGGAAACCGGAGGAGAGTGAGTCTCTGAACTTTGGTGATTCTCATGACGCTGGAGAGTTAGGGGATTTCGGGTTGAAAGTTTTAGAGGAATTGAAGAGGTCTTGCCAAATACAAGGTGGAGTACATGGTGGAATTACTTTGGTGGAATCTCAACTTGAGTTGGAGTCTTTCACAAGTGAGAAAGAAACAACATTAGCTCTTGGAAATATGAAGGAGAGTGGAAGTGTTGAACCAAAGGAGTGTGGTCATGGGGACCTTGGTGGTAACGTTTCAATTGTGACTGAAGAAGTGCAAGACCTTGAGAGGAACTTCAGGGAGGCAATTGAAAGCAACTTTGATCAAACTAGAGAACTTGTAATACTGCGGGAGGTAGTTGGAAACAAGGGAAGTTTGATGTTGCAGCTTGAGGTGGATCAAGCTAAAAATCCAAGGTTGGTTTGGTGCCAAGCAATACTCCGGATGACGGAAGGTATTCCTAGGGATCGGAGGGTGGTTGGGCTTGTTGAACTATCTAAAATTTCGATGATAGTTGTGAGCAAGCAAATCTTCAGTAGGACGAGTTTGATCACTCCGGGGGCTGAAGAGGAAACGGTGCATCTTGTTGGGCTACCTAAACACCCTATGGTAGTGGAAGACAAGAACTTCATGAAGGAAGACATTCTGAGGGATGAAGGAAATGAAGTAATGCTTGCGGGAAGCAAGTGTCTAGGTCAAGGTTCAAGTGTGACTTGGACTTGGCTTGTGATCTTGAATAATAGAAGTTCATGATGGTGAGAGCAACATGGTGGTTGGTGTAAATTGGCATCACCATCGATTTAAAGTCAAGGTGGAGAATTGTTAGAATTGCCTTAAATCTCATTGGAATGGAAAAAGGAAGGAAAAACATATTCTGCCAAGCACGCCTGACGTGCTCCCAGGCAAGCACAACATGCTCATCTGTAGGAAAAGTTTCTGTCAGGCACGCACAACGTGCTGGAAGGGACGAGCAACATGCGCGCGACCAGATTTTTATTTTGTTATTTTTTGGGCTTTTTTGGTCAGATTTGTTCCAATTTTATATGACATTTGTTCCTAGTTTAATATTATATTTTTACTATAAATATAGAGGTTTAGGAACAAGGAAAAGCAAGAGAGCAAAGATGTAGCTCCAAGAAAAAACACAAGTGAAGAAGGAAAGAAACAATTACTCTCTAAATTGTTTATTCTTCACTTTGGAAACACTATATTAAGTTTCTAGGTTACGGGAAGAAACTTGGGATTAGGGTAAGATTAGATTTCTGATTCTTGTAACCCTTATTAGAAGTTTCATTGTAACGGTGATACTTTGGAAATAGTGGAATAGAGGGACTGCTCTCTCCCCCAGATTAGGTCAGAATTTGACTGAATTGTGTAAACAAACTATTATGTCTATTACTGCTTTCACTATTTTCTCTTACTTCATATTGTTGGATTAATATTCATTGTCTCTATATGCTTTGATACGTGGTTGTTGAATCACTTTACTCCACACATCAAAATCTTATTGGTGTGACTTTATTTAAAAGGAATTCACAATACTTCCGATGTACCAAAAAAATGGGAGTATTTGATATGTTTAGGAACATAACTGTTGACTCCGACAATAACTGTTGAGATGCATATGGCAGGGTAACACCTTTAGAGTAGTAGAGAAGGCACAGCAAAACATATTAGCATTTTGTCTCATGAAAGTTGTTTTTGTCGAAAAAAACCACTTCACCAATGTTTATTGTATGAATGGGGGGCAAATCCTTGCGATTGTATTAGTCGGTAATTTCATAGGAGGGTTGTGGTTGCTTAGTTACATGGAATCATCGTGTAATCTTTCTTTTTTTGGGTTAGGTCGAGTACTATATGTACTTCTCCTCTTAATATGGGGTTAGTACCTCTTGTACTTTTCCTCTTTCTCATATATATACATATACATATTTGCCGTTCAAAAAAAAACTTAAATAAGTACGTGTTCGAAGTGGAATGAGATCGTAAACTATTAATGAATCATACATTAATACAAAGACATGCATTTTTTTTCAAAATCAAATGTATTCTCGAGGTAACTGATATTATTTAAGAGATTGACCTCTCCCAACAATCGGTCGAAGATCGAACCCATCCCAATACAATAACACAATGATATTTACATTTATAGAGACAAGACAATCGAAATCGATCTTTACACATCCGACAAGGATTACATATAATTTTCTTATATGAATCAAACAACTAAAATAAAGTAAGAGAACAAATTATTTGTGCCAAATACATAGAACAGGCAAAATTTAAGCTGAAGTCTTGTTCAAATCTTTCACCGTACACATGTCGTCGATAATGTTATAGTGAATACAAGTTTTATAAAATTTTCTGTTGGATTGAAAGTTTATATCATATAGATAATTCATATACATTTTTAAAGAAATTGAAAATAATTTAATATGTTGTTGAGATCGATCAAGATTAACGATTTATAATTTTTTTCATTTTTTTATTTAATACCTTTTTATTTGATCTTCACAACAAATTTGTATGAATAATTTATTTAATATAAATTTTCAATTTATTACTCCTTTCGTCTCAAAATAAGTGTAACAGTTGACCATTTTACATTATTCACATAATTTACTTTGACCTTTTTTTTTATTAATATATAAATGTAAATATTAACATTTATAAGATGTTTTTTTTGTGTGATTTAAGATGTTGTTTAATTTGTCTCAATAAATATTTTTAAATATAAAATTTTTATAATTAAAAATATTAACGATCAAAGTTGTACATTAACAAATGTGAACTGATCAACTATTAATAATTAATTTTATTAAATTTTTCGTTACATCAATTATCAATAACCTTGAACAAAGCCTCGTAGAGGTAATGGTTAAGAAACACAAATATAATAAAAGTATATTAAAATTTGTGAAGTCAAAGTTATAAAAATATATATACAGTAAAATGTTATTTTATTTGTCAAAAAAAAATTGTTATTTTCAATGTTAACTTACTACTACCTCCGTCCCAAATTATAAGACCCATTTTGACCACTGCACGTTCGTCAATGTACAATTTTTATCATTAATATCTTTAATTGTGTATTAGTAAAAATTATAAAAATTTGATACTTTGAAAATATTCATCAAGACAAATCAAACAAGATCTTATATGCTAATATTTACATCTATAAATTATAAAAAAAATACAGTAAAAGCAAAATACATAAATAGTGTCATTTAATCAAAATAAATCTTATATATTAGAATGGAGGGAGTATTTTTTTTATCATAACTATAATGCGCATTGGGGCATAGCGACTTTGTTTGGTTGGAGTATGATGACCCAAAAATCAACTATAGTCGTAGTAATTAACAATCAAATCACCTCAAAAGTCCGGTCAAAAGGTAAAGACAACATTGGAATTTTCAAATTTCCTAGTTACTCAATCAAACACAACCTGCCAAGTGCCAACGACTACTAAAACTGCTTTCCACGTTCACTCTTACTTTATCTTCTTCTCTTCTCTTCTTCTCATCAACAACATCCACGTAACTTCCCCATTAAATACCATCTCTACCCTCAACTCATTTCCAAAAACCGCGTCTCACAAGGGTCAAATTCGTCATTCCATCTCCCCCTACCCCTCTACTTCATACCATTTCTAGGTTAAACTCAACACTTCCTCTCGTAATAATTCATAAACCAAACATTCACTAAAAAAAATGTCCGAAAACGGAGAAGAGAAATTACTCGCTGTGGCACGCCACATAGCAAAAACTCTAGGCCACAACAACAACAACATGGCTGATGATATTCTCCAAATTTTCTCAAACTTCGATGGAAGATTCTCGAAGGAAAATCTAAACCTCTCTGAGAAAGTTGCGGTTGTAGATACAGATCCAAGAGCATGCGCTGCACTTGATCACTGCCTTAAAAACCTCGACCGTCGGATCTCTCACTTCGTTTCATCTGATCATCCTATTTGGGCTGACTCCGCCGATGCCGGTGCTTTTCTTGACGCCGTTGACGACTTAATCGCCTCCGTCGCTGAGTGGAACAATCTCACCGGCGATAAATCAATCGCCACGTGTCTTGTTCGAGCTGAAGATATGCTTCAACATGCTATGTTTCGTCTTGAGGATGAGTTTAGATCTCTTATGGAACGCGGTGGTGAGTCTTTTGATGTGACGCAACCGTATCGGAAGTTTGATTCAGCTGGAAACTTATCGAATTTACCGTTTGATTCCGAGGATGATGAAGAAATTGATCGAAATGAGGCAGAAGAAGAGGATCTTATTATTCCGGTTGCTATGCCGGTAACTGATTATGATATCGTGATTGATGCGTTACCGTCGGCGACGATTAATGATCTTCATGAGATTGCGAAGCGAATGGTGGCTGGTGGATTTGGTAAAGAGTGTTCACATGTGTACAGTAGTTGTCGGAGGGAGTTTTTGGAGGAAAGTCTTTCGAGATTAGGGTTACAGAAGCTTAGTATTGAAGATGTTCACAAGATGCAATGGCAGGATATTGAAGATGAGATTGAAAGATGGATTAAAGGTTCAAATGTTGCTCTTAAGATACTTTTCACCAGCGAGCGAAGACTATGCGATCGTGTTTTTTTTGGATTCTCGTCTGCTGCGGATTTCTCGTTTATGGAGGTTTGTAGAGGTTCGACGGTTCAGCTGTTGAATTTCGCTGATGCGGTTGCAATTGGAAGCCGTTCGCCTGAACGATTGTTTAAGATCCTTGATGTGTTTGAAACTTTGCGCGACCTAATTCCGGAATTTGAGGTTTTATTTTGTGATCAGTATAGTGTGTCTTTGAGGAATGAAGCATTGACTATATGGAAGAGATTGGGGGAAGCAATTAGAGGCATTTTTATGGAATTGGAGAATTTGATTCGTCGTGATCCGGCTAAGGCTGCTGTTCCGGGTGGTGGACTTCACCCGATTACGCGTTACGTGATGAATTACCTCCGTGCCGCGTGTAGGTCAAGGCAGACTTTGGAGCAAGTGTTTGAAGACTATGGACATCCATTGAAAGAATACCCTAAAATTGATGATAGAATGTCATCCTCTTCGTCGCTATCAGTGCAAATGGATTGGATTATGGAGCTATTAGAGAGCAATTTGGAAGCGAAATCGAAAATCTATAAAGACCCTGCATTGTGCTATGTTTTCTTGATGAATAATTGCAGGTACATTGTTCAAAAAGCCGAAGATAGTGAATTAGGAGCACTTTTAGGTGATGATTGGATAAAAAAACACACTGCGAAAATTCGGCAGTACCATGTTCAATATCAAAGAAGTTCATGGAATAAGGTGTTTGGGTTTCTGAAAGTTGAATACAGTGGATCAATCCCACCTAATGGGGTAGCTAAGTCGATGAAAGAGAAGCTGAAATCGTTCAACACGGTCTTTGATGATTTATGCAAGGTTCAATCTTCATGGTTTATCTTTGATGAACAACTTAGGGAAGAAATAAGAATTTCCATTGAGAAACTGTTGTTACCGGCTTATGAAAATTTCATTGCAAGGTTTCAGAATGTTTCTGAAATTGGTAAACATGGTGAAAAATATATTAAGTATGGAACAGATGAAATCGAAGCAAGGCTCAATGATTTGTTTCAAGGAAGCAGTGGATCAACTGGTAGCAGAAAAAGAAGCTAAAACTGTATGTTTTTGTGTGTATGTATTTATTGTGTAGTTGTAAACTTGTAATAGAAAGTTTTGTTTGTCACTATTTTAGTTGTAAAAGATGCACTACCTTGTTGTATACTATAAATATCACTGTATGTTTTTCTGCTTAACAGATGGAGGGTATGAAAAAGAATTTTTGTTGTTCCATCTTAGTTGAGAAACACTTGCTTCATTACAATTCCAAATAAAAGGTATTTGGACACACAAAATTAAGAATAAAAAGGTGAAAGAAAAAAAATTTAATGTGTGTTTTTAAAAAACTCCAATTGAGTGACATGTATTTGTGTGCGCGCCTGAATATTTGTTATTTATACCGAAATTACCGAAAATGTTAGGTCGGATGTTCATAATTGAAGTTTGAACTCTAGTCTTCCACTTTGTGTGTGAGGTTTTTTAATAGCTTTGTCATTTCATCTAAATATTAAAAATTGTTATTGACGATTGAGATCCAATGGAAAACTAAACAGAAGATAAAACTCTAAGGTATTAAACAATTCGTGGATAAAATGTTATTTTGATATTTTAGTCAATTTGTACTTAGAACAGAATCTTATGTTGCGTTTTAGTGGTTGTGGTTATCTTCAATTTGTCCTATTTCAGAAACAGGTTTCAAAAACAGGTTTTAAGGTATTTCACTTTTTAGTGGATGAAATGCACCCAATAAGTATTTCTGATATTTAGAGTTACATAAATTGTTGGCTGATGATGCTGTAACAATTGAGGTCATGACTTTTTTTCTACTCTTCAATTGTGCAGTCATTAGAGTTGTATAAATAAGGAAAGGAATATACTGAATCAAGAGGGATTATTCCTGAATCAAGAGGGATTTGGAGGATGATAAAAAAGGTATGAAACTGAAAGATCTAAATCCGATTTAATATGCATGTATAGTATCATATTATTTATATTATTTTTAGTCAATTTGTTTTTTTAAAGAAATTTAATGACTATAATTCCAGTCATTTTTAAAAGAGATAAATGGGTTATGAAAAAATGATTTATTAGTCTAGACTCTAGAAGCTCTAGCTCAATTCGTAAAATGCCAAAATTGTTAGGTTCGACGTTGTGATCTGAGTTCGAATCTGGGACCTTGCAGTTGTGTGTGAGTTTAAATTCCAGTGGATTACCACTTCATCTACGACATGATTTATTATGAAGTACTATAAATAAGTTTGACTTATTTGCATGAGTATAATAAAAGATTTCAAAGGATTTTAAAAGATTTCAAATGATTTATTATTACTAGGAGTAGGGCCATTGTTTATGAAAAAAGTTGGAACTTGCCTGGATATGATAAACAACTGTGGTCCCTTATTGCCTCAAAATGTTTGATGAAATAGAGACAGCTTCTCACACCAGAAGTTATAAACACAGTCACATTCCATAAGTGAAATCAGTTCTTACACACTTTAGACAACAGAACATGATGCATATTCTAATCCTAATTTGGAAATGGATGATGCAGCCAAATGTGTGGAGATTTGTAGGCTTTGCTTCATCTGTCATTGGACTGTTCTGTTATGCTCTCAGCTCTTCTTTCGACAATCTCTTTGGAGATTGGAATCGGTTGAAGTTTTTCCTTTACATTGTTTTCAGCTTCTTCATCATCATCATGACTTTGTTTGCAAAGACATGGCAACACTCAATAATTATTCGGTTCAAAGCTCAAACAAGATTTTTGGTATTGACAACCACCTCACTATATTCATTTTTCTTCGATAAAGTAATGAATGGAAAACCAGATACATATAGTCTACTCTCAGTTGCTGCCTTTGCTATCATGTTACTCAGTTTGTCGAGGCAAGCTGAGTGCGGATTTGTAGATGATCTTCTTTACTTTTCCCTCGGAAGTCTAATTGTGCTACTCATGAAGATTAAACCGTTGTTATTTATTTTTGGAGCAGGTTTCAGCTGCATAATTTGTTTTGTTTATTCTTCTTTCTCTTCTATAGATAACGAACGTCCTACTATTTTTCAAGATGAAAATTCGGTAATTATTGAAGTCAGTTCACATTCATCACAACTTAATAGTACTGATATTGGTAGTAGTATGATGGAAGAGCTCAGTAATCATGTGATGTCACTTCGGCAAGAAAATTCAAATATCATTGAAATGCTTATTGATGATTCTGGATTTAATATGTCTGACCCTGAATTTATGATCAAGGCCTTACCAACTGAAACAATCGACGCTCTTCACAAAACAGCAAAGTTGATGGTTAGTACCGGGTCTGAGAAGGTCTTCTGTGACATCTATAGCAGTTTCCGGAGAGAATGTTTGGTAGAAAGCCTCTCAAGATTAAGGTTCAAGAAAGTCAGCATTGAAGACATTCAGATGTTGTCATGGAAGGAAATGGAAGAAGAGATTGAAAGATGGATCAAAGCTTCCAACGTGGCTTTGAAGATATTGTTCCCAACTGAGCGGAGATTATGTGATCGGGTTTTTTTTGGGTTCTCATCCGCAGCTAATTTATCATTTATGGATGTTTGTAGGGAATCCACACTTCAGCTGCTGAATTTCACCGAAGTTTTAGCCATTGGAAGCCAATCTCCAGAGCGGTTGTTTAGAGTCATCGACATGTTTGAAACAATGCATGACCTAATTCCCGAGTTTGAGTCTCTGTTCCGTGATCAATACAGTGTATCATTGCTAATTGAAGCAACCACAAGTTGGAAGAGATTGGGCGAAACAATTAGAGGCATTTTCATGGAGTTGGAAAATGAGATCCGCAGTGATCCAGCTAAGGTGGCTGATCCGGATTGTGGACTTCACCCGATTACCAATTACGTGATGAACTACCTTTGTGCCGTATGTAGGTCACATCAGACATTGGAGCAAGTGTTTGAAGACTATGGACATCCATTGAATAAATACCCTAAAATTGAGGCTAGAATATCTTCGTCTTCTTCTCTATCAGTGCAAATGGGCCGGATTATGGAGCTATTAGAGAGTAATTTGGAAACCAAATCTAAACTCTATAAAACTCCTCTATTGTGCTACAATTTCTTGTTGAATAACTTCAGCTACATTCTTCAAAAGGTCCAACATAGTGAGTTAGGAGTTCTTTTAGGTGATGATTGGATAAAAAAATACAGTGCAAAAATTTGGAACTACCAAACTCACAAGCTTCAAATTTGTATTCCCTACATGGAATTAGATCCTCGGCAGCTGAACCATTGTTTATGGAAAATGTTGAGTGAAGATGAGATTTTCTGTAACTTATGGGAAAAATCTTAAAGTAAAATACAAAAGGGAAGTCAGAAAATGGAAAAAGCTTTGGAACTTGTAGGTGTTAGATATAGGCCAATAATGAGAATAGCAATAATGGGCCTGCTTAGTTAATATTAGTAGGTAGTTTTATTATTATTTGGCAGTTTTTATAGAAAATAACTGTCATGTAACTGTTGTTAGAATAGGAATTAGTTAATTAATTAGAAGAATGAGAGGTGTTGCCTATAAATAGGAAAAGGGCTAGACAAAAGGGATTATCAGGAAGTTATTAAGTGGTTGGTTGGTGGGAGAGACCCAACTCTCGAACATATGGGAAGGGGAGAGACCAAACTCTCGAATCTTGGTGTGTTTGTGTCTTTTTATTCTATACTATTTCCTATTATTATTGTAATGCGTTAATGTAATATTCTGGTTTAGAATCATTCTCCAGAATTACTATCAATAAAGTATTTGTATTGTTCAAGTTGTTTCTGTTCAGTGCCGATTTCTATCAATTAGGCTTGTGCAAATAAACTGGTTATTATTATCCAAATTACTATCCATCCAAATTAATCCATTTTTTAAAACTCAATCCACCTTATAAGTATTTATGATATTAGGAGTAACATAATTAACACTTGTTGGCTTTTGCTGCAACAATGAGGTGATAACTTTCTACTCTTCAATTGTGCAGTGATTAAAATTGTATAAACAAGGAATGTAGTGAATCAACAGGATTTAGTGTGTATAGTATTATACTATTTCCAATCAATTTTAAAAGAGATGAATGGGTTAGTAAAAAAATATGATTTATCTTGAAGTACTGCAGTAGATTACTTCACTTAAGTAAATTGGATTTAAAATCTAAACTCAATAAATTTGATACTTGAAGACCAAGAAGTTCGAGTAAAAATATGAATTTTTTCATGAGTAAAATAAAATTGGAGATTAAAATTGCAAATAAATCAAACTTATTTAAATAAAGTCAAAAGGAGTAGGACCATTGTTTATGGAAAAAGTTACTAGAGATGAGATTTTCCTCTGGTCGGTTTGGAACATGCTCCATAACCAATGTGAAAAATATTAAAGTAAAAAAGGGAAGTCAAAAATGGAGAAATCAATGGAAAACTTTCCTGGAAATGATAAACAGCTTTGGTCCTTGATTGCCTCAAAATTTCTGCTGAAATAGAGACAGTTTCTCACACCAGAAGTTATTCTCATAATTTCATTCCATCTGTGAAATCACTTCTTACACACTTTAGACAACATGATTCATAAACTAATCCAAATTTGGAGATTTCTGATGCAGCCAAAGGTGTGGAGATTTGTCGGTTTTGCTTCATCTATTGTTGGACTGATATGTTATGCTCTCAGTTCTTCCTTCAACTATCTCTTTGGACATTGGAATCTGTTGAAGATATTCCTTTACGGTGTTTTCAGCTTCATCGTCAGCCTCATGATTTTGTTTGCAAACATATGGCAACACTCGACAAGTATTCAGTTCAAAGCTCACACAGCATTTTTGGTATTGACCATCACCTCACTATATTCATTTTTCTTCGATAAAGTGGTGAATGGAAAACCAGATGCATATAGTTTACTTTCATGTGCTGCTTTTTCTATCATGTCATTGAGTTTGTCGCGGCAAACTCAGTGCGGATTTGAAGTAGATATTCTTTATTTTTTCCTCGGATGTCTAATTATCCAACTCACGAAAATTAAATTGCAATTATTCATTCTTGGAGTAGGTTTCAGTTACTTAATTATTATTATTCGTTCCTCATTCTCTTCTATAAATGTAGTAATAGATACTGAAAATCCTACGAGTCTTCAAGATGAAAATCTTGTAGTTATTGAAGTCAATTCGCTTTCGCCACAACTTGTCATTACTGATATTGGTAATAGTATGGTGGAACAACTCGATAATTGTGTGAGGGTACTTCGGCAAGAAAATCCTATTCTAATTGAAATGCTTTTGGAGAAGTTGAAAGATTATCTTAGTGATGATTCTGGATTTAATTTGTCTGACCCCGACTTCATGTTCAAGGCTTTCCCAACTGAAACAATCGACAACCTTCACAAAACAGCGAAGTTGATGGTTAGCGCCAGTTCTGAGAAAGTCTTCACCGATGTGTATAGCAGTTGCCGGAGGGAATGCTTGGGAGAAAGCCTCTCGAGATTAGGGTTCAAGAAAGTCAGCATCGAAGACGTACAGACGTTGTCATGGAAGGAAATCAAAGATGAGATTAAAAGATGTATTAAAGTGTCCAACGTGGCTTTGAAGATATTGTTCCCAACTGAGCGGAGATTATGTGATCGGATTTTTTTTGGGTTCTCCTCCGCAGCTGATTCATTGTTTATGGATGTTTGCACGGAATCCTCGCTTCAGCTGCTTAGTTTCGCAGATGCTATTGCCATTGGATGCCGATCACCGGAGCAGTTGTTTAGAGTCATCAATATGTTTGAAACAATGTGCGACCTAATCCCTGAGTTTGAGTCTTTATTCCGTGATCAATATAGTGTATCACAGGAAACTGAAGCGACCAGAATTCGGAAGAGATTGGGTGAAGCAATTAGAGGCATTTTCATGGAGTTGGAGGTAGCCGTTCCAGGTGGACTTCACCCAACTACCCGTTACGTGATGAAGTACCTCCGTGCCGCGTGTAGGTCACGGAAGACATTGGAGCAAGTGTTTGATGGTAGAAAGTCTTCATCTTCTTCTCTAGCGTTCCAAATGGATCATATTATTGAGCTATTAGAGAGCAGTTTGGAATCTAAATCCAAAATCCACAAAGACCCTGCATTATGCTATGTTTTCTTGATTAAAAACTTCAGCTACATTGTTAAAAAGGCTGAAGATAGTAAATTAGGAGCTCTTTTAGGAGAAGAGTGGATCAAGAAACACATTCCGAAAATTCTCCAGTACCATGCACAGTATCAAAGAATCTCATGGAATAAGTTGTTAGGATTTCTGAAGCTGGACAACAGTGAACTAATGCCAACTAATTGGGTAGCTAAAACAATGAAAGAGAAACTGAAATCGTTCAACACGGTGTTTGATGATTTATGCAGGGTTCAATCTTCATGGTTTGCCTTTGACGACCAACTTGGAAAAGAAATAAGAATTTTCATTAAGAAACTCTTGTTACCAGCTTATGAAAATTTCATTAGAAGGTTTCTGAGTATTGCTGAAATCGGTAAGCATGCCGATAAATATATTAAGTATGGAACAATGGACATTGAAGAAAGACTCAATAATTTGTTTTAGTAGCAGAAACTAAAGCTGTTTGTAATTTGTTTATATGTCGGTTCTCTCCATTTGACTATTATTTCTAACTGCATTATCAACAATAGTATTCGACATAGGCCAGCTAGTGTTATCAACCATCTATCAACATACCCTCAACAGAATACAGTACAAGAATCATGGCAATTTCTAAATGAGTTTGTTACTTGGTCAGTGTTTTGGATAATTTTTATCTTTAAACAGTACAGATTGCAGAAGGAATTTCAAATTCCTCTGAGTAGTGTTACCCTGGGGTTACAATAGTGACCATCTTGTCATACATTTATTTTACTTTGTTTTTCAATAAATAATACATACTTTTTTCTTCTCTTAGATCTTGGCTCCTATCAATTTGGTGTGACCTGTCAGATACGACATGTCAGAAAATCTAGTGTTATTGGAGATGGACGAGATTAGGGCCATCAAGCTCGAATACATAGTAGATACACGAGTGCAGTACAACACGGATGCGTGAATACAAAAAATATATATAAATAGAAGTAGAATAACTGTAAAGAAAGAGATATTAATCATTTTTCCATCAAGGTATAACTATAAAGCTCACAATTTATAAATAAAGTAAAATATCTGTGATCAATATCACAATAAAAATCGTAGAGATTTCGTCTAAATCAAAATATAGTATATTATAATTTTGTGGTCGACCCGAACATTTTAACAACAAAAAATGAAAGAAAGGGGATTGTGGGGCTTTTCGTGTATAAGGTGAGAAAGTTTTTTTTTTCTCATAACAAAGACTTGTGATGTCATTTTAAACATAAATTTGTACTCAGTTTTCTATTTGTTTTTAGTCACCTGTTCTGTTTGTCCTAACTTGTCATATTAGTCAATTTTGATTCAAATAGTCATCAAAAAAATATTTAAATAGCTTTTCGATCCGTTTCCTGGAAATTTCAAAGAAAGGAAGAGGATAGCTTCTAATCCAAAGCCAAAGACTGTTCACATCTCAGTATATATTTTCTGTGAAAGCAGTTTCAACTTTTAACTAACTTATATGAGAAAACATGAAGCATATTACAATCCAAATTCAAAGATGGCTGATGCATACAAAGGTATGGAGATTTGTTGGCTTTGTTTCAGCTGTTGTTGGATTGCTTTGTTATGCTCTCAGCTCTTCTTTCAACCATCTATTTGGAAATTGGAATTTGTTGAAAATATTTCTTTATGGTGTTTTCTGTTTCATCATCTGTTTGCTGATTTTATTAGCAATGATATGGAATCACTTGAGAAGTCTTAGATTCCAAGTTCAATTCCCTTTTTTGCTTTTAACTATAACCTCGGTGTATTCCTTTTTCTCCGATAAAATGATGAATGGGAAACCAGATGCATGTAGCCTCATTTCAAGTGTTGCCTTTGCTATCATGTCACTTAGTTTCTCGCGGCAAACTCAGTGCGGATTTGAAGTCGATCTTCTTTACTTTTTTCTTGGAAATCTTATTGTGCAACTCATGAAGATTAAATTGGAGTTATTCATTGTTGGAGCTGGTTTTAGTTATTCAGTTATTATTCTTCGTTCTTCCTTTCCGTCCATTTCCATCGATGCAGGACCAATTAATGAGTACCCTGGGATCCAAGATGAGCATTCGGTTGTTCTTTGTGTCATTTCCCCACAATCGGACTGTACTGATATTGCTAGTAGCATGATGGAACAACTCCGGAATTGTGTGAATGCGATTCAGAAGGAAATGTTTTATGTCATGGACATTCTTTCGGAACAGCTAAAGGAATACTTTGACGATGCATCTGAGTTGATGTTGTCTGAACGCAGCTGTGAAGGAGTGCTGATGTTGGATGCACTGTCCCCAGAAACGGTCAACAATCTTCAGGAAATAGTGAAGTTGATGGTGAACGCTGGTTTTGAAAAGGAGTGCTCCAATGTGTACAGCAGTTGCCGGAGAGAATGCTTGAAGGAGTGTCTAATAAAACAATTATTGAGTTTCGATAATCTTACTATCGAGGAAGTTAGCAAGATTTCAGTGCATGATCTCAGACGCCGGATAAAAAAATGGATTAAGGCTTCCAAGGTTGCTCTCAAGATATTGTTTCCAACCGAGCGACAACTATGCGAAATTGTTTTCTTCGGGTTCTCATCCATATCTGATCTCTCTTTTGCAGATGTATGTAGGGAATGTGCCATTCATTTGCTGAATTTCCCTAACGTCTTAGCGAAAGAAAGACATTCACCAGAGAAGTTGTTTAGAATGCTCGACCTGTTTGAAACATTGGGTGACCTTATTCCGAATTTTGAGTCTCTATTTTCTGATCTATACTGTGTGTCGCTAAGGAATGAAGCAAACACAGTTTTGAAGAAATTGGGAGAAGCAATAGTGTGCATTTTCACGGAGTTGGAAAATGTGATTCAACAAGATCCGATAAAAGCACCAGATCGTGGTGGTGGGCTTCACCCCATTCTTCGTTACATGATGAATTACCTAACCACAGCATATGACTATCATCAGACACTGGAGCAGGTGTTTGACGACCACGGACATATGTTGCAGGAATACCTCAAGAATGATGATAATGTGCCCTCGTCTTCCTCTCTTTCTCTGCAGATGGAACGGATTATGGAGGTATTGGAGACTAATTTAGAAGCCAAGTCCAAAATTTATAATGACCCTGCTTTGTGCTGTGTTTTCTTAATGAATAGCAGCATGTACATAATTCGGAAGACAGAAGGTAGTGACTTAAGAGCTCTTTTTGCAAATGGCTTGTTTGAAAGACACCATGCAAAATTACGGCACAATTATGATCAATATCTGAGAATCTCATGGAATAACCTGCAGGCATTTCTAAACCTGGACAACAATGGATTAGTGCTTCCTGATATGGTAGAGAAGTCAATGAAGGAGAAGCTAGAATCTTTCAACATACAGTTTGAAGAAATATGCAGGGTTCAATCTTTGTGGTTTGTCTTGGATAAAGAGCTTAGGGAAGAAATAATAACTTCCATTGGGGAAATCTTGTTGCCAGCATATGGAAACTTCATTCAGAGGTTCCAAAGTGTTCTGGAACTTGGACAGCATGCTGATAAATATACTATTAAGTATGGATTGAAGGATATTGAAGCAAGACTCAATGATTTGTTTCAGAAAATCATTCGATAAACTGGTAGCGGAGAGCGGGGTTAATGCAGCATGCTTTTGTGTAAAATTGAAATACAAAGTTACTTTTTGCATTCACTAGTATATAGAAATTATATTTAATCTGGTTTTCAAAGTCTTTTTCACAATCAATTTAAATGTCAGATGTAGTATGTGAAACTTATTAAAATGGTTCTTCAACTGGTTTAAAATAGCATGTTTTAATTCGGTTGAAATAAATTTCTGACTTTAAATTTTTAGTAACAAGCGACTTTGTGTCACATTTATTTACACCGGCATTTATTTTGTTCTTTATGACTTTACAAAGATCTTTGGCTTAACAGTGGAACAATCCTTTAGATTAAATTAATTTATGTGAGCTACAATGATAAATTTGTTCCTTAATAGTCACTAATTTTTCCTTCTAGCCCTAAGCAAAAGAGAAGCAATTATCAATACTATACTTAACTGGAAAGTTATGGTATTTGCATTACTCTCTTCTTCAATCAATGGCTCTCTACTTCTATCATACTTTTCAATACTCTATAATAATGCTAAGCGGAAAAAATATAGCAAGTTATAGTATACAACAAGGTCAATAGGTCATACATCTTTTACCTTACAACTACGATTGTGACCATAAAATATTTGTATTTCAAATTCATAACAAATGCATACACACAAAACACATACAGCTTTAGCTTCGGTTTCTGCTACCAGTTGATCAACTGCTTCCCTGAAACAAATCGTTGATTCTTGCTTCAATATCCTCTGTATCATACTTAATATGTTTCTCAGCATGCTTACGAAGTTTCGGAACACTCTGAAACCTCCCAATGAAGTTTCCATAAGCTGGCAGCAAGGTTTTCTTAATGGAAATTGTTACTTCTTCCCTAAGCTGTCCAAAGACAAACCAGGAAGATTGAACCCTACATATTTCCTCAAATAGCATGTTGAAGGACTTTAGCTTCTGTTTCATTGACTTTGCTACCTCATTAGGCTGCATTGATTCATTGCTGTCCAACTTCAAAAAGTCCAACACCTTATTCCATGAGCTTCTTTGATAGTTCTCGTGGTGTTGCCGGATCTTTGCTGTATATTTTTGGATCACAACATCCCCTAAAATGGTTTCCAATTCACTATCTTTGGTTTTTTCAACCATGTACATGCAGTTATTCATCAAGAAAACATAGCACAAAGAAGGGTCCTTGTAGATTTTAGTTTTGGTTTCCAAATTGCTCTCTAATAGCTCCATAATCAAATCCATCTGCACTGATAGAGAAGAAGAGGAATGCATTCTATCATCAGTTTCGGAATATTCCTTCAACAAATGCCCACGGTTTTCTTCAAACACTTGCTCCAGTGTCTTCCGTGACTCGCATACAACACGAAGGTAGTTCATTATGTAACGTGTAATTCCATGAAGGCCACCACTGGGACCGGCTGCAATTCCTGAATCTTGGCGGATCCGATTCTCCAACTCCATGAATATTCCTCTGATAGCTTCCCCCAATCTCTTCCGAATTGTGATTGCTTCGTTTTTTAGCAACCCACCTAACATAGACTCAAACTCTGGAATTAGGTCACGCATTGTTTCAAACACATCGAGGACTCTAAACAACCTCTCTGGTGATCGGCTTCCTAAGGCTATAGCATCAGCAAAATTTAGCAGCTGAAGTGTAGATTCCCTGCAAACACCTGTGAAAGATAAATCAGCAGCGGAGGAGAACCCAAAGAAAATCCGATCACATAATCGCCGCTCAGTGGGGAACAATATCTTGAAAGCCACATTTGAAGCTTTAATCCATCTTTCAATCTTGTCTCTGAAGTCTTCCCATGACACATTCCGAACTTCCTCTACACTATCCTTCTGAAACCCTAATTTCAAGAGGCTTTCCTCCAAACATCCTCTCCGACAACTGATATACACATCGGAAAAGTCCTTCTCAAATCCAGCTCCAACCATCAATTTTGCAGTTTTGTGAAGGTTTTCAATTGTTTCCGGCTGCAATGCATCGATCATGAGATTTGAATTTTCCTTTGGTCGAAGCACTCCTTCGAAATTAGGATCAGAAACTGTCAATTCAGAATCATCACCAAGGTATTCTTTCAACTGCTCCAAAAGTATATCAATAAGATTTGAATTTTCTTGCTCAAGTGTTTTCACACAATTACTGAGTTGTTCTGCCATACTACTACCAATATCAGTACTTACAACAACTACAAGATTTTCATCTTGATGACTTGTTGGATCTTCGACATTTTTAGAGGAGAAAACATAACGAAGAACAATAATTAAGTAGCTGAAACCTGCTCCAAGAACGAATAACTGCAATTTAATCTTCATGAGTTGCACTATTAGACATCCGAGGAAAAAGTACATAAGATCAACTTCAAATCCGCACTGAGTTTGCTGCTTCCGCGACAAACTCAGTAACATGATAGAAAAAGCAGCACATGAAAGTAAACTATATGCATCTGGTTTTCCATTCATTACTTTATCAAAGAAAAATGAATATAGTGAAGTGATAGTTAATACCAAAAAAGCCGTGTGAGCTTTGAACCGAAGACTTGTCGAGTGTTGCCATATGTTTGCAAATAAAATCATGAGGCTGATGATGAAGCTGAAAAAGCTGTAAAGAAATATTTTGAACAGATTCCAATGTCCAAAGAGATAGTTGAAGGAAGAACTGAGAGCATAACATAGCAGTCCAACTATGGATGAAGCAAAGCCTACAAATCTCCATACCTTTGGCTGCATCACCCATCTTACAATTTGGATGAGAATCCGTTCCATTCTCTCTGAATTCAAATATTTTCATACAGTTGACTTTGGATACAACCCCTCCCCTCCTCATTAATTTTGACTTTGGATGTTCCCAAATCACAAGTTACCATTTTTTTGGTTAAATATTACTCCCTACGTACGTACCAAAATATATGTCTTTCCGACATTTTTACGCATATTAAGATATTTGTAACTTCAATGAATCTTGTCAAAATTATACATATTTTTCTTCTTTTACCCTTTTTCTCTCTTTGTTGGTATATGGAAAAATAATAAAGTTGGAGAAAGAGTAGTGACTTTTGTTGGTACAAAGAGTATAAATGCATGGGTAATTTAGGAAGATCAAAATTAATTGTACATTGATATTGTAAAACAACATATATTGTGGTACAAATTTTTTTTTCCAAAACGACATATATTGTAGTAGGGAGGGAGTACTAATATGTTTTAGTTCCAACAAAATCACCAACTTTTATTCACTTATAATCCTATTTGCATAAGAAGATAAAAAGATAACAAGGCAAGGAATTTACTTGTAGAGCATACACAACATAAAGCCCTATAGACTAAAGCATAAGATATCTCACAGAATTTACCAAAATAAACTTAAAACAACTTAGGAACATATATCATAATCATAAAGATTCAAAGTTAATTTAAGTCAAACCTATATTTATAAGGAGTAGGACCATCATTGCCTGATTGATTGAACCATAACCACAAACGAAATATGAGATTTTCTTTGGCTTGGGAACTTTCCTCGTAACTCATTGGAAAAAAAAATGGAAAAGTCTTTGGTCCTTTACCTCGAAATTTCTGCTGAAAACCAGAGTTAGCTACTCACACTAAGTTCAAAATGATTGGTTTCATTCTCACAATCTGTGAAATCAATTCTTACACAATTGAAACAACATGATTAGTATTGATCTAAGCCAAATTTGGAGATGGCTGATTCAGCCAAAGGTGTGGAGATTCGTAGGCTTTGCCTCAGCTGTTGTTGGACTGCTATGTTATGCTCTCAGCTCTTCCTTCAACTATCTCTTTGGAGACTGGAATTTGTTCAAGATTTTTCTTTACACTTTTTTCAGTATCATCATCTGCTTGGTGATTTTATTCGCGAAGAGATTTCAACACTCGAGAAGTCTCCGATTCAAAGCTCATACACCATTTTTGGTATTGACAATCACATCTGTCTATTCCTTTTTCATCGATAAAGTGATGAATGGGAAACCAGATGCATATAGTTTAATTTCGTGTGCTGCTTTCTCTATCATGTCACTTAGCTTGTCGAGGCAAACTGAGTGCGGATTTGAAATCGATCTTCTTTACTATTTTCTTGGATGTCTAATTGTACAACTCATGAAGATTAAATTGCAGTTATTCTTTCTTGGAGTTGGTTTTAGTTACTCTCTTATTATTCTCCGATCATTTTTCACTTCTATAGATGCTACTGGAGATAATCAATACTCTCAACTCCAAGATGGAAACTCGGTGGTTCTTTATATGAATTCTCTACAACTGGACTATACTGATATTGCTAGTGCTAGGGCTAGCAATAGCAATATCATTGATTCACCACAATTGGTGATCGGTAATGATATTAATCGTGCGATGGAACAACTCAGGACTTTTGTGAAGGCACTACAGCACGAAAATTTAAATATCTTGGAAATGATTCTAAAAAAATATGATGCTGAAGAAAATACTGACCCTAACTTCACGATGGATGCGCTGAAGCCAGAAACTATCAAAGGCCTTAAGGAAATAGCAAAAGTTATGGTGATCGCTGGGTTTGAGAAGGAATTTTTCGATGTGTACAACTGTTGCCGGAGGGAATGCTTAGACAAGTGCCTAATGCATAGATTTTTCGCGTTACAAAAGCTCAGTATTGAGGAAGTTCATAATATTTCATGGATGGATCTCGAAGACGAGATTCAAAATTGGATTAGAGCTTCCAAAGTTGCTCTCAAGATACTTTATCCCGGTGAGCGACAACTCTGTGATCGTGTCTTCTTTGGATTCTCAGCTGCTGCTGATTTCTCCTTCATGGAGATTTGCAAGGGATCTACCCTTCGACTTCTAAATTTTGCTAATTATGTCGCCACCAGAAGTCATCCGCCAGAGCGTTTGTTTAAAATTCTAGAGGTGTTTGAAACATTGCGAGACCTAATACCCGAATTTGAGTCCTTATTTTGTGATCAATACAGTGTGTGTATAAGAAATGAAGCAATGTCTGTATGGAAGAGACTCAGGGAAGCAATCAAAGGCATTTTCACGAGGTTGGAGCATCTGATTGGCCAAAATCCGGATAAGATGACTGTTGATGGCGGCGGTCTTCACCCGATTACCCAATATGTGTTGAACTACCTAGGTGAAGTTAGTCGATCCCGACAAACACTAGAGCAAGTGTTTGACGATTCTTCACTTTCTTCGACGATTCATAGGATCATGGACATATTGGAGAGTAATTTGGAAGCAAAGTCCAAATCCTACAAGGACCCTTCATTAGGATATATTTTCTTGATGAATAACAACACTTATATAGTTCAAGTAACCAAAGATAATGAACTAGGAACCATTTTGGGGGATGAATGGCTACAAAAACATGCTATGAAAGTTTGGCACTACTATGGTGGAGAAGCTCAACAATTATTGTTAAACACCCAACAAATTGATGAAATAGATGATAGGAATGTGGAAGGAGATGTACAGCAAATAGAAGCATCACCCTTGACACCAGAAGAAAGGTATCAACACTTTATATTTCAAAAATCAGTTCAAAATTATTTAGAGCTTCATTAGTATAGACTAAAAACATATTTAACCGTTTCTTTTATTACTTTGAAAGTGGAGAGTCATAAAATTTATAAAGTCTTGACAAAATTTTAGTATTAAACAAAAATCTCAATTTTAAACAAAAAATTTCAGTTTTGACCAAAACTAACCTATGGCATCTATTAATTTTTTATTTATTGTTTACCAAAAAAATCTATTAATTTTTTATTTTAATGCTTGAAGTTGTTATTGTGGTTTTAACATTGTTCATATTCTTTGTGTAATAAAAAATTGTTCATGTTCTAATATATGGTAAGTTGATTTTTTATGTTTGTTCATCATGTGGAAATAAAAAGAAATAACACATTTGTTTATTTTTGTTTTATTTGATACAGATATACAATATCTGATCAGTATGAAGAAATGGCATTTGCTTGGTCCAGGTAAAACTATATGATTTTAGCATTTTTTAGTTTAATTTGTTGATATAAGTAGTATGCATAAGGATGACATTTATAAATTAAGAAAAAAACAGAGCCCATCACATTTTAACATGGAAGGAAGATTAGAGTAAAATTTTTTTGTGGAGAAAATATAAGATCTTTAAATATTGAAAAGAAAAAGATGTAAATAAAATAATCAATGAGAGGAAGAGAACTATAGTGTTGGTAATCTTCGAATATATTGTATCTTTGATCTAAGTCCTGTCTCCGCCACTGAACGTATGATCCATATTGATCTTTTACCTATCATTGTTTTCCCGCTAAAATCTTGCAATTGTATCATCTGATTGGTCCAAAGCCTTGATCATGCATTTTCAACGACAAATTAGTCGTACCAAATAGCAACGTTGGTATGAAAATTTGTATTCCGATCCTACTCAAATAATATTGGTAATCTTCAAAGTTCAAATATATTGTATCCCTGATCCAAGTCCTGGCTCCGCCACTGAACGTATGATACATTGATCTTTTACCCATCATCTGTTTTTCCGCTAAAATCTTGCAATTGTATTATCTGATTGGTCCGAAGCCTTGATCATGCATTTTCAACGACAGATTAGTCGTACCAAATAGCAATGGTGGTAAGAAAATTTGTATTCCGGTTCCTACTCAAATAATATTGGTAATCTTCAAATATATTGTACCCCTGATCTAGGGTCCTGATTCCGCCACTGAACGTATGATCTTGATCTTATGCCCATCATCTTTTTTCCGCTAAAATCTTGCAATTGTATTATCCGATTGGTCCGAAGCGTTGATCATGCATTTTCAACAATAGATTAGTCGTACCAAATAGCAACGCTGGTATGAAAATTTGTATTCCAGATCCTACTCAAATAGTATATTAATAGAATCTTTATTTTTTTTTTTTGTAAATTTATACATGAAGCTATATCCATATTCATATACTAATTCAAATTCCTAAACTAATATAATGCGCGACCCGTGCGTCAGCGCACGAGTATCCTACTAATTACTAATTGAAATATGAAAAACCGATATTGAATACTCTTTCAGTCCTAAACTAATTGATATTTATAATTAGGATTATTTTGACGCAATTTATAATTAAGATTAGGAATTGAGAGAGTAGTACAAATCATACATTCTATTTACAATCAAATTCTTACACACTGAACTAATGATTGTGTCTTGGCATTAACTAGGCATTTGGAGATAAGAACAATAGTGATCTCTCTCTCACCACAGTTTGAGAATGTTGATAAAATGTCACCGGAAGATGGGTTTACCTGGAACAAATATGATGAGAAAGAGATATTTGGCTGCAAATACCCAAGGTACGCATGGTCTATTAAGTAAATAATTTTTAAGGAAATATGACATCCCTGAAATGAGATAAGATAAAAGTATAATAGTAATATTGATCAATGCAAAATGATGTATGAATGAGAAAAACAATTATCTATAAGTTAGTTAGGAAGGAAAATTTTAAACCATAGTCCACTAATAATTGACGTTGAATTTGGTAGAGAAGATCATAGTTCGATTCCCCACATCTGCATTTGGGAAGAGATCACTCTAACCCAGGGGCGATTATAGCATACGGGCTGCTAAGGCTGCAGCCCGGGCTCGGCCGAAATTTTTTCGTATTTTAAGGGTTAATTTTAGGCAAAACTGATATTTGAAGGGCGGATTAATTTAGGGTAAAATTAATATTTTTTTATTTAAAAGTGAGATTTTCTATTGCAAAACAAAAATTTTGGTGTTTTAGGAGTTAGTTTAGAGTAAAAATGAAATTCTTAAGGAATAATTTAGGGCAAAACTGAGATTATTTTTTCAAAACTAAAATTTTTGTTTAAGTTTAAAATTTTGCCCAGGCTTTATAATTTTTCTGGCTCCGCCACTGCTCTAACCACTTGATCTTAGAACTTATATCGAACCAGATTAGTCGAAGATTACAGTTCCCTTTTTTAGGAGTGTGGCAAAGGATTTTTTAGAGCAAGGAGTGTGGCATTTAGTAACATGCCATTTATATCTTTATTTTTTTTTGAAAAGATTTAGTATATCTTATAAGGTTATAAGGTTATTAACTTATTATTTGAAAAAAAAAAAATAAATCATTATTGTGCTTAAAAGAAATACTTGTTTCCTAATCGAATATCACAACTTTTTTAAATTACATAAAATCGTAATTATCACAATTCTTTTTTATTGCCAAATAGCACTATGTCAAAAAAATGGATTTTATAGCGTTTATTTTAAGCTTTTATAGCGCTTAAAAGTGCTATTGATGTTGCCTATTATAGCGCTTTCAAAAGCGCTATAGTAAAGGTGTTTGTGTGCGTTCAAGTTGGTATTTTAGCATGATTTGAATAGCTTAGTGACAAACAAGAATAAGAGGAGAGTCTAATGTTTGTGCGCGTTCACATTCCATCTCTTGGAAGCATTCATACTCTCTTACAAAACCAAAATTAATGAAGGATAAAATGGTTTAGATCCTATTGTTGTAAGGGGTAATTATTCATAATTTCTATCACTGTTTTAAATATTAATTTTGTTTCAGGAGTTACTACAAGTGCAGCCACGAGACATTCGAGAAGACAGTACAACAAATTGATGACTATCCAAACACGTTTAAAGTAACGTACAAGGGTGGACATTCCTGTTGCATATCGTCGACAAAACTATCATTGTTTTTGGCAACACGACAATTGGGGAATATCTCAAACGTTACGATTCAAACTACTATACCTCGATCACCAACTTCACATTTTGGGTGGTTGTCGTCGGGCACACCAAGTGAGGAAATGAATTTAATGACTTAGTAATTTATATCTTAATTTTTTTTTCATGATAAAATGGATAAAATGTTTTAACTCATATTGTGACACTAAATTCTGCAGTCAAATCCATATGCTCCATCCCAGAGGCCATTCTAGATGCTCCGACTGATGGTGGGCATCATCCAATGATGTTCAACGTCGCTGACTATCTTATTTCTGCTATCAAATCGCAACAAACCAAGGTTGTCAATGCAGATAGAGCATTTTCAGCACAAATAGAGGAGCCAATGAAATTGTTAGAAAGCATATTGAAATTGAAGTCGAAAAAATATATGGACACTTCTTTGTGTCATTTTTTCTTGATGAATAATTGGAGGTATTTAGAAGTGGCAATTCAAAGAAGGGAATTGAATGAAACTTTTGGCAATATTTGGTGCCAAAAATTTAGAGCAAAAGTCCAAAAAAATCTTGAACTCTATCAAAGAAACTCATGGGATAAGATGTTAGAGTTTTTGAAGTTGGATATCATTGACTTTACGAAAATTAATTTCGCAATAGATTCGATGAAAGAAAATCTCAATTGTTTTAACATGCACTTAGCAGAAACACTTAGAATTCAGTGTACATGGTCTGTTCATGATGAGAAGCTAAGGGAAGAAATTATTGCATCTCTCAAAAACACGTTGCTGCCAGCATATGGAACCTTCATTGGGAGGTTTCAGGATTTTCTTAAGAACAATGCTTACGAATATATTGAGTATGGAATATTCGACATTCAAGATGTGCTAGATAGTTTGTTTCTTGGAAACAAGAAAGACATATGAATCATTTGGTTTGTGATCAAAGATGTATGTATGAATCATTTGGTTTGATATCAAAGATGTATAATATATATCTTGATGGGTCCTGAAATATTCATCTTGTGATCAATGAATATTGGATATCACATAGTTAGTGTACTTGATTAATAGTGTAGCCTATAGTTGAATTAATCCATGATGGGTGGTACCATTCAACTCTTCATGAAAGGGTATGGTTCAATATCATATGTCTATTCATCATATGAGAATTGGACGAACCATTGTAACCCTTTAGTGAAAGGGTAGGTCCCCTCTCCACTTTCTCTATAAATATATGTCTTGGGACATATGCAAAAGATCATCAGATTATTTCATACTTACCCATCAAAGTTTGAGAAAGAAGGAGGGGAAGATCCTATCCTACATAATTGGCGGCATTGAAGATCATTGAAGAACATACATTTGCATTCAAAACCAATGGCTTCAAGAGGTAAGTTCTAAACCCTCTCTTTTAATGTTAATGGTGTCCTAATTCATGCAACTATGATTCAAGTTTATTAACTATGATATGTAAATTATATTTCATAGTGTATTATAAATATTAACATGTGGTATCAGAGCCATAGTTGTTTGTTTAGGATCCATTTAAATGTTTGAATATGAAAATTGTATGTTTGAATGCACGCAATAATTAACTAGGAGTTTATGTTCATGCATTAAAGTAGATTTGTGTTGAATCTACTTAATTTGTATATGATGATATACACGTTAAAAATCCAACAATTTTGTTTTCGGGCTTAATATCTAATAATACAGAGAATATCATATTTGATATTACGCAGTGCCTTCTTTTCCTTTTTCAATTATTCCTTCTTGATCAAAAAAAATTTCAAAATAATATAATGTTGGCCAATGATGTTGTCACATGTGCACACCCCAAATTCTTTTGATGCCAATGCATACGACACTTTCTATATTTTCAAAATACACACTTTCTGTATTTTAGATACCAATCCATACTATTATATTATTTTGTAATTTCAAAGTCTAACTTTAAGAAAAGGGTGTTGAAATGTTGGTTTTGCAATGGTATAGGACACAAAAAGTCAAACTGTCAAGCTCTTAAGACTTCAATTCAAAGTGGAACCCAAGGTAAGCCTTATGCTTTAGTTTGTTTTGAGTCCAACATAATAGATATTCCTTTAAACTCGTGGTGGTTAGATTCAGGGGCATCAATTCATGTTTCTAATTCTTTACAGGGGTTCAAGACAAAGAGAAAACCAAGTGAAGCTGAAGTGAACCTGTTTGTAGGAAATGGAAATAGAGTTAATGTGCATGCAATATATAGGATTAGTAGAATTAAGATTAGAATCTGGTTTTATTTTGCAATTAAGAGATACTTTGTATGTTCCCTCTATGAAGCGTAATTTAATTTCTGTGTCAAGACTTGATGATTGTAGATTCTCTTTTAATTTTAATAAAGGATTGTGTTTGTTATCTTACAATGCCCAAGTTATAGGAAAAGCTCATAAGCATGATGGTTTATATAGTTTGGAATTGGATTCTAATATTTACAATAGTCTACATGTTCAAAGTATTGGATATAAGAGACCTTTATTAAAGGATACATCACTTTCTTTATGGCATGGACACCTAGGACATATCTCTAAGGATAGAATTAATAGATTAATTAAGGATGATATCTTACCACCCCTTGATACTAGTGACTTTGATGAGTGTATAGATTGCATAAGAGGGAAATTCACAAGAAAAAATAGGAAGGGTTCTAACAGAAGTAGAGAACTTTTAGAGATTATCCATACTGATATATGTGGTCCTTTAAGAACAACCCTGTGTGGAAATAAGTATTTTATAACATTCATAGATGATTACTCTCGCTTTGGTTATATCTACTTGATGAATGATAAGTCTTCGTCCCTTGAAAAGTTTAAGATTTTTAAGACTGAGGTGGAAAATCAATGTGGCAAAAGGATTAAGATAGTTAGATCAGATAGAGGTGGTGAGTATTATGGTAGACATGGTGAGAGTGGACAATACATGGGGCCTTTTGCCAAATACCTTGAGGAATGTGGAATTGTTTCTCAATATACTATGCCCGGTACTCCCGAACAAAATGGTGTAGCTGAGAGGCGTAACCGTACCTTGATGGATATGGTAAGATCCGTGATGACTCAATCTAAGTTACCAGATTTCCTTTGGGGAGAAGCTCTCAAGGCAGCTATGTATATATTAAATAGGGTACCATCTAAGGCTGTACCTAAGACACCTTTTGAGTTATTTAAAGGTTGGAAACCTAGTCTAAATCATCTTCGTATATGAGGGTGTGCAGCTGAAGTTAAAATTTATGACCCAACCTTGTCAAAGTTAAGCCCTAAGACCACTAGATGTTATTTCATTGGTTATCCTAATAATGCTAAAGGATATAGATTTTATTGTCCTACTCGAGGAACAAAGATAATCGAAGCTATCAATGCAAAATTTCTTGAGAAGGATGTTGGAGTTTCAATTGGTCATGAAAATGGAGAGTCAAACTCTGGAGGAGTGAAATTATTAGTACCTATACCTATTGTACAAGAAAGACCTAAGATTCCTTTAGTTGAGCAAACACATGAGGAACCACAACCAATTATCCTAGTTGATCCACCACCACCACAACCCATACCTAATCTTGAGCATCCTGTTGAAGTTCAGCCTGTTAGGCGTTCTCAAAGAGAACGAAGGCCTGTCAATCGTGATGATTACTATACTTTTCTGGGGGAGAAGGATTCAAACTTAGAATGTTTGCCAGATCTAGAAAATTATAGTGAGGCAATGTCTAGTGATGTGTCTGATAAGTGGATTGAGGCTATGAATGATGAAATAATTTCAATGAATCATAATGGTGTGTGGGAGCTTGTGGAACTTCCTAATGGTTTCAAACCCATCGGATGCAAGTGGGTGTTTAAAACTAAGAAAGATGCTAAGGGGAATGTGGAACGCTTTAAGGCAAGATTAGTGGCTAAAGGGTTTACACAAAAGGAGGGTATTGATTATAAAGAAACATTTTCTCCTGTATCATCGAAGGATTCTTTTAGAATCATAATGGCTCTAGTAGCTCATTATGACTTAGAACTTCATCAAATGGATGTTAAAACGGCCTTCTTAAACGGCGATCTCTATGAGGATGTGTACATGAAACAACCGGAGGGTTTCATAGAGAATGATAAAGAACATTTGGTTTGTAAGTTAAAAAAGTCTATATATGGATTAAAACAAGCTTCTAGACAATGGTATATTAAGTTTGATGAAGTCATCACTTCCATGGGTTTTGAAGAAAATAAAGTGGACCAATGTATATATCTCAAGGTCCGTGGGAGTAAATTTATCTTTCTTGTTCTTTATGTAGATGACATTCTACTCGCTAGTAATAGCCTTGATTTGGTTATGGAAACCAAGAAAACTTTGTCCACTTCTTTTGATATGAAAGATCTAGGAGAAGCCTCTTTTGTCTTAGGTATTGAGATTCATAGAGATAGAAACCAAAAACTCTTAGGTTTATCTCAAAAGGCATATATTGATAGAGTTTTAAAAAGATTTAATATGGAGACTTGTAAACCTGGAGATGCTCCAATAGTTAAAGGAGATAAACTTAGTAAGGATCAATGTCCCAAGAACAATATTGAAATAAATGCAATGTCAAATGTTCCATATGCTAGCGCAGTTGGTAGCCTGATGTATGCTCAAGTATGTACAAGACCTGATTTATCATTCGCTGTGAGCGTATTGGGTAGGTACTTGTCAAATCCTGGACATGCTCATTGGGTTGCTGCTAAAAAGGTAATGCGGTATCTACAGAAGACAAAGGACTATATGCTTGTGTATAGGGAAGTTGATGATTTAAATGTCATTGGATACTCTGATGCTGATTTTGCTGGATGTCCTGATGATGAGAAATCAACTTCCGGATATATCTTCAAGATGGCTGGTGGTGCTATATCCTGGAAGAGCGTTAAACAAACTCTAACAGCCTCATCCACAATGCAGGCTGAGTTTGTCGCATTGTATGGTGCTGCAGCACATTCAATGTGGTTGAAGAATTTTATCTCAGCTCTTGGTATAGTTGATTCTATTTCAAGGCCATTGAAGATATTTTGTGACAATAGTTCGGCTGTCTTTTTTACCAAGAATAATAAAACAACTTCCGCTTCTAAACACATAAGAATTAAATTCCTGGTGGTTCGAGAAATGGTAGAAAATAATGAAATTGAGGTTGAACACATATCCACCGAAGAAATGACAGCTGATCCACTGACTAAGGGACTTAGGCCTGTTATATTTACAAAGCATGTTGAAAATATGGGAATTGTAAAGTCTTTTAATATATTTAATTAGTGGGAGCAGACATCAAATGTATATTGATTTGTTATATTAATAAAGTTATTCTCATTTTCTTTTGATTATAGCTATTATACTTAATATGCATTTTTATTTCTTGCTGAATTTTTCATTTGAGATTTTATCTCTGGTTTCCTATGTGGAATGTTGTTTCATTTGAAACATGAATCTCTTTAAGAGATTGATTGTGTTTTCTTCAGAAGGCACAATGAGGACTTGTACACAATAGTATGCAATGATCACAAATTATACTATAATGTGTATTACACTAGTGCACTTGTTTGATGATCATGATAACTAGAGTTGTTGGTTATGTGGTTATGGGTGACATAAACTTTTTAATAGTTTATTTTACACCTATAGCTCTAGCTTGATGATTCTTGTTGATCAGTAATGATCATGTTTGTTGTGATTTTATTCAAGATATGTAAGTGGCCACTATTATTCAACCAATGATTTTGGGTATTTTAATTCTTAAAATTTCGTTTTCAAAAGTTTATCTGGTTTTACTTTTAATTTGGTTTTTCTGACATATTTTATTTTTTATAAATCAATGTCGCCCAAGTGGGAGAATGTTAGAAATTTTATTTCTATATTTTGGTCTTCCATTAATTTATTAATATTAATTGGTTGAATATAATATATATCTTGATGGGTCCTGAAATATTCATCTTGTGATCAATGAATATTGGATATCACATAGTTAGTGTACTTGATTAATAGTGTAGCCTATAGTTGAATTAATCCATGATGGGTGGTACCATTCAACTCTTCATGAAAGGGTATGGTTCAATATCATATGTCTATTCATCATATGAGAATTGGACGAACCATTGTAACCCTTTAGTGAAAGGGTAGGTCCCCTCTCCACTTTCTCTATAAATATATGTCTTGGGACATATGCAAAAGATCATCAGATTATTTCATACTTACCCATCAAAGTTTGAGAAAGAAGGAGGGGAAGATCCTATCCTACATAATTGGCGGCATTGAAGATCATTGAAGAACATACATTTGCATTCAAAACCAATGGCTTCAAGAGGTAAGTTCTAAACCCTCTCTTTTAATGTTAATGGTGTCCTAATTCATGCAACTATGATTCAAGTTTATTAACTATGATATGTAAATTATATTTCATAGTGTATTATAAATATTAACAATAAGTACTTGTAATATTCTTCGATAAAATTTATAAAATTATCTTTTAATATGTTTATAAGTTGTTTTCAGTTTATTTTCATAATGTCTTTATTTGATTTGGATGACGAATATGTTGTGACAAATATGAGATGAGTTAAGTCCCACACCAACCCACAAATAGAAGTTGAACACTTTATTAGTGGTAGGACCCATAAGATTGAGATATAATGTCAATTGAAAATACAAGAAAGTTTATAAGGTCTACAAAATTAAGAAATATTGACCAGAGTAAACATGTGGAGAGCATTGATACACTACAACAAATTTGGGATTTAGTAACATTTGAAAAATGTTACTAAATCAAAAAAAGTGTTACTAATTACATTTAGTAACATTTCAACATGTGTTACGTAAAGCCTATGTTACTAAAAGGTTTTAGTAACACATAACAGTATTATTAGTAACATTTAAAAAATGTTACCTGTTTCGTAGCTAATTCCCAGGCATTCTGTAGCAAATAAGTTAAGCAAGACTAATGCAATATTGAGTGGCAAATTTGCTATGAAAATAATTTCCTAGCTAATTCATAGCTAACTTTAAATATCAAAACAGAAAAAGTGTTACTATAGGGATTCTTTCACATTCACTAACATTTAATTCTAAAAATGTTACTAAATATTACATTATCACCAAGTAAATGTTACTTCCAAATAAGTGTTACTTCCAAAAAAAAGTGTTACTTCAAAAAAATGTGTTACTAAATGCAACAGACATACTCTTTTCAATTTGCCAAAAGAACCTCCTTCCAAAAAAAGTTACTTCCAAAAAATGTGTTACTAATTTGCCAAAAGAACCTCCTGCAATCTTTTTGCTATCATTTCTGGTATATGCCTATGAAGAAAATGAACAGACTTACTCTTTTCAATTACCAATTAGTGTAATTTTCCTAATATTTAATTCAAAAGACACCAAATATGTAAAGCTTAATATGAATGAGTGTAACATATGTAAAGCTTACCTGTAACAGATCTGATATAGCAAAAAGGTGAGGGTACAATTCATGCTCCTTTATACTGCTGCTCCAGCATATGATTGTGCAAAAAGATATAATGAGAAATTGATTATGAGAAAAGCAACACTAAAGGTTATCACATAAGAACTATAATAAGCATGAATTGGGGGACTTAAGTTTGAGAGACCAATAGCATGGTAGCCTTAAACAATAAACCATGCATAATCTTAAAAAGACTAACTAAACACAACAGAAAGGGTGAAATGCAGAACAAAGGGTGAAAACAGTCAATATGATCAAGCCTTTAATCTTTTACCTTATGGCTCACTCTCCATGCGAAGAACATAGATAGCAGTGCACTTGGATTTTCCATTATGATTTTCACAAGTAGCCAAAGCATGTTCTTCTGTCATTTCATTCAAAGAAAAAATACAGGTAAGAAATAAAGAAGATGAAAAATACACCTCTTAGCAGGTCTTAGATGATTTATGCATGATTCCATGTTAACCAACAACTCTTACCACGCCTTTGAAGCCATGTAATACAAAAAAAACATTATAAATATACACTTACATTAGAAAGATTGATTAATCAGAGAAATCAGTTTAGAACAATTCACAGAATAAAAGGGTGCATATCAGCTTTCTTATGAACTTCAGTTCAGCAGCCATAGCCATGAATAGCACACTTTTTTGAGCACAACCATCATAAATTACTACATTGATCCAGAGAACATGCTTGGTGAAGGATCTAACATAACCTAATCTAGAAACTACGCAACAAAATACAATAAAATAACAAAAAGAAGAATTACCCTTATGTAGGCATTGATATCTACACCTGTGCAGAAGATCGGTGATATCTTTCTTCAGAAACTTCTTTGTCACTCTTCTCTTCCTCCTAATCACTTCAATCTGATTCTTATTCGAGTTCATTAACAATTTGCTGCAAAAAAAAATCAAAAGAGAATATGTATCAAATAAATAGCAACATAACCACCACACTAAATCTTCTAGCTAGTATTGTGAAAGGAATGACGATCTCTCCCGCCTAGAAATAGGACTGACCACAGCACAGTGGTATTTATAACTTCCAACTCTATTAACAACCCAGCAAGGCTTGATTCAAACAATAAGAAACAAAATAAGAAAACAACAGAATACTCAAATTTTGACCTTAGACATTTCTAAATTACACAGAGAACAATGTGAGGAATTACTTGGAAAAGGAGGATTTAGTTACCTGGTTGTAGAGATGGTAAAACATACCAACCCAGAAGAGATCTGATACAAACTTGAGCAAAGGCATCATTGAATCCAGTCTTCAATAGTGTAGTCTTTAACAGGTCCTGCAAATATACCAAAAATGATCATTACATATATGAATAGCTATCTGTTGAACAGAATATACTCAAAGTTCATGCCAATGTATCCAACTTCTCTAAACTATGTGTAAACCAACACTAACACATCACATTAGCTTTGGAGCATTTCTCACAAATTATTACAAATAGAATTTCCAATCCAAACAGCAATAATGGACAAATTCCTATCTCTAGCGCCTCTATACTACTAGCCTCAATAATGGATGACTTGTTGCAAAACTAGAATCCAAGCCATAATATGCAGAAAAGTAGAACTGACCCATCGCGACGCCTATGCATTCATACACCATGCTGACGCCTATGCATTCATAATAAGTCTTGTGGTGGGCCATCAATCCATGTCTTCAATCCATTATTAAAAATCAAAGCTACAACACTGCAATATGATTTCACTTCCACCTGCCAGAAATTGATCAAGAGAACCAAATCAGATAGACAATGGTTACATAATTAACCCTAATATGATTTATTGTTGACATTATGAACCCTAATATTTTAAACAAAATGAGAATTGATCAACTAATCAATTTATTTTTGAAACTTTTAGTTGAAATTTATGAAAAATATAAGATGCTAAACACATCATTTCTCATATTTCATATTGACAATGATTTCTTAAACCCTAATTTTCACTACTTTCGTTTAGATCAAACCTAGAAATCGCACATAATCACATAGTGAACAACATAATCACATTCCAAACAAATAACACCTTTAGAGAATCAATAAAATTTTGGCAAAAATCATCATGAACACAGTATGAACCGAATAAGTGATGAACAAAATGAAAAATCAAGCTACAAACAAAATAACGATTCAAGGTTGTGAAACAAAAGAGGATTACTACTAAAGTTTGGTTGAAACATTTTATCAAACAGATAATAAGCATTGTATAATTTCAACACAGCACAAAACATAACTTCAACTCAATCACTTTTTCAAGATGAAAGGACAGAGTAAAAGAAAGAAAGCAAGACATTAGAGCAACAAGATTACCTTTGGCAGAGACGGCGAACGGAGATGCCAAACTTGTAAGAGAAACCGCGACGAACCGGGATCGAGAACAAAACGGCAATTAGCTTTGTCAAATTGAGAGTATGGCTGTGATTTTGGTTGAACAAACCTCGCCGGAGCATGAAGGACGGTCACCGGAGCCGGTGCAGAAGAAGAGACGCTGAAGTTTTTTTTTAGGGATTTGATAGAATGCTATATTTTTTTGTTTGGGCTAAAAGAAGTGTGAAAAACAAACACTCGAGTAACACTTGTTTCTATTTCAACCCTTTTTTTTTTTCGTTTAAAAAAGTGTTACAATAATACAATGCTGGTAACATTTTTTAAAATCTGTTGCAAAAAATGATGAAATAGTAACATTTTTTATCCATGTTACAAGTAACTGTTACTAAAACTAGCATATGTAGTAGTGATACAAAACTTATCTTAACATTAGACCTGCTGATATGATCAATAACATTGGTCCATTTCCTTGAAATTTCAGCTGACTTAGAGATTACTCTCACACAGTTTGTGAAATTAATTGGAACTTGCCTGGAAATGAAACAGCATTGGTCCCTAAATGCCTCAAAATTTCTTCTGAAATAAAGACAGATTCTCACACTCGAAATTATTCTCATTTAATCTGCGAAATCAATTCTTACACACTTTAGAAAACATGATTCATATTCTAATCCAAATTTTGAGATGGGTGATGCAGCCAAAGGTGTGGAGATTTGTAGGCTTTGCTTCAACTGTTGTTGGACTGCTCTGTTATGCTCTCAGCTCTTCCTTCAACTATCTCTTTGGACATTGGAATTTGTTGAAAATATTTCTTTATGGTATTTTCAGTTTCATCATCTGTTTGGTGATTTTATTTGCAAAGAGATTTCAACATTCTAGAAGTCTCCGGTTCAAAGCTCATGCAGCATTTATGGTATTGACAATCACTTCTATCTATTCCTTTTTCTTCGATAAAGTGATGAATGGGAAACCAGATGCGTATAGTTTAATTTCATGTGCTGCTTTTGCTATCATGTCACTTAGTTTGTCGAGGCAAACTCAGTGTGGATTTGAAATTGATCTTCTTTATTTTTTTCTCGGATGTCTAATTGTACAACTCATGAAGATCAAATTGCTGTTATTCTTTCTGGGAATAGGTTTTAGCTACTCTCTTATTATTCTCAGATCATTTTTCACTTCTATAGATGCTGCAAGAGATGATCAATACTCTCAACTCCAAGATAGTGGTTCGGTGGTTCTTAATATGGATTCTCTACAACTAGTCACTGTTGATATTGCTAGTGCTAGCAATGGCATCGATTCACCAGAATTGGTGATAAGTACGGATATTGGTAGTATGATGGAAAAACTCGCAACTAGTGTGAAGGCCCTTGAGAACGAAAATTCAAAGATCATTCAAATGCTTTTGGAGCATGTGAAAAAATATGTTGAACAACAATCTCAATTGGTGGTGAGTGACCCTAACTTCATGATGGATGCGTTGAAGCCAGAGATCATCGCAGACCTTGAGAAAACTGCAAAGGTTATGGTGAGTGCTGGGTTTGAGAAAGATTTTTTTGACGTATACAACAATTGTCGTAGGAAATGCTTAAAACAATGTCTAATGCAAAGGTTATTCAAGTTTCAGAAGCTAACCATTGATGACGTTCACAATATGTCGTGGAAGGATCTTGAAAACACTATTGAAAGATGGATTAGAGCTTTCAATGTCGCTCTCAAGATACTTTTCCCTAGCGAGCGACAACTATGTGATCGTGTCTTCTTTGGATTCGCATCCGCAGCTGATTTCTCTTTCACGGATATTTGCAAGGAATCCACCACTCAACTTTTGAATTTTTCCATTTTGGTTGCTAGTGAAAGCCGTTCTCCAGAGCGTTTGTTTAAAATTCTAGAGGTGTTTGAAACAATGCGTGACCTAATTCCAGAATTCGAATCCTTATTTTGTGATCAGTATAGTGTGCATGTAAGGAATGAAGTATTTACAATATGGAACAGATTGAGGGAAGCAATCAAAGGTTTTTTCATAGAGTTGAAGAATCTGATTGGCCGAGATTTGACAAAAGTAACAGATCTCGGTGGAGGTCTTCACCCTATCACCCAACGTGTTATGAACTACATCCATGCAGTTAGCCGATCTCGAAAAACATTAGAACAAGTGTTTGACGATTCCTCACTTTCGGAGAAAATGCAAATGATTGTCGACATGTTAGAGAGTAATTTGGAAGAAAAGGCTAATTGCTACGAGGACCCTTCTTTAGGCTATATTTTCTTGATGAATAACAAGACATATATAGTTCAGATGACCGAAGACAATGAACTAGGAACCCTTTTAGGGGATGAATGGCTCCTTAAACACACTTGGAAAGTTGGGCACTACCATCAACAATATCAGAAAACCTTGGGCACTATGGCCTCCACTTTAGTGCATGATTATTTCCAGTCCAAAATTTATGGAATTTTCAACAACACTAATAAACATATTGGTGATGAAATAGATGAGAGGAATGTGGAAGCTCCAGAAGGATCTAAGACGTATGGAAGAGATGTGCCGGAAATAGAAGCATCACCCTTTCAACTAGGAGAGAGGTATCACAACTTTTTCTTTTGTTAGACAAAATGGTAATCACCATATTAAGTCTTCATCTTATTTATACAAAATTAACTATATTCCTTAAAATAATAAAATACAAGAGAGTACCGTTCAATTATTTATTTTGGTTTAATTTTAGGTTTAATTACTTTTTTAATCCTTTAATTTATTTTTTGGTTTTGTTTTAATCTCTTAACTATGAAAAATTTCGTTTTGGTACTTTAACTCTATTTCTGTCAGTCAACTTAGTCCATTACATTAACTTTTAACCCCAAAATTATAAGGTGGGCCAACATTGTATTTGTATGTGGTCTACCAAAGACCTCAATCAATTTTTTAATTTTAACCATTTAAATTTTTACAAAATTACTTAATGTTTTTTTTATACAAAATGAACATAAGGGACCGGTGGTTGACAGAGGAAGAGTTAAGGGAACAAAATGAAACTAAAAAAATAAATGAATGGACTAAAACAAATTAATAATTGAGGGATCAAAATGAAACTAAAAAATAAATTAAAGAACCAAGTAATTAAGCCTTATTTTTGTGATCAATTTCTAGAACACTGGCCTAATGATTGTGTCTTCATATTAAATTGCAATAGGAAAACAGAATCACACATAGAGATAAGAACAATAGTACTACTATCTGCCGCAACACTACTTGGAAACACAAATAAAATGCCAGCGGAAGATGGGCTTATCTGGAGACAATATGGCAAGAAAAAGATACTTGGCTTCGAATATCCAAGGTACGTATAAGAAATTACTCCGTAATTAATCTGGTTAGAAAACATGACATTTATGATGGAGACTTGGAGAGCGATATATACCATATAAAATAGTGACATGATTTGTACCATAAAAAGAAATAGTAGTAACATGATAGCATAAGAGTTAATATAGAATAAATAACATAAATATTTAAGGTATTGTATAAATTTAGTGTATGTTTGGTAACACGGTGGGTGTGAGAATCACGGTGACGTACCGTGATTTCCAGAAGCTACAAGTTGTAGCTTCTACAAAATCACGGCGGGTCACCGCAATTCTAGCACATCCACCGTGATACCAAACATAGCCTTATTCTTATATGATGTTTGGTGGAGAAAATATTATTTTGATGTTTAAACAGTTGGTGCTGAAGACAAAAAGTTGAAGTTGAAGTTAGGGCTGACAAATTAAACACAATATAATTGAAGTTGTCATTATGGCTGACAATGAACCGAACCAACTTTAAAAAAATTGAAGATCGATAAAATAATTAATTCGTTGAACTTAGTTTGTGAACCAAATGAGTCGAGCTTGAGTTGAAAACTCAACCAAACGAGTTTGTTGAACTTTCGATGAAGGCCATCGTGGCACGATGTGTTTTTTTTTTAACGGCAAATATAAATATTATTAATAAAATCTGGTCTCCGCTCAAGACGAACAGACACTGGTAAAGAGGAGTTTATGATACAAAGACATCGAATAAGCACCAAACACCAATGAAAAAACTAATGTGTCTTGAGCGAATTTCTTCAATTTTTGTTCCTTTATGTGTATTTTCTTCATTTCTTACTTCTTTGACAAGTTACTTCGTTCTTTAGGGAATTTTATGCATTTGACTGTCAAAAGCTAGCTAAAACTACTAAAAACATGAACTCTAGATCAAACAAAGCTTCTCGAATTGTCAAAACTAGGTCCCAAAACTGATAAATGTAATTCATGTTTTTAAGCTTTGTTAGTTGATCTGAAATTGATCTGAGAGTGATCAATATGTCATAGTTTTCTGTTTTACTTACTAGCCTGTTATCATGTGATTAGACTTGTAGTTAATAAAAGTTAATTGTGGGTAGTTGTTTTGTCTTAGGTAGTTACAAAGTTACTTGTTTGAAAAATAACAACTTGTATATAAACTATTTTACCCCTTTGTGGATGAATAAGAATCATAATCCTAACTTTCCCAATAACCTCTAATTCTCCTTTTCTCTCTAACTCTCTCTCTTCACTCTTAAACTTAATCATCACCAAATTTGTTCCAACAAAAATAAGAATGAGCATAACGTTGGGGAATGAATTAACTACCACATAAACAATTCATGTACAAAACTCCCTACAAAATGTCAGCAAAGCCCCTTAGAGCCACCCAATCTATATTCAATCTCAAGAAAAGACACAGATAATACAGCAATAGAACCACCGTTAAAAACTCATATGAAGTCGGCGACTATAGTCTGACAACCTGCAACTGTAAGATTTGGATCGGCCGAACCAAATCCCAACCACCACAAACTCACAACTTGGAAACTTGAATCTGAAACATATTCAAAGGACAAAAACAAAAATTTGAGGGGCATAAGATCAACATGGGGTGCCTAAGAGCAAATTTCGGTTATTTTGACTTGATTTGTAAGGTCCAGTCATGTTAAAATATGGGCTAATGGACCGACTCATTTTGACATTTCTATCTCAATAAATTTTGCTTGGGATCAACAATAGAAAAATTATATAAAAATACATGAAAAAAATGCTAAAAATACATTGGCTAAAACGATATTACAAATAATTTTAATAAAATTAAAGTAATGTTGTAATTAATTCACACGATTATTTGCAGCAATAATGAATGGCAACGTAGTTGTTTTTCCTATAACGGTTTGAAATATTTCTTTAGTTTTAGGAGGTTTTTTTTTTTTGAAACGGCAAAATGATATATATAAAAATGAATTCAAGTACATTTTGACGGAATTTTTAGCATTTTTAGCATTGTTTTAGGAGGTACTATAGGTGCATCCACATGAAATCACAATTTTGTTGTGCCAAGAAGAAAGTACAACAACTTGGTGACAACCCAAATGTGTTTGAAGTAACATACAATGGTGGACACTCTTGCCGTATGGCCTTGAAAATACCATCATTAATTCTCCCAGCACGAAGGATCTTAAGGGATGTGATTCAAACCAACATATCTTCATCATCAACTACATATTCAGAGTGGCTTTCATCGGGCACAGGTGAGCACTAATTCAATTCTCATAAACATGTTTGCTGAAAAAGCTATTATATAAAATTTTGATAGATCTTTTGTCAAATGCTTCCAATATAAAGTCAATATGGAGTTGGCATATCTCTCTATGTGGTGTCTCTTTTTATTATTGTGTATTGTCTTCCATTTTTGGCAGCATATATACTTTTACGGGTTTGTCATTTGTAAAAGACATCTTATTAAGTTGAAAAGTGAGAGTGTTTGTTATATATAAATTACTCTATATGAGACTTTTAGATGTATCGTAACAGTTGTCTCCTAGTCAAGATTAAGGGGCTAGAAGCCCCTCCTTCCAACGCCAATGTTCCGTTTCACCCTCAAGTACGGTGCACGCGTTCTGAGGTACTGTCTACTTTACCGCAAATGAGCCTCCTTGGTTTTTTGCTTAAAACGACGTCTCGTTAGATTGAAGAGTGAAAGTGTTGTATTATAAACTACACTTAGTCTCAATTTCTAAGTCATATGAATGTGAGACTTTTAGGTATACCAGAAGTCCAGAACTGAATCCCTTGTACTATGTTTTTCTTATCATTATTGATTTTGCCATTTCAAAAAAAGAAAGAAAAAGAACTTATAGTTGGGTTTTAGAGGGTTGAGTGCCTCAATACCAACCAAACTTTATGACAGAAAATATAAATACATCAAAAATTGATATGGAGGCATCCAACCCAATGTTGATAAGTCTCACAAACCTGTATTTGAATCCAATGTATCAAGAATTATGGCACTAATTCAATTCTACAGCCAAATACTTAGACTCTATTCCAAAGGCTAAGCTAGCTGCTCCGGTGGATGGTGGACATCATCCTATGATGGACAACGTCGTGGGCTATCTTGTTTCTGCTATACAACAGAAGGTTGTTAATAATGGAGACGAAGCATTTCTACAACATACAGAGGGGACAATGGAACTGTTAGAGAGCATATTGGCATCGAAGTCTGAAGAATATACGGATCGTTGTTTGCGTCATTTCTTCATGATGAATAATTGGAGATATTTAGAAATGGCAAATAAAAGAATATTGGGCACAATTTTTAGCAATGTTTGGTTCCAAAGAAACAGAGCAAAAGTCCAACAAAAACTTGAACTCTATAGAAGAGACTCATGGGGCAAGGTGTTGGAATTTTTAAAGTTGGATATCAATGATACCATGGAAATTAATTGTGCAATAGATTCAATGAAACAAAAGCTCAGTTTGTTTAACATGAATTTTACAGAAACATGTAGAGTTCAGTGTACATGGTCTGTCCATGATGAAAAGCTAAGGAAAGAAATAATTGAATCTCTGAAAAACACCTTGCTGCCAGCATATGGAATATTCATTGGAAGGTTTCATGATTTTCTTAAAAACAATGCTTATGAGTATATTGAGTATGGAATGTTTGACATTCAAGATATACTCGACAGTTTGTTTCTTGGAAACAAGAAAGACAGATGAATCATTTGATTTGTAAATTGTAATCACTATTCACTAATCAAAGATGTGTGCATCCATTTTGGTTTGGGATATGTGTTTTATTTTATTTTTAAGTTTTGTTTTCTTGATCTTTCAACTTTCAAGGAAGTTGTTTTCAACAATAAAAATAAAAAAGTAATTCTAAAAGTACTTGTAATATTATTTTAGAAAATTTATGAAATTTTATGATATGTTCATAAGTTTGTTTTTTCAGATTTTTTTCATAATTTATTTTGGATAATATGACTTTATTTTATTTTTTATTTTTGAAATAATTTATCCATAAGTATTTATATGCACCAAAGTCATACTGTCGCGCCTTGAAAAACGCGCGGGCGTATACGCGCCCGGAATGACTACAGAGTCGCCACCGAATGTTATTGTTTAAGGGAAAATATCGATAAAACCCTTTTGGTTAATGGAAAGACGGTCGTCGCAACCGTTTCCAGTTTCGGGAGTCGATTATGCGAGGGGAAGGTATTAGCACTCCTCACATCCGTTGTACTCAACGGGAACCTTCTAGCTAATTTTAGGGCTTAAAGAGTGTTTTAAAGTTTGCTTGCTTTTTATTGAGAGCTGCTTTATTGGAATTATTAAAAAAAAGGGGGAATATTTTAGTTTTTTATTATTGGGCTCGACAGGATGTTGAATCCTGCTCCTACGTATTCTCAAGTGCAATGAGAAATCAGAGCTTCGTAGTTCATGGTGTTTGTTTTGTGTGTTGGTGTTTTTTAGAGAACATTGTTTTAGATCGCATTCTAGCAGTTAAACGTATGGCTTGTATGCTCGCTTGTCGGAGGCTTAAGCGCTTGTTTGTATTGCGTTAGAATGGATAAAACAAGTTCTTTTATGAAAAGTTTTGTTTTTTAGTTATGATTTTGTTTGAAAAAAATAAAGTTTGATTTGTTGCATGTTTTTTAATGTTTTGGTTGATTTGAGAAAATTATAGTTTCTATTATTTTTGAAAAGAAGAGATGATTATCTAGTCGCTAGGTATACACCTAGAAATTAAATAACCATAGACAAACTAAGCATACGCCAAGCCATCTTATTGTTATTTGCAATGTTATTGTATTTTTTTAATTGTTTTAAGAAAGATGATTATTTAAACCGCTCGGTATACACCGAGAAATTTAATAACCGGAGAAGTTATTATGATTTTTTTTAGAGATTTTTTAGAAGTATGACGATTATTTAAACTGCTTGGTATACACCGAGAAATTCAATAACCAGAGAATTTGTTATTATTTTTTAGAAGTATGACGATTATTTAAATCGCTCGGTATACACCGAGAAATATTAAATGATCGGAGAAATTGTTGTTATTATCTCTTTTAGAGTTTTTTAGAAATATGACGATTATTTAAACCGCTCGGTATACACCGAGAAATTTAGTAACCGGAGAAATTGTTATTATTACTTCCTTTAGAATTTTTTTTGAAATATGACGATTTTTTAAACCGCTCGGTATACACCGAGAAATTTAATAACCGGAGAAATTGTTATTGTTTTTTCATGTTTTTAGAAGGATGACAATTATTTAAATTGTTCGATATACACCAAGAAATATTAAATAATCGGAGAAGGAGAAACTTTCGCCAAACCGTCTTTTTTCATAACTATTATTTTTGGATATTTGGGGTTTGTTAAGGAATTGTGACCAAAGAAAGTGCGTACGGTAGAAAATAACTAAGTGGATCTAACACATGATGCTTCTACCACTTGCAAATTTGACTAGTCAAAGATGGCACATGGCAAAAGTATTATAATCAAACAAATGAACAAAACAAATAAACAAACACATAGATTGGTACACACACAGAAACAGAAACAGAAACAAGGAAAGAAAAGAGTAAAAACCAGTGCGATGCTTCCTCCTTCCTTTATCTCGTTCTCACCTCAATCCAAAAGCTTCATGGCGGATAACGGTGGTGACGGCGGAGATAGAGTGGTCACGCTTACTGGGGTGGTGGTCGGTAGACGGTACCGTGTTGGTCGTGTTTGCGCCGGAGGTGGCGACGCCGATTGCGGTGGAGTCAGCCTCTCTGTATTTGTTCCTTTTCTATTCTGCCTTTTGATTTTGGGATGGTTATAATTGATGATGGTTGTACCTTTGATTTGTGAAGGAGATTGGTGAATGAGTATGGTTGAAGGTATTATGATGGTGATTTTGGAGATGGAGGAAATTGGAAGTGGTTTGGTGCTTGGTTTCACTGTGTGTGGGGGGTTTTGTTTCAGAATTTTCGTGTCTTTTTTAGTGTTAATAAACTCCCCTATTTATACTAATAAGTTTAGATTGTTTGTTACCAATTTGTTAGAATTTTTAGATAAGTTTTTGATGTAAATTCCTTAGTGAATTTGTTACCAATTTTTGGATGAATCTAGCTTTGATTTTGAACCCCCTTATGTTATTTTGTTTTTCCTTCTTTACTAGCCCTTCTTTTCTTCTTTTTTTTTTTCGGTGCTCCTTTTTTATCTTTTTATATATATATATATATTTTTTGTTTGCTTTTTGTTTGTTAGATAGTAAATAATAATAAAAAACAATATATCTATCTATAATATACAAAAAAACGTGACTTGACTAAAAAAATAAAAAAAACTAAATTAACAAAATAAATGCTAAAAAGTCCCCCAGTTGGGCTTGAACCTATGACCTCATGCTACTAAATTCCTTAACCTCAAATAATTACCAACTCAACTATATTTCATTTTCAAAATATAGTTGATATAGTAATTAAATAAGGGTGGGTAAAATTTGGGGTATGACACATACGTTTAACCTTTAAAATGCGACTAAAACACCGTTTCTTAAAATTAACCAACACATAAATATATTTACCCAGAATTATGTAGTTTTGATTTTTCTATCGCACCGGGAGATACGTAGAAGCAAGAGACAGCTCTCTGTCCAGTTATGGTGGTCGGTTTATGGTTATGGCTTGTCGGAGTTTTGCTGGTCTGTGTTGGTGTTGCGCCGGCATATTTGGTTGCAGCGGTAATTGTGGCCAGTGTGGTGTGGTGTGGTGTGTTGCCTTGCAAATCAGCGCTGGTTTTATGGAGGTGGTTTGGGTGGTGTTGCAGTGGTGGCGGACAAGGAATATTTGGAATTGGAGTTGGTGGACGGTTCCGGTTGTGTGGTGCTTTGCTTTGCGTTGAGGAGGTGGTTTGGATAGAGTTGTGGTGGTGGTGGCGGTTGTGACAGATCTGGTGTTGGAGTTGGTGGTTTTGATTTTGTGCTCGGTTCGGGATCGGTGGTTTTGAGTTGGTGGCTTTGTCTTGTAGTGATAGTAGGTGGTTGTGGTGGTATTCTCTTCTCCTCCGACGGTCCAAGCTTCCATGTGTTTCCCAAATTCGCGTTGTCGTTCTTTTGTTCGCCGTCGAGTGTAGGTCCGCAAGAGTCGGTGGTGGTGCTGCATCTGATCCTGTGTTTGTGTGGTTGGTGGTGCTTATGCCGTCCTTCTCCACATTGGAGGGATTAAGGGCTTGATTGATGTTGTGCGTGCGATTGGTCCTCCTTGATTCTTGGTTCACTAACTGTGTTTAAATCTGTTACGTACTCCCTCCGTCGCAAAATATAAGGGAAAACAAAAAAATCACACTTATTAAAAAAACTAAAGCATGAAAATTTGAAACATGATTTTGTGAGATTTTTCTTGAAATAACTTGCATAGGAAGATGTAAAAATATTTTTTTGTTGTTGTTGTTGTTTATTGATAAAATGAGAGAGAAGAAAAAATAAATGCAATTTGCATTTAATTATATGAAAATAAGTAAAATTAATATCCGGAAAACATAAATGTTTATTTTTTTTCCTTATATCTTGGGACAAAAAAAAGGTATTTTTTTCCTTATATTTTGGAACGGAGGGAGTAATTTGCATTACTTTTTTGAGTCTCTGTTGGTGTCCAAATCTGTTGAGATTTGCAGGTTTCTTTGTTTCTGGTTGACCTATACCGCATCAGTGTTGACTTTTTTGAGGAGGTTTGCGAGCTGAGATTTACTTGTCTAGGTTCTCTTTCAACTAGTGATGCCGCCTTTACTTTTGACTTAAGAATATAATTTGTTATTTGAATTCTGATGGGCCGGTTAATTTTGATTTGAGATCAAAAGTTATATTGTTTAGTGACTTTTTTCAAGGTGGGGTTGAGGTCTCCCTAGTGGTTAGGAGGCTGAAGAGTATTTTCTAAATATGGGATTAGATGTAACCCTCTTGTAGGTAGTGTAGGTTTTAGTTTTTTTATTGGTGTTCCGTTTATTTCAGCGCCTTTATTTTGTAATTTCCTCTTTTATCGGTTTTTGTTCGTCTAGAGCATATAATCAGTAACTTCTTCTACTAGTTTCGGCAAAAGAACTTTCCGGCCACCGGGAACCAACCGGCATAAAATGCGCGTTTTCTTGCCCAATTTCTTCTGCCTAGCAATTTCAGCACTAGCCAGATTAACTAGTTGTAGAGAATCCATATTAAGATTCACTGAATTTTTATCTTGGAGTTGAGAGTGTTGATTATCTTCTCTAACAGTAACATCTATAGAAGTTAAAAATGAACGGAGAATAATTATAGAGTAGCTAAAACCTGCTCCCACAATGAATAACTGCAATTTAATCTTCATGAGTTGTACAATGAAACATGCGAGAAAAAAATAAAGAAGATCAATTTCAACTCGACAAACTGAGTGACATGATAGAGAAAGCAGCACATGAAATTAAACTATATGCATCTGGTTTCCCTGTAACCACTTTATCGAAGAAAAAGGAATAGACACAGGTGATTGTCAATACCAAAAATGCTATGTGAGCTTTGAATGGAAGACTTCTAGAATATTGAAATCTCTTTGCAAATAAAATCACCAAGCTGATGATGATACTGAAAATAGAGTAAAGAAATATTTTCAGCAGATTCCAATGTCCAAAGAGATAGTTGAAGGAAGAGCTGAGAGCATAACATAGCAGTCCAACAACAGTTGAAGCAAAGCCTAGGAATCTCCATACCTTTGGCTGAATAAGCCATCTCAAAATTTGGATTATTAGAATATGCATCATGTTGTCTAAAGTGTGTAAGAATTAATCGATTTCTAAAGATGGAATGTGAATAACTTGTGGTGTGAGAAACTGACTCTATTTCAGCTGAAACTTTGAGTCAATTAGGGACCAAAGAAAAACTTCACTATATGCAATTATAAAAAATGACATTTTAATATTAAAGTTTTTTATAGTTCTTAAATAATTTAATTGGACCTTCTCATGCGGCTAGAAGCATCATGGAGGAGGTAAAAACAATTTTCATTTGGTTATTGTTATGGTTTATAATAATACTAGTGTCCAGCCCGTGCGATTGCACGAGTCAGTTAAGTTATACTATATAATTATTTTTGACGCAGTTATACTATACAATTTTTTTGACGCAATTATATTATACAATTATATTTAAATCAATTGTCATATGGATTAATGTTATTTTGGACATAATATTATTCACACTATTATTTTCGAAATTAATTTTCTATCAGCCACAGTTTCTCACTCACCTCTGAAAATGACATAAATACTCCATTTACTACCTAGACAACAAACCAATACTTGCTACTTATATTTCAAATCAAGCATTTTTCTACCGTCTCCATATTTCACGCCCCCAGTTGGGGAAATATACATTGTTTTAAAAACGTGCCATGCTTTTTTTTTTCCTTTCAACATCTTTACATATAGTTCCGTCTAGATCTATTGTGAATCAATCTCTCATCTAGGGATGGCAAAAGCACCCAAACCCGTGGGCCCCGCCCGAAATCGAACCCGAGTCAACGGGTAAAACCCGAGTTGACTTGGTTTGGGTTCGGGTGACACCCGATATTTCGGGTTTGGGTAGTGTCAAACTCACGCCCGAAACCACACCCGTTATATATTAAATTATATAATTATCTTTCTTGCATTAGCATATTGTAGACTATTTTAATGTTGTAGACTATTTTTCATTCTTATTTTAATGTTGAAAATAATGTTAACATGTGTTAGACCATAATTTCGTTGAATTTTCCGTATTTTTTTTATACTTTTTTTAATATAATTTCGGGTTCGGGGGGTTTAGGTTTGAGTGTTATTTTGTCACTCGAAATCCCTTTTGAGTTCGGGTTTGAATAGTGTCAAACCCGCACCCGACCCTACCTGTTACCATCCCTACTCTCATTATTGTCACTTCATCATCAAGTTCAAAATTCAACAATAGAAGCTGTCAAAAAATTATCAATCTTTCTTCACATGTTTTTCTACAATTCATACATCAAAGTTTAAATATTTTTCATTAAACCCCGTTAAAGGTTCCTATTTTCACAATTCAACATCCACAACATAATCATTCTTTAATTTTAGTCACAAAAAAAACAATCATTCTTCAATTAATATATTAATATATCAAAATTTGAATATTTTTTCATTAAACTCCATTAAATGATTAGATCTGCGTACCCTTGTTTAGTTTGCATATGAATTTTTGGTAAAAGTTTGAATCTTTGATTTCAATTTATTGGACTATAAATGAGTTCTTTGGAATCAACAATGGTTGAATAGGTGTGAGACAAATTGTTTAGGAGGTAGAGCAGGAGCCCAACGTGTTTATTTTTATTTTTATACTCTTTTCTTTTCAAAATAAGTGTTCTAACTTGTCAAAATTATTCCTAAAATAAATGTTATATATATTATATTTATAACATTGATTTTTCTTATTTTATTCTTTAAAACAATCTTTATGGGAGAGAAAAAATACATTCAAATATTTACTTTTTAGTAATCTAATGTGACAATGTTTACTAGCAATAAAAAAAAAATTATTTTAATAAAAATCATATTCTTTTTTTTTCATTTACTCATTTTTTTAAATGTATAATTTAGTCTACTATAAGGCTTAAAATGAGACGGAGGGAATATTTTGACAGTGAAAATTGCATAATCTCCACTTGGCAACCTGTTAATCGGTAAAAAGTAAAGTGAGGATGAGTGAAATAGATTGCCTAAGTGGGTCACCCCTATAAAAAAAAATTATAGTTAATATTATATGCTCCTTTAATTGTAGAGCATTTGTTACAATTCCTAGATCACAAGAGGGCCACGTAAATTCTTCACAGTTGTGAATAGTGACTTTTAGTGCAATTAGAAATAGTGGCTTTATAAGGTTTTTGATTTTAACACCCGCCCCGGCTTCTTAAAATTATCATTCCTCGTAGCTTCGTACAATCGTATCAACTACCAAATCATTAATAAAAATGTGATTTAGTTGAATTTTGCAATAGAAAGAAAGAAACGTGACCATTTAAAAAGGAAATGAAAGATAAAGAATGGATATGAGTTAAAATATTTTAAAAGGAAGGAGCTAAAATTTCTCTTTAACCTCTCTTATATTCTTTCCTTCCCTAACTACTTTATTTGTCTTTAGGAGGTATTTAAGCAAAATTCGGAACGTAGATCCCGAAATATATTTTGGGATGTAGAATTCGAAGTTTTTCGGAATTTTGAGGGGTGCAAATTTTGGAAACTTGTACCACTTCAGGATCTAGATCTAGAAGTGGTGTCTGCACCCCCCAAAACTCACTCAGATATCACTTCAGCATCGATGCTGAACTTAGAAACTTGCACCATTTCGGGTTCTATATCTCGAAATGGTGTCTGCATGCACCCTCCAAAACTCCACCCATACTTCGGTTCTACATTCTAAACCTCATTTCGGGATCTACGTCCAGTTTTGAAGGATAATTTGAGGTTTTAGGGGAGTAATAGAGAAACATGAAAGGGGCAAAAGAGAAATTTTTGAAGAAAAGTTGAAATAGATTTATTATGAATGTGTGAAAGAGAGTTGGTAAAAATGGTCATAGTTTTCTACCAAAAAAAAGAAAAAGTGGTCATAGTTAGTATCCAAAAAAATAAAGTGCTCATAGTTATCAAATTTTAGTTAGTGTAATTGTAACTGGTGTCGAACTTTAAATTTTAACTTTAATAGAGAAGAGGGAGGATAACGGTTTTATCCCTACAATTATATTTTAGAGGAGACTAAAATAAATTAGCTGTCATAGCACGTTATGAAATCTAGAACTATAGGTAAAAAGCCCAAAAAAAAATGGTCATAGTTGAAAAAAGAAATGTGAGTTTTCAATTCTTAGAGTTTAACGCAGTTAACATAGAAATTGCTTGTAATAAATAAGAATTGGATGACACAATCATATTTATTTTTAAAATGTGAAATTCTAACCACTAGACTATTTCACAAAAATAAAAGAAATGTGTGTTTTTTTTGTCACAAAACAAGAGATTGAAAATTGATTCAAAAATATTATAATAACTTAATATCATTATTGTTAAAAAAATAAAATTTGATTTTTTTTTATTGTTTTTGAATTTTATTATTCATAATAGTGAATATTGAATTTTTAATGAAAAATATAAAAAATTAATATAATGTTTATAAAAAATAAAATTATAATTTTTCTTATGAAATTATATTCTCTAAAATATAATAGTCAACAAATAACTTTTTAATTTATAAAAAATAATTGTTTATTTATCATTTTAACGATTAAGTGTACACAGTGTATATGCTAATACACACAAAACACACAAGGATAAACTTCTCTTTTAAAAAATGTATCTTGTATTGTTATGTGTTTATTTTGATTTGCTTTTCTGTAATTTAGTGCTTACCTTTTACAAATTAAACACATTCAAACAGAGTTGATATGTGTTCTAAAACACATGTTAAGAATATAAAAATGAAAATATTGATCTTAGAAATGGTACATTTAACTTTTTTAAAGTTAATATTGTTTTTCTTGGGATCAGTTACCGTGCATAAACATTTGTTTATGCACCATACATAAACCCAATCCAGTCAGCAACAGCCCAACAGCACGAAAAATTGAGCACGATCAAAAACACGAATTCGCACGAACAAAAACAACTCCTCCATCGCACGCTGCTCAACCGATTCCTTCATCGCCAAAATCTTCATCTCCATCGCACGCTGCTCTTCTGATTCCTCCATCTTCATCGCGACTTCTCTAATAACATCGCCAACTTCATCAGCTGAATTCGTTTCAGCCCCAATTCGTTTCAACCCTAAATCCCATTCGTTTCTTTCATTCGTTCTTCCATTTTGTTGCTGGTGTTGCATCATCACTATCGAACCCATTCGTTTCTTCCTCAATTGCAACGTTGCTGGTGTTGTTATTGCAGTTGGATTTCGCACTTCGATTTCAACAGGTTCGATTTCGACACTGATATCTCTTTCTAAATCCAACCAATTCTACTTTCTAAAAACAGGTTAGAGTTTAAAAGTAGTTACAAAAGGGTGTTATTGGGAGGGTGTTTTGAGTTTGTATGTATGTTGCTTCTTTGTGTGTGATTATGCAAATTGATATTAAAGCATTCTGAAAAAGATAAAGGGTGAAAGAAAAGAACAAACTTTGATGGAGAAAACACAAACACAGTGAGAATTCTGAATTAGTAAAAGGAAGATAGAAACCTTAAAAGTGGTTGTTTGGTTGCTTGATTTGCATAGATGAGTATATTTTTAATGAGTGACAGTGGTGTCTGACTGAGAGTGAATAATTAAAGAAAAATTATTATGAGTTTATGATCCATGTTATATATGTAGTGGTTTGAAAACTGAAATGACACAAATGTATCTGTTTTTTGTTTACTAGTATTCAAACCCGTGCAATGCACGGGTAAAAATGCGTCTATAAATATTACATTTTAATGGGAAAATTCTTTAAAATTTGATACAGGTGGGGGAATCTAAGAACATAGAGGAACACGTTGAAATGACACCAACGGAATGGGAAAACTATATCCTTGCAATGACACCATTGGAGGACAATAATACGAATGTCATTGACTTAGCTAAACAAGAAGGCGAGCTAAGCAAGGTTTGAGGTATCTCCAAGGAACCATTCAGCACTGCCTGCACATTAAACCCTCCACTGATCTAGACTTAGCAGGTTTTTCAGATGCAGATTGGGCCACTAGTGTGGTTGATCGAAAGTCTATGGCAGGTCACTGTGTCTTTCTTGGTGAGACACTTGTTTTTTGGTCTTCAAGGAAGCAGAAAGTAGTCTCAAGGTCCAGTACAGAGTCAGAATATAGGGCCTTGGCTGACTTAGCGGCTGAAATAGCATGGACTCGATCACTCCTTGATGAATTAAAAATCCCTCTACCAAGGAAACCAATATTGTGGTGTGATAATTTGAGTGCCAAGGCATTAGCTTCAAATCCAGTCATGCATGCTCGATCAAAGCATATTGAAGTTGATGTACACTACATTAGAAATCAAGTACTACAAGATAAAATCAGTGTTGCACATGTTCCATCTGCTGATCAAATTGCTGACTGTCTCACCAAAGCCTTGACTCATACACGGTTCAATCAACTTAAAGACAAACTTGGGGTGACCCCTTCACCCATCAGTTTGAGAGGGGGAGTTAGAGAATGAAATCCCTGATTATATGTTAGCATATGAATAGGAATCATTGTAATTAATAGTAATAGCCAACTGTCATGATTACTAGCATCAATCATTAGTAATTATAGAATCATTGTCATGAATACTAGCATGATTATAGGATCGATATTATTAGCACTTGCTGTATAAATACATGATGTATTCAGCCATTGTAAAGCAATACATCATTCATATCAATTATATTTTCTAACTATACCAACGCTCCTCCCGGCTGCCATCCAATGCTTGACAAAATTCTATCATGCTGACAAACACGAGTATAGTTGTTTTCATGGCTAAGCGAAACTCAGCTTCCATCTTAAAAACATGTTGAACCATATTAAACCATCTTAAATATATTTAAACATCACTTGTCTCTGGGACAGCACACTAGCGTTACAATATCATTACAAAAGTAAGATTATTTATCCCAAATACTAACACACACACACAGAAAATAGACAATTCAAAACAAGAAAACATGATCAAAAGATGTCACAACAGTAATCGGATGTTGGCGAAGAGCAGCAAGGACAAGGAAATGAGTATTAGATTTAGAAGTGCACTTGATACGTGAGTTGGTGTAGACCGTAAATCCTCTTGTAGTAGATTTAGATTTAAATTTGTATTGTCATTCCTCTAAGTGTCTTAAGTTTCCATCATCATAGTACAGTGCCTTATCACTATCATAATCAGTATTTTCCTCAGAAGGAATTTGGGATCCATCTCCTCGATAAATAATGTTTCGATCGGTTTCTAGACGATTAGTAGTGTTGAATTCTTCAACCGGAGTGACTTCAGCCTGTAGGTCTTGTATTCGGATTACAATATTATTGTCTCTTTCTTCTGGAAGTGTGTCTTGTCTTTCCATATTATTGCGTCTCCCTCTTAGATGGTTTATATTATCACCACCTCCTGCTTCCACTACTCCTCCTGTTCCTCCTCCTAGTCCTCCTCTTGTCTCTACATGTTGTTGGTCTTGTCTTTCAGGATTGTCATGTCGTCTTCCTTCTCGAGAGTCTAAAAGACGTTCGTCTTCTCGAGGGTCTCTATTATCAGCACCTCTTGCTTCCACTGCTACTCCTGTTTCTTCTGTTAGTCCTCCTCTTGTTTCTATTCCGTCTTCTCCTCCTTGAGAAGCTAAAAGATGTCGGTCTTCTCGACGGTCTAGATTATCTCCTCCTCTTCCTCTTGATCCATCTCCTCTTCCTCCTCGTCCTCCTCCTCGTCCTCCACCTCCACCTCTTGCTTGCACTCCTCCTCCTCCTCCTTCTCCTCCTCCTCCTCCTCCTTCTACATTGAACTTCAAATCAAATATGACAAGAGTATAACTGAAAATCGCTCCAGGAATGAGCAAATACAAGTTTAACTTCATGAGTTGTAAAGTCAAATGTCCGCAGAAAAAGTACATGAGATCAATCTCGTAACCAACGCGTTTAATATTTGCCAAGCAGGCTGACATGATAGCAAAACTACCACTTGAAACCAAACTAAACACATCTGGTTTTTCATGAAGCTTATCAAAATAAAAAATGTAAACCACTGTGATTATTAAAACAAAAAAAGCCAAAGTAACTTGGAGAAAAGTTTTTTCCGGATCTTGCCTTGTGGGTACGTCGTAAATAGTTGTTATGCTGATAATGACACCGCAGACAATGTAGATGACTCGACAGAGAAGCCAATACTTGAAGTTTGAGACGGGAGCAAAAGAGAGGAAGCCAAAGAATGCTGAAATAAAAAGGACTACTTGCACGGACTTATCATTCATCTTTTTCTACTAGATATGAGAATCGTGACCGGATGATTCACTGGCAAAACGAGTTGCAGTTTTCTTCGATCAATAATGTTTAAAAAAAAGCTCTACACCATTCAATTTATATTACTTGTTTTGTATATTAAATAATGACGAAAGTAAAATAAGGTGGTGGAGTTCACTCAGTGCATAGGACATGACTGAAAAGCTATTCACGTGCAAAAATGTTTTATAAACATCAATTTTTTATAGACCAAAAGAATGTAAAAACATAGTTAAATCATAGCATTATTAAAATCAGATGATAATTTAAATATGTAGGTTTGTGCATGCGTCAAAAAGAAATGTAGCTAGGTATGAACATGCATGGAATTAGGAGGAAAGTGAACGTATATACCCCACTTCTCACTGACTTGGTACGAGGCCAGGAGCGAGCAATGATCATTTTCAAAGGTTGGGGCCAGAGATAGCAATGCCAATCTATTAATTTGGATGTGTTTAATTTGTTAAATGTAAGTATTTGGTAGAACAACAAAACACATAATATTATAAGATAAACTTTTGAAATATTGAAGTTTTGTATGATATTTGGTGAATTTTGAAATTATTTTAGTATTTTAGACAATTTATGAGTGACACTAAAAATTTATTTTGTTGGCGGTAAAACTGCAATTAAGCCAAAAATTAAATAACACAAGGATAGACTTTCCTTTTTAAAAAATGTATATATCATTTGTTGTTATGTGTGTTTTGCTTTTGCTGTTATATTAAGTACTTACCTTTAATTTTATAAATTAGACACATCCAAATAGATTGGTGTTACTGGCTAAAGAAGTATTTGATCTGTTAAAAAATAAAGTATTGGATAAGATAATTTTAGTTGTATTGTGTTTGATTTTAAAATTGTTATTGAGATGGGACAAACGTGAGATTGGACAAAAATAGATATTCTTGTCTCTCACTGAATCACGGAACAACTTTTTGTCCTCAACACAAGTTGTCATGCGTTTAATCTGCTAAAAAACAAGGGACTGAACAAGATAATTTTTGTTGTCCTACATTTGATTGTAAAACTATTCAAGGGACTAAACAAATTGGGAGGCAAGGAACATGACAAAAACAGAAATTCTTGTGCTCTACCACAGCACAATTTTTTGTTTCAAGTACAAATTGTCTAAAACACCAAAATACTTTTTTTCACAAATATCTATAAAACAAAAGATTATTCAATACCATCATAAAAGTTTGTGTTCTGTTGTTTTATCTTGTGTTGTGTTGTTTTGTCTTGTACTATTATGTTCAGTATTAACTCTTTAATTAACAGATCAAACACACCCAAATCACTAAAATAACATTTTGTCCACCATACATATAGGACAAGTCAAAATATATTCAATACTTTAAACATTTGTTCTGTATTATTCTTTACAATACTTTTATTTTGCAGATCAAACGAACTCTAACTCTATGATAACCTCAAGCTTTCAAAGTTAGAAGAATGTTAATATGTGTCCTAAAACACATGTTAGGAATCTCAAAATGAAAATATTCATCTTAAAAAACACATTTAGTCCCCGTAGAATCGCTCAAGTGGTAAGAGCTGGGGGACATATGGATTGGGTAGGAAGAAGTCCAGGATTCGATCCCTGACGGGAGTAATTTATCATTCTGATGTACCAAAAAAACAAATGGTACATTTAACTTTTTTAAAGTCAATATTGTTTTTCTTATTTTAAAATGTCTACTTTTAAATTGATTAATATATACATATACATCTATAATTTATTCATATTAGCAAGACCATTGACGTTATCATTCCTCCTAGCCATCTACCAAGTCAATCAGAAGTTTGGTATAGTCGCTTTCCTCGTAATTCCATGTGAATGAAAGATAACGCTTGCATGTTCATACTATACTTACGTTTTTTTTCTTTTCTTGACGCACAATCCTACTTATTTAAATTATAATTTTAATAATTCTCTGATTTGTTTTAAGTTATTATTATAGAGAAATAGGTTTGTAAATTTCATTGATCAATTTGATATTAGTTTACAGTGATATATATACAAGTAAACAACCCTAATGTGTAGTGAATCAAGGTACCAATCTCCTAATAATTCTCAACAACTCAGAAGTGTAAATAACAGATTTACACGGCTAAATAATTAAGGTAATTGAAAACTAATTATTATTATTGATATCCTCCCGCAAGTTGTATAATCTGGATGAGAGATGCAACTTGGACAGTAGCAATTCGAACCGAGGGCGAAGCAGAGGCTTTGTTAGAATATCAGCTAGTTGATCATCGGTAGACACAAAAGACACCCGAAACTTGCCATGTTGAACATGTTCTCGGACAAAGTGGTAGGCTAAGGCGATATGTTTCATCCGAGAGTGGAAGACAGGATTAGCACTGAGATTTGTGGCACCAAGATTGTCACAGTATATGACCGGATTGGCAGTGGGCACGTGGCCAAGTTCTGTGAACAAAGAAAGAACCCATAATAGTTCACTAGCCGTGTCAGCCAAGGCTTTGTATTCTGCTTCAGTTGATGATCGAGCAACAGAACGCTGTTTGCGGGAGCTCCAGGAGATGGGAGTGTTACCGAGATACAATAAGTAGCCAGTGGTTGAAACATAATCATCCTTGTCACCAGCCCAATCAGCATCTGAGTAGGCATGAAAGGTCAAAGGAGCAGTCGATGAGATGAAGAGTCCTTTGTCACAAGAGCACGCCAAGTATCGGAGCACTCGTTTGAGTGCAGACCAATGCGTCGTTCTTGGATTTTGCATGAATTGTGCAAGTTTGTTGGTGCTAAAGGCGATGTCTGGACGTGTAAGACTCAAGTATTGAAGGCTTCCAACAAGTGTGCGGTACTCTGTTGGAGAGGGTAGGGGATCACCAGAATCCTTGAGTAATTGAACACTCGCTGACAAGGGAGTAGATGCTGGTTTTGTGTTTCCCATGCCTGATTTATGTAGCAGATCAATGATATATTTCCTTTGTGAAAGAAACATTCCTGCAGCAGAAGGAATTACTTCGACACCCAAGAAATAACTAAGACATCCAAGATCTTTTAGCGAGAACCGAGCAGCAAGTGTGGCAATGAGTTTGGACAGCTCTGCAATGAATTTCCAGTGATAATTATATCATCAACATATACTAATAGGTAAAGTGTAACCTCCGTTTTTTGGTAGATGAAAAGAGATGCATCTGCAGTGGAATTGACAAAACCAAGGGATAGCAAGAATATGCGAAGCTCCGTATACCAGGCGCGAGGTGCTTGCTTCAGCCCATAGAGTGCCTTTTTGAGGCGACAAACATGATCAGGGAAGTTTTTGTTGACAAAACCAGGTGGTTGTATCATGAAGACTTCCTCCTTAAGCGTCCCTTGAAGAAATGCATTGTTGACATCAAGCTGACGTATGGGCCACCCTTGACGAACTGCAAGAGTTAGGACAATACGAATGGTCACCGGTTTAACAACTGGGCTAAAAGTTTCTGTATAGTCCCAACCAGGGCGTTGGTGAAACCCTTTGGCGACTAACCGAGCCTTGTAACGATCAATAGATCCGTCCGGATTTCGTTTGATTCGAAATACCCATTTACAGCCAACCAAATTTTGATCAGAGGATCGATTGACAAGATCCCAAGTGTTGTTGTGGTGTAAGGCATCAAATTCGCCTTGCATGGCTGAGCGCCAATCAGGGTCGCGAAGGGCCTGGGTGATGGTGTTGGGTTCAATGGGAGAGGAGGCTTGAACATGGAGATTAAGCTTTTGGATGGGTTTGATAATGTTATTTTTAGACCGAGTGATGATCCCACCTCCATTTGGATTGGCCATGGTTTGAGGTGGTGGAGCAGAGAGTTGTGGGGATGATTGTAAGGTTGTAGGGGGAGATTGAGTGGGGTTTGTTGTAGGTTCGGTGGAGGACTGGGCCATATTTGGGGAGTTGGTGATGGATGGTGAGGAAGGGGCAGGAGATGAATCTTCCGGTGGGTTCGGTGTGGTACTCACTATGGGTGGATTCATGGGTTGTATGATGGAGAGTTGAAGTGGGCCTGTTTGTTGCTCCGGACTTGGACTAGTGTGAGTTACTAGGGAGTTGAACGGGAATTCAGATTCAACGAACTTCACATGACGAGAGGTGTAGATCCTTCCTGTTGTGGGATCAAGACACAAATATGCATGTTGATCAGCCGAGTAACCTACAAAAACACACATAGCAGACTTTGGTGCAAGTTTATGGTTAGCATATGGTTTAATCCAAGGAAAACACAAACATCCAAAACACTTTAACTTATGATAATCTGGACTAATGTTGAGCAATTTGGAATAGGGTGATTGGTACCCAAGAATTGGAGTTGGGAGGCGATTTATGAGATAAGCGGCGGTGGTCATGGCGTGAGGCCAATAGGTGAGGGGCAATCCCGAGTGATGGAGAAGAGAGAGACCGGTTTCGGCAATATGACGATTCCGGCGTTCTGAAATTCCATTATGTTCAGGTGTATGAGGTGGCGTTGTATGATGACTTATACCATGATTTAGTAAAAATGGGCGAAGACCAATATATTCGCCACCATTATCTGTGTAAAGAATTTTTATTTTGTGATGATAGAAATTTTCAACGAGCGATTTAAATTTGGGAAATATAGTTTGCACATCAGATTTTTGTTTCATTGGATAGAGCCAAATATAGCGAGTAAAATGATCCACAAACATGCAATAATAACGAAGACCATCAATTGATAAAATAGGAGAAGTCCATACATCAGAGAAAATTATTTCTAATGGATAACATGATTTAAGAGTGGATTCATGGAATGGAAGTTTATGACTTTTGCTAATTTGGCACGATTTACAATCTGATTGCTGAAATTTATTTGAGCCTAAGGAAAAATGTTGCTGAACAAATTTGAAAATAGAAGATGAAGGGTGCCCAAGCCTATGATGCCATGATGCAGAGGATTTTGTTCGAACCGTGTGGACAGAGGGTAAGGTGGCGGACCAGAGATAGAGTCCATCCACGCATGAGCCTTTATGGGTTGTGTGACCCGTCTGCAAGTCCTTTACATAAAAAGAGTTTGGCAGGAAAACAACAGCAGAGTTAGTTTGTTGGGTAAGTTTAGAGACAGAGATAATTTTTTGTTTCATGGAAGGAACACATAGAGCATTAGACAAGGATAAATCATTAAGTAAAAGTGTTCCAGAATGAGTGATGTTTAAACATGAACCATTACCCATAAAAAGTGAGTCAGGACCAGTGTACGGATGATGAAGCGCCAGATTATTGAGATCATTGGTTACGTGATGTGTCGCTCCACTGTCAAACAGAAAATCATGTTGGGATGGGCCGGTAGTTGCAGTATTGACCTGAACATGTCCAGTGTGAGCCGGAGAGTTACGAGGTGGCAGTGGGACACTAGGATGCTGTTTTTGGAAGGTTTTGCATTGAGAGAGAACATGACCTTTGATGTTGCACCACTGACAGCGACCGAGAAAAGGTTTGTGAGTGCCAGTGCGTTGAGTTGATTGTGTAGGGTATTGTCCAAACCGAGATTTTTCATTGGAGTTGGGACGAGCCTGAACATTCAAGGCTGTTAGCGGGGTAGGTGTTTGTCTTTGGGCAGCACCAATTGAAAGTTCTTGAATCAGAAGCCGTTCATGGAGGTCATCAAAATTGATTGGGGTGTCCCTTGCATTCACGGCATCAATGATTGCTCTGTAGCCGTCGTCGAGACCGTGTAAGACATAATCAGTCATGTCTTCAACAGAAACAGGGGAGCCAAGTGATGCAAGGAGATCTCCAGTTTGCTTTAGATGATGCATATAGGTAGTGATGGATTGGGTACCTTTGGAAGCCGTACGAAGACGTTCCTTTAACTGCTTGAGATGGCTGCGAGATGCTTTGGCATAGGTGTTTTTGAGAAGGATCCAGAGATCATGTGAGGTCTTGGTTTGAGACACCAGGGAGCCCACTTCATTGGAGAGAGTGGTGAGGAGAGCACCGTATATAAGGCGGTCCTGTCGACGCCAGGTTTGGTAAGCCGGATTTGGAGTTGTTACCGGAAGTGATGCAGCGGTGGGGTTCGTTATCGACGGAGTCGTCGTCGAAGATGTTGTACTCGATTCTGACGTCGTCGAAGATGTTGGAGTGGTTAGGATCGTTTCTGACGGCGCAGGAAAAGATCCATCTGGATATTTGAGGAGATCATAGCCATCAAGGAGAGCTTCAACTTGTTGTTTCCAATTAGGATAATTGTTGGGAAGAAGCTTGGTAACATTGGTGAAAGTGACGCAAGCAAGGGGTTTGGATGGTTCATGGGGATTGGGAATGAAGGAGTTGTTGTCAGCCATGAGAGGCAAGGGTGAGGAACGACGTCCTTAATTGAAGAAATAGGGAATGGGTGGATCGTTTAGGCTGATACCATATAGAGAAATAGGTTTGTAAATTTCATTGATCAATTTGATATTAGTTTACAGTGATATATATACAAGTAAACAACCCTAATGTGTAGTGAATCAAGGTACCAATCTCCTAATAATTCTCAACAACTCAGAAGTGTAAATAACAGATTTACACGGCTAAATAATTAAGGTAATTGAAAACTAATTATTATTATTGATAATTATGATATAATTACAAAGTTTCTAACACCGTTAGTGATGACTATGATTTCACACTGAAAAATGCTAGATATAGCGAAAAAATCATCCCGAATGCTTCCCGAATGTGCTGTCATTGACACCCACGTGCCTGTTTTACTTTAATAAACTGAATTTCACTTCAATAAAAAATAAAAAATCAGTTTCTGCCGCTGCTCGCGCGGGCCACATTTTGCCGCTGCACGCAACGCTAGGCCTGCTACCCTGCGCCCAAACCAGTACCAATTCTCCAAAATGTGAAATAATTGCGCGGCACGCCCCGAACATCTTCAAAACACCCAAAACTTCATTTTTTTTTCTTGTGATTTAAGCTAGCTCAATACCTACTTTTTTTTATTTTTAGTTTAAGCATGATAAAACCTCTTCAAAAACACTTCTAAACACCATTGAATTGATCATAAAATATAAGTTATAACCATGACAAGAGTCATCATGAGTCTCCATAATTAAAAGACCTTATCATGTGGACTTAAATAAAATATAATCAGCCCTTATGGGAGTGCGGGGTGAGCGACCGTGCAGAGACTCAAAAAATTAGGGTCTTTACATATTTATATATATCTATTAAAATTTAAATATATGTATAAAAATATGTTATTTTTGTTATAAAATAGATTTAGTAGACACATTTTTAATTTTATAAGAAATTTTGCGATCTATTGTAAAAGAAGTAACATCACTACAAAAAAATGTAAACTAACGGTTTTTTTGTAGTAAAATACAATCATATGTTCATTTTTAAGCATAAAATTTTTTCAAAGAAAATTGATGTATTTGGTTTAAATAATTGGACTAAATACATTAACTTTGGTTGACCAATTTTTCATTATATTTTGGGACGGAAAGAGTATTAATTAAGATTACTAAAAAACGTGTTTAACTCAGTTTGCAGGGGACATTGCATTTTATAGTGGAATTTCTAGCCACTAGGCGACTTAACCAAAATAAAAAAATATATTCGTGAAAGAAATATGAGACCCTATTGATATATAAAACTTTTTGAAAGGCATCAAATGTTTTCCTAAAATAGTTATCTCATATATAATTTTATTGACTATTCTGTCACAGTTGTTTTAGTAAAATGATTCGTTTTATGTAACTCAAAAAGTTATTATGTTGTTATTGATTAGAATATAAATCTTATTATATTAGTTATAATTTTTTTATGATATTTGTAATTTAAATTAAAGATGTGTTATTTTTAATTTGTTTGCACTTTTTTATCAAAAACCTACTTTTAATTTTTAAACAAAGTCTCTAAATAATGTGGGCGGCTCTGAATATAATAATACTATTATAAATAAGAATAATATTTTTATTTTAAGTGGGAGCTTGAGCCCCATTCACATTCCCCTGCAGGCTCCATCCGCCCCTGCCTCCCGGTCCCGGCTTTTTAAAATTATCATTCGTCGTACTAAGTCATTGAGAAGTGGGGTATAGTCGCTTTCCTGGAATTCCATGTGAATAAAGGATTATTCAAATTTACCTTTATATTTGTGTGTCCAAATTATTTAAGTTTTTGGTTGTTATCAACTAAATATGTTTAGTCACGTTTAAGAATGTGAGTTAGTAGAAAGCACGAAACAACAATGTGATTTAGTTGACTATATATTGAAATCATATTATTTAATGTAAATAAAATTAAGATGAGATCTAGTGTACCCTTGATGATGTTGGGGGTATTTATCTCTAAATCACTCTATAATATTTTAATTGGTTTAAATTTTATATAAAATATACCGTTGGATTAACAGTTTATATCATACTAGTATGTTAACCCGTGTCGTGCACGGGATTATTTTCTTTTTAATATTATTTATTAATTTATTTTAAATTATTATTTTAAATTTATTTTAATATTAAATAGTGAATTTGAGATTTTTTTGATAAACCAAAGGTATTTTCCGCACGCAACTGCAAAGATAAATTCACTTGAGATAACTGGAATCCATTTAAGGTTTTTTTTTAACGGCAAATATTATATTAATAAGACCACATCTATACACAAGACGAACATAGAACGGCAAAATAGAAGTTACAAAACAATGGCGCCCCATATATAAGCAGAACGCCATAAAAGACCAAAACCTACGCTACCTAAAAGAGATATACTTCTAATCTCATTCTTCGAAGCTACTCTTCTGCTTTCATACCACCATAGATCCCTCAACCCGACCCAAAGAGTTGCCAAAAGACACTAACTTCTGAACTCGAATCAAAAGTGCTCATCCCACCAGATCCATAGAACAACTTCTTGAATTGAAATAAGGGGACAATGGTAGAAAATAGTTGCTTATAAATAATATGTTTTTGCACACAATATATTATGTATCAATATATTATCTGATACATGTGTAAAATAGATTTATACCAACAGTATGTATAAATTAATAAATTAAATTCATAATATAATGGATAGTTGGGTGCGGGCCACACGGGAAATGAACGGTATGAGTATAATTTTTTGTGGATACCTCACATAAATGATAAATCAATGCTATTATGACATAGTATCCATGATATTTTGTGATAAATTGTGTTTCCAAAATTGGCAATGTGGCTGTGCTTGGCATCACTTCTTTTCCATTGTTTTTGCATATTAAATATTTTTTTTTGAAAGTGCACATTAAATATTATTATAATCAAATATATACAATATTTGTTTGTATAAGCAATGTGAATATATTGTGGTTTGATATATGGTATTAATATTTAGAAAATATAGTTAAATTGTTTAAATAATTATACATATATGAATTTTTGTATATAACAAAACTAACACATTTTTTTAAAAAAAAAACTCTCACATTTAGTGATCTTCCTAAGTTTATTGTAGATTCATTCAGTTTAATCTCATCAAACTACATTTTTTTAAACACAATGTATATTAAGATATATTTTCAAATTTTAAAATAAACAAAAAAATAGACAACTTTGCATATCAAAAGCTCCAGTATTTTTACGTCAAAAAAAAAACCTTCACATATAGTGATGTTCCTATGTTTATTGTATATTTATTTATCTAAATCCCATCAAACTACATTTTTTAAAATACAATATAAATTAAGATATCTTTTTCCATCGTTGTCCCACTTTGTTTGAACTTGTTTCATAGTAATCCACGTGTAAAATTTAAAAACAAAAAAAAACATAAAAAATGTAATTCTTAATATCACAAAACTTTGTCCCCGTTACATAACTCAGGTGGTATGAACTGAGGAACGTATGACTTGGAGAGATCTAGGGATCAATTCCTAGCGGGAGCAATTTATCTTTCCGATCTACCAAAAAAACATATATCACAAAACTCCCACATTGTGATATATTTTTGCTCCCTATAATTATTCTCAAAATTTATCTTTTTAGGGTTAAATATGTTTTAGATCCCTATAAATATTCCAAATTTTGGTTTTAGTCCCTCTAAAAATTTTCTTCGATTTTTTGTCCCTATAAAATTTTTCATCTTCACTTTTGGTCCCTCATTTTAAATAAACTCATAAGTAGAATTCATATTTTTGAATAAAAAATTTGCAGAAAAATTTATAAAATTATAATGATCTCTCCAAAAAAAAATTAGAATTTTTTAATAAAATAGGAATTAATTATGAATTTTTGAACTTTTTGTGGTTTAAAATTCATATTTAATTTATATTTTGTTAAAAAATTACAATTTTTTTAGGGAGAGATTATCATAATATTTTTCACATTTGTGCACAACTTAATTAAAAATATAAGGACTAAATCCAAAATTTGATATATTTATAGGGACCAAAAATATATTTAACCCAAAAAAATATCTAAAAAATAAAATAAAAACAAATAGTTTAAATATGTTTTTGGTCCCTATAAATATACCAAATTTTGTTTTTAGTCCTTCAAAAAATTTTCTTCAATTTTTACTCCCTATAAAATTTTCAATCACCACTTTTAGTCCCTATTTTTAATTCAACTCATCTGTAACTTTGTATTTTTTTAATAAAATTATGCAGAAATCTGTACAATATTATGAAAATCTCACTATAAAAGAATTGAAATTTTTTAACAAAACATAAATTAATTATGAATTTTTAACCACAAAAAATGTCAAAAATCATATTAAATTCATATTTTGTTAAAAAATTCTAATTTTTAATTCTAATTTTTTTTGAGAGAGATTAATATAATTTTATAAACTTTTCTGCAAAATTTTATTTAAAAATATAAATCTTATATATGAGTTTACTTAGAAGAAGGGACCAAAAGTGAAAATAGAAAATTTTATAGGAACGTCGAAGAAAAATTTTAGAAGGACTAAAAACAATATAAAAAAAAATCTTAGAGAAGCTCTAATTGAATGACACATAAGCAAATTTTCTTGAGAATGCACAAGAGAGCTCCGTGGAACTATCGTAATGTATATAATAGAGATGAATTATTTGTGTAAAATTTCAGATAAATTTAAAATCATTTGATAAGTTATTGATACACATCAAAATTAATGATTTGTATGATTTTTTTAAACGCCGTTAATCTTTATGTGTTTTAATAATATATCAAATGATTTTAAATTTGTCTGAAAATTTATACAAATAATCTATATAATATAAATTTTCAATCTAACGGTTTATTTTATAAAAGTTTACATCAGTTAAAATATTAGAGTAGTTCATGAGTAAATACCTAAAATCATGAAGGGGTAGATTAGAAAAAAATCTAAAAAAAGTTAATCATCTATTAAATTGATTTATTCTTATAAAAATGATGTTCATAACCAAACGTCCATTGATTTAGTGGTGATTAGCGCTAAACTTAGTTGGGAAAACTACAGTTTAATCCCCATGTACAATTGTACTTGAAAGAGACTGAAATCACTTGGTGTCAGAATTCGTCCCAAATTTTAAACTAGTAAGATAATTTTGGTTGTACTATGTTTATGTTTGATTTCTAAAAAATTCATAAAATTGAACAAATTAATAGACGTGATCTATATAAAATTTGATTTTAGATTTTAGACTTTAACAGAGGAGATTCGAAGTTATGTAGAATCTAAAGAATCTATTTCAAAGACATTCAGATTCAAAAAGAACTAAAAGGCGACAAAAAAGATGTTTCAATATTTTTTAAAGTTTGAAATACAAATTTCAAAAATGATCAAGTTGATAAAAGCAAGCGGTTTTTGAGAATAGTTAGAACTTAGAAGGTTCATATGGCGTACATGCAAGATCGAAAACGGCTATTCGGTCATTTAAAAATAGGATGGTTCTAGTTAAGATTAAGATGTTCATTTTTGAAAGTGAAAATCTTGTTTAATAAAAAATTATTTGTATGCTAACACACACAAAACACACATGGAAGTGATTGTTGTGCAAAAAAATTAATGCGTCTTGTTTATTTTATGAATGATGTGTTAACCCAGTTGATTGTATAATTCATAAGTAGTTTGGTATGATTCCGAATAGGTATTTTGAGTTTAGTAATACCTATCCTTATCTATTTATGTGGGAGTACCTCTTATTTTATTTTTTTACATCTCCTTTAATATATAAATTATTTTGCTGTTAAAATATTAAATAACACAAGGATAGACTTTCCTTTTTAAAAAATGTATATATCATTTGTTGTTATGTGTGTTTTGCTTTTGCTGTTATATTAAGTACTTACCTTTAATTTTATAAATTAGACACATCCAAATAGATTGGTGTTACTGGCTAAAGAAGTATTTGATCTGTTAAAAAATAAAGTATTGGATAAGATAATTTTAGTTGTATTGTGTTTGATTTTAAAATTGTTATTGAGATGGGACAAACGTGAGATTGGACAAAAATAGATATTCTTGTCTCTCACTGAATCACGGAACAACTTTTTGTCCTCAACACAAGTTGTCATGCGTTTAATCTGCTAAAAAACAAGGGACTGAACAAGATAATTTTTGTTGTCCTACATTTGATTGTAAAACTATTCAAGGGACTAAACAAATTGGGAGGCAAGGAACATGACAAAAACAGAAATTCTTGTGCTCTACCACAGCATAATTTTTTGTTTCAAGTACAAATTGTCTAAAACACCAAAATACTTTTTTTCACCAAATATCTATAAAACAAAAGATTATTCAATACTATCATAAAAGTTTGTGTTATGTTGTTTTATCTTGTGTTGTGTTGTTTTGTCTTGTACTATTATGTTCAGTATTAACTCTTTAATTAACAGATCAAACACACCCAAATCACTAAAATAACATTTTGTCCACCATACATATAGGACAAGTCAAAATATATTCAATACTTTAAACATTTGTTCTGTATTATTCTTTACAATACTTTTATTTTGCAGATCAAACGAACTCTAACTCTATGATAACCTCAAGCTTTCAAAGTTAGAAGAATGTTAATATGTGTCCTAAAACACATGTTAGGAATCTCAAAATGAAAATATTCATCTTAAAAAATATATTTAGTCCCCGTAGAATCGCTCAAGTGGTAAGAGCTGGGGGACATATGGATTGGGTAGGAAGAAGTCCAGGATTCGATCCCTGACGGGAGTAATTTATCATTCTGATGTACCTAAAAAACAAAATGGTACATTTAACTTTTTTAAAGTCAATATTGTTTTTCTTATTTTAAAATGTCTACTTTTAAATTGATTAATATATACATATACATCTATAATTTATTCATATTAGCAAGACCATTGACGTTATCATTCCTCCTAGCCTTCTACCAAGTCAATCAGAAGTTTGGTATAGTCGCTTTCCTCGTAATTCCATGTGAATGAAAGATAACGCTTGCTTGTTCATACTATACTTACGTTTTTTTTCTTTTCTTGACGCACAATCCTACTTATTTAAATTATAATTTTAATAATTCTCTGATTTGTTTTAAGTTATTATGATATAATTACAAAGTTTCTAACACCGTTAGTGATGACTATGATTTCACACTGAAAAATGCTAGATATAGCGAAAAAATCATCCCGAATGCTTCCCGAATGTGCTGTCATTGACACCCACGTGCCTGTTTTACTTTAATAAACTGAATTTCACTTCAATAAAAAATAAAAAATCAGTTTCTGCCGCTGCTCGCGCGGGCCACATTTTGCCGCTGCACGCAACGCTAGGCCTGCTACCCTGCGCCCAAACCAGTACCAATTCTCCAAAATGTGAAATAATTGCGCGGCACGCCCCGAACATCTTCAAACACTATGCCATTTAGATAAGCGCTATCTTACAGTACCTTTAGAAAGCGCTTACTTTCAATAAGTGCTATCTTACGGTACCTTTAGAAAGCGCTTATTTCTAATAAGCGTTATCTTACGGTACTTTTAGAAAGCGCTTATTTTCAATAAGTGCTAGCTTATAGAACCTTTAGAAAGCGCTTTTTTCAATAAACGCTTTCTTATGATACCTTTAGAAAGCGCTTATTTTTAATAAGGGCTATCTTACGGTAGCTTTAGAAAGCACTTCTTTACTATAAGTGCTAGCTTAGGTTTCTCTTAGAAAGCGCTTATAGCTGATAAGCGCTATCTTAGGTAGATATTAGAAAGCGCTTCTTGTTCATAAGCACTAGCTTAAGTAGTCTTTAGAAAGCGTTTATTGCTCGTAAGCGCTATCTTAAGTAGTCTTTAGAAAGCGCTTTTACCTCATAAGTGCTAGCTTACGTAGCATTTAGAAAGCGCTTCTATCTCATAAGTGTTACCTTAAGTAGCCTTTAGAAATCGCTTGTGGCTTATAAGTGCTATCTTAGCTAATATTTATGAAGCGCCTCCGACTAATAAGCACTATCTTATGTTGGCTTTAAGCGGTGTTTCCAGTTCATAAGCGCTATCTTAGGTTACCTTTAAGTGCTTTTTTAGATAGTCTTTAGTCAGCACTTTTTATTTGTAAATATTGTCTTACGTTACGTTTCAATAGCACTTTCTTACTAAAAATTAAGTATTATATTATTTTATGTTATTAATTATATATGAAATTTTAATGCAAATATATTAATTATAAATAAAATATAAGCTAGATAAAATTTGCAAAAAAATTAATAATACCAATTCTAATACTATGTACCTAAAAAGAAATTGTAATACTATAAAAATTTCATATCCAAATCATACGTTCATAAAATTGATCCATGACTATATTAGATTATAGATGAAAGTGTGCATCTACCATGTCTTTTTCTTCTTCTTCTTCTATTCATAGTGTATATACAAAAAACAAAAAACGATGACTTTCTATCTAAATGGCACTTTTCAGTCAGCAGTCTGAAATTCAAAATAAGTGAAGCACTCTAAACCCGTCTCCCATCTTTCATTAATTTAACCTGCACCAGACATAATGCATAGATAAGTATATGTAGTATAGGCGCACCATACCATGGAAACAGATGATAACAAGAAAATACAAAAAACATAACAAATGGATGAGGTCATGCCCATAAATTTAAACAACATGCATTACAAAAAGCAACTCATGCATTCAGATGAATTATTATTCCATAAATTTAAACAAACGACGTATATCATAAAAGAAAATAAATGATAAAATAAAACTAAAGTATACTTTTTTTAATCGGCAAAATATTATTAAACACACAAACTCCCTATAAACAATGGATGGAACTAATTCGCAAGTATCCTACAATTAATAAACACTAATAACTAATGTTAAGAAGAACTACACACTCCAATGATCACCATTATGTGCACATGGTACAGCCACTAACAAAATGAAGATTCAATTTTAAACAACCCAATCACACTAAAGCTTGGTAATTGAGATAATATAGTGATCTATTATTCAGATAAAACCAACTCTCTTCTGGCTCACCAGACCAGCAATAAGAAACATACGATGATGAGGGGTATCCAATGATTTAGGTATTGTGGGATGTGATGCTTCCATGATCATAACTTTAACAATTGAGGTCAAAGTCCATATTGCATAAATGTGTATTTAGGTGTCTAAAACAATTTTCATATGCCACTAAAAAAATTTATAGACATGCCAAAAAGCAAAAGAGCAGAACATCACAACCCCAAATCAACAACTATGCTACACTACTAGAAAAAGTTGAAATACTGACGGAATTTAGAGACGGAATTTATTTCATCTCTATTAAAGACGGAATTAGAGACAAAAAAAAGTGTTTAGAGACAAAAATTAAAATATATGTACTAGTGACGGATTTTTGAGACAGAAAGATCTGTCTCAAAAATATTTCGTCTCTAAATCTGTCTCTAGTTAATTAATTTTATAATTTATAAATAAAAATGTAATTGGAGACAGATGTTAGAGACAAATTTTTATCGTGTCTAATAATTTTTGTGTCTGTATTCGTCTCTACATAGTCAACTTGTTATTAAAGTTGTAAAATATCTATCAGAGACGAAATTTATTCGTCTCTAAAATAATTTGTCTCTGAAATCCATCTCTAAATGAAATTACATTGAAGATTCATAATTTCCGCCAAACATAATTTGTTTCCTCTCTAATAGAGATGAAATTAGAGACGGAAATTCCGTCTCAACAAAGTTTCGTCTCCAAATTCGTCTCTATTTTATTATTTTTATAATTATACCTGAAAAACAATAGTTGGAGACCGAAATTAGAGACAAATTTTTAATGTGTCTAATAATTTTTGTCTCGATATTTGTTTCTAATTAGTCAACTTGATAATGAAATAGTCAAATATTTGTCAGAGACGAAATTTATTCGTGTCTGAATTAATATGTCTCTAAAATTCATCTCTAAACAAAATAACATTGAAAACTCATCCCGCCAAAATTTCCGCCAACTTTTTTTATTGTCAGTCCAAAATTTTAATAAAATGATTTATTGTTTATCTAATGTTACATAACACATTTTCCTTGAGTCACAACTAGGACTTTCTCCCATTCCATTCATGAGATATACATACATCTGATACAAATATAGTTTATAGTTATAACAATTTAATCTTTAGTTGAACAATTTAATTTTTAATTTCATTTTATCAATAAATTAATAACGATTATTATTAAATATTATTAAATTAGTTACATTTTAAGGTTTTATTAATGGCATGTCTTAAAAATAATTTACTTAAGGGTGTAGACATGAACTTTTATAAAAAAAATTTAAAATAGAAAATTTAGAGGATAAAAGTTCAAAGAAGATGAATAAAATTAATACTTCTTCAGTTCCTTTTTATTTGATAATTTAGACAAAAAATACCAAATTAGGAAGGTTTATTTTTGCACCTTATCTTCCTATTATAGTTTTATTTTATTTTTTTGGAGTATATATTCTAATTATAATCCACCAATAAATTGCTTTTTTCTTTTTGGAATATATATCCTAATTAAAATCACAAAAAAATTGTAACAAAATTTATTTAAAAAAACAAACAAACAAACTTTGTTACAAAAAAAGTAAGAAGGTGGGTATAATAGGCAAAATATAACCTAAATTTTCAAAAACGATAAATAATTAGAAATATTTTTTTCCTAAAACGACAAATAAAAAGAAACGAACGAAGTAGTTGATATATTCAAGGAAGAAAAACACATCAATTTTTTTAAGCAATTGAACGAAGATTTTTCTGAAAAGTGAATAATAGTAATTAATTTGTATCAATTAAGATATAAAATATTAACCCAAAAGAACAAAAAAATATTTTATTAGAAAAAAAAAACAATATGAAGGATTATTTGAAAAATATGTGTTGTTCAAAAAATAAAAGAGGTGCAATCTGTATGACCCGCTATTTTATATTTCCTTCGCTCCTTTTTATTTGTCGTTTTGATAATTTAAGATTATATTTTATCTATTATATTCTCTTTCCTAATTGTTTTTAATGACTAAACTTTATAATACTTCTATTGAATCTATTTTAAACTTCTTCATATAATCTTTTTTATTATTTTTGTTTTGTTTCTATTTTTTGAAAAGAAAAAGTGTGTGTAAAAAAAATAAGAATTTATCGTTGGATTAAAATTAAAATATAATATATTCAAAAAAAAATTAGAGTATAATGGGAAGATAAGATACAAAAATACACTTTCTTAATTTAGTGTTACTATTCTAAAACTTCTAAACGACAAATAAAAAAACCGGAGGGGTAATTAGTTTTTTTGGGCGAGACTGGGGTATCTACCACCGATCGCAGTGACTAATCTCTCGCTAGATTTGAGGCACCTCGAAAGGTGGGATAGCTGGCCCAAGGATTCGGAGGGGTAACTAGTTAGAAACCAACAAAAAAAAAAGAGAACAAATAATATATTTATTTAGTTATTTTTGTTTTGTGATGTAAATCCTATAACGTGTTATTATTATTATTATACATGTACTAGTTACTAATTAAATTGTTTTTTTTTGATAAGCTATTAATTAAATTGGTGAGGGGATGTACCGGAATAACAGAAAATAAATAAAATGTGGATTGATAATAGTTTTTTTTTTTTGACACAAAAGGATTGATAAGAGTTTAACCATATCTCTTAGTCCTTGTATACATATATGAGGAAATATCCTATGAGAATGACTCGAGTAAGTTATATGAGAATAATTAATAGTCATTAGATCAAAGGTATCCTATGCACAACTTAATCAAAAATTCGTTTTTTCTTTCTTAGGCACTCTCAACTATTTTTCTTACGTGTTCTCTAATTCTTCATCTAAGGGAAGCTTCGACCTTCCATGCCATTGAATTGAAGATTCGACCAAAACCTCCCTCCACATGTAGTATCACTTCCTTCTCACTTCACCGGCGCAACAACAACAACGACGGTAAGAGTCACTTCGATGGGGCACCAACAACAACTATAATACGTGTCTGACGGCGAATCTTTACTTTTTATATTTATATTTTGTAAGCTCTGTGTACTTCTTTGTTCATGTTTTCGTATTTGCGTTCTTGTTCCCTTTCAACTTTTTCTTCTCCTTTGAGAATTTTTTTGGGATTTAGAGATTTTGTGTTGCAACTTGTTTTCGATTATTCAAGGGAATAAGAACAAGAACTTTGATTTATGAATTTTTTGAGTTTTAATGCAGGTCTAATAATAATGGATTAATTAATGGAGGCTTCGTTTGTTGTGACTCCATCCTCTTATCATGTGATTGAAACCAATTCTGATAATACTGATCAATCAGACATAAATCTAATAATGGATCCTTCCTTTTATGGACGCCGGCGGAGAGAGATAGACGCCGGCAGAGAGATGGTCGCCGGAAGTGATCATTCATGTCTAGAGGGAAGGAGAAAGAAAGGAGGAGGAGAAGAAGAATGCAGAAAGGGGAGATGGAAAAGAACGCACAGTAGGTTTGGAATTTGGAGAGAGAAAGTTGAATAGGAATGGCTTGTATTTTAATTCTAATCTTACTCCATCATCATTAATCTAATAACTAATAAGTTACTTTCTTTTATGAATTTTTGTTAAATCATTTCAATTTATTTGTGTGTTGGAACCTGTTAAATATTTGATATTTTATATTAACGTATCAAATTTAATGTCAATCGATATTTAATTTTTTCACATGGTAGAATTATATGAAAATTACATTTAGTAAATAAAAATTAATATTTAAAAATAATGATTTGTTAGAGATGAAAAATGTGTTTTGTCTTGAGACGGAATTTCGAGACTAAATTATTTTAATTTAAAAACGGATAATTTTGTCTTTAATAGAGACGAAATTTTGTACTTAGAGACGGAAAATTAGAGACAGAATTATTTAAATTTAGAGACGGATAGACGGAAAATTAGAGACAAAATTATTTAAATTCAGAGACGGATAATTCTGTCTCCAACAGAGACGAATTTTTTGCTTAGAGACGAAATTTTAGAGACATAATTATTTAAATTCAGAGACGGATAATTCTGTCTCCAACAGAGACGAATTTTTGTTGCTTAGAGATAGAATTTTAGAGACAGAATTATTTGAATTCAGAGACGGATAATTCTGTCTCCAATAGAGACGAATTTATTGTGTTTTGAATTCAACATTTAGAGACAGATATATAAAATCCGTCTCTGAATCAGAGACGGATAAATTCTGTCTCCAATCAGAGACGGAATATAAAATTCGTCTCTAATGGCTTAGAGACAAGAAAACTAACGACCAAATCAAATCCGTCTCTAATTCTGTCTCTAACGTGCTTAGTGACGAAATATTTGCCTTTTAGAGACAAATTTTGGCCGTCGGTATTTAAGATTTTTTTAGTAGTGCTAAACATGAATGGCTAACAACACAAATCTTGTTCTAACTACATACTCAAAAAAAGCTGCAAAACAACAAACATGCATCTAAGCTAAAGACCACTTCAATTACACCAGTCCAATAAATCTTATGAATCAGAAACCCAAAAAAGATAGTATAACAAACAGTTTATCAGTTTATAACAAAAAAACTTACTGAACAGAGGAAACGGTGGTATATCAGATGAGGTCCTTTGAGACGATTACGTGCTAACAACGCCAAATTCTTAATTTCCAAGTGAAGCCACCAAAAATGAAAGAACTAGAGCATCAACCAGAATTTAGACCCCCACCTGAGTGCTCCACCTCCTGAAGATATGAAAAAAGTAATTTTGACCATGTCAGAGGAAACAACCATTTGAAGAATGTAGACTCGTTTAACAATCTACAAATGAGTCTAGTCCATGTGAGTCTATCTCAGTTTGCAGCGAAACAATTTTGTAAGCAAGTTAAACTCAATATACATAGAGTCATAAGGTTGCTCAATTTTATGACTTAACTTGCGAGTTTGACAACCATGCCTTAATTAAGCACTAAAACACAACCAATTCTACATTATTAAGAGGAAATGCATTTAGGCACACTAGTTTTGTTTCTTTCTATTTTTCTTTGTTAATTTATTCTTAATTTAGTAACAAATAAGATGCATATTCCTTACTTCAAATTTTGTCTCAAAAACTTCTTATTACTATGCAAAAAGGTATAACTAGCATGACATACTAACATATATAGTATAAAATATACTTATCTAACTAAGCATCATGAAAGAAATTTAATCATAGTATATAATACTAAGAATGTTTTTATTTTGATGCAGAAAATGTAAAGAATATGAAACTTGTTACAACTTCAATTTCTACAACACAACAATAAAAGTCCCGACGCAACAATTATTTCTCGTACATCTTGTGTGACAATCGTTTGGAGGTGACGTGTAAACTATTCTAAATAGGGATCTACCTTCCAACCTTCTTGCTAATTGCACAATTTTTTCAATTAATTTTTTTCAACATCGGTGGGAGCAATGTGGTTTAATAATACATAAATTAAATTAGCATCATGCACAAACTTAGTCGAGTTATATTTATCATAAATCATATATAAATATAAAAAATGCACCGAGATTAAAATAGTTCCTTTTCTAAATCTACAAATACTTTACAGGTTTCTACAATGTAAAAATTCATGTTTTTAGTGCTTGACCCAAATGATGTATACATGGCAGATTTCCTCTACATACTCTTTTTACTTTATTTTTATATATCAAACTTTGTTAGACTTAAATAAGCAACAAAATACTTGACTAATTCCTTACACAAACACCATGGTTAAAGTATATTATGAAGAGTTAGAACACCATGCTTCACTAATTCTTTCACATATGTGGTAACGCCAAAACAAAAAATATTTTAATAAATACAACAAGGTTGCTTATTTATCATACTATTTGATATATATCATACTGATGCATAAATGGCTTATTAGTATTATGTATAAAAATGGGTCTTATATCAGTCTTATATATGAAATCAAGAACACAAAATCAACTTATTTCCCTTAAACTAATCTAAATGAAACTGAATCCACCTCTTCAGGAATGTTTTGCAGGTCTGTGATTTAACAAACTATCAAAACCCTAAAACTTAAACTGTAATCAGAGAGAGAGCTAGCTAGCTGTGAAACCTGTGTTGAGGAGAACTACGGCGGTGAAGATAAACGAAATTGATAGGAAGGAACAGCGGTGGTCGGAGCTACAGCGTGGAGAGAAACGAAATTGATAGAAACGGCGGTGAAGAGGAACGGCGGTGGTCAGAGCTACGACGTGAAGAGAAACAAAATTGATATGAACGGCGGTGTAGAGGAACGGTGGTGAAGAGGACGGCAATGTGTTCTTGGGTTTACAATTGTTATGCGTGTTCTCTGTTCTGTTTTCCTTATGTTCTTCTATTTTAGTGAAAATCTGTTTTTGATTTTATATAAAAACAAATACAATTTATGAATTAAAAAAAACGTTAATAACTATAACTAATGTTAAACAAACTTGTTTTTTTGGTAACAAGTTCAAACAATTTTTAAATGCTATCAAGTTAATTAAAACTAAAAAAAATTATATATTTGAACGACTAATTTTAAATACTATTTTGTATTTAAAACAAAGTTTATTTGGAATGATATACACTACAAAATTTGTTACATAGAGAGAAAAAATAAAAGTCTCATGAAGGTTCAAAAGGAAGAAATAGTCGAAGACTCATTGCAACCGTCGATGAGAGGTGAAGAGAGAGAAATAGTTGAAGACTCGTTCGACAAAATACAAGAACAATATGACATTGAAGAAGGAGAAGTTTCATCAAGGATACCCATTATTCGTCAAAAACAAAAATCGAGGGTATCCATTAATGTTCAAAAAGAAGAAAGAGTAGAAGACTCATTGGAACTATTGATGAGAGAAATAGTGGAAGATTCATCGAGGGTATCCATTACTGTTCAAAAAGAAGAAAGAGTAGAAGACTCGTTGGAACTGTTGATGAGAGAAATAGTGGAAGATTCATTTGACAATAATATACAAGAAGAAGAAGAAGAACACATATAACCAGCTTAAAAGTAAAATTATATATATTTTTTTCAATGCAAAAGTTTAATCGGATGCTTGTTCGGTGCAAAACTTTGATCACAAATTTTTACCTCATTAATTTTCAAAAATCCTGTAGTCAAAACAATAAAATAAAGAAAATGCAAACAGTTGAACTAGTATCGTTATTAAACATTAACAAAAATAAAATAATAAAATAGGCAATAGCATAGTTAAGGAACTACAATATAACAATGAAATAAACAATCGGCCAAACCGCCGGTAACAACTATATAACAATAAGTTAGTTAAGGAACTACAATAAATCAAAATAAATAATTTAAGGAATCAAATATCTCTAATGGTTATCTTTGTTTTAATGAATTTAAAAAAAAAATAACCAAAAAAAAATAAAATCAAAAGGCAGCGCTTTTTTTCACCAATAAGCGCTGCCTAATGCTACCCTAATAGGCAGCGCTTTTATTTCATTCATAAACGCTGTCTAATAATACCATATAAGATAGCGCTTTTTATTGACTTATAAGCGCTGTCTAAGGCTACTCAATAGGTATCGCTTTTTATTAACTCATAAGCGCTGTCTAAGGTTACCCAATAGGCAGCGCTTGTTATTAACTCATAAGCGATGTCTAAGGTTACCCAATAGGCAGCGCTTTTTATTCCTCCATAAGTGATGTCTAATGTTAGTGTAATAGATAGCGCTTTTAGATCATCCATAAGTGCTGTCTAATGTTACCCTAATAGACAGCGCTTTTCCTTCACTCATAAGTGCTGTCTAATCTTGCACGAGAGAGAGCGCTTATTAAGATAAGCGCTGTCTAAGATGAAAGTCGTTTTTTTTTTTAAAAAAAAAAAATTAAGACATTAGGCAGCGCTTGTTAAAAAAAAACGCTGTCATATATTAGACCCTTAGGCAGCGCTTCTATCAACAAGCGCTGTCTAAGGCCGCGTGTGTCCCTTTAGCAGCGCTTATTCTAATAAGCGCTGTCTAAGGGGCGCTTTCTAAACCCATTTTTGGCATAGTGAAAACACCCAAAACTTCATTTTTTTTTTCTTGTGATTTAAGCTAGCTCAATACCTACTTTTTTATTTTTAGTTTAAGCATGATAAAACCTCTTCAAAAACACTTCTAAACACCATTGAATTGATCATAGAATATAAGTTATAACCATGACAAGAGTCATCATTAGTCTCCATAATTAATAGACCTTATCATGTGGACTTAAAAAAATATAATCAGCCCTTATGGGAGTGCGGGGTGAGCGGCTGTGCAGAGACTCAAAAAATTAGGGTCTCTACATATTTATATATATCTATTAAAATTTAAATATATGTATAAAAATATGTTATTTTTGTTATAAAATAGATTTAGTAGACACATTTTTAATTTTATAAGAAATTTTGTGATCTATTGTAAAAGAAGTAACATCACTACAAAAAAATGTAAACTAACGGTTTTTTGTAGTAAAATACAATCATATGTTCATTTTTAAGCATAAAATTTTTTCAAAGAAAATTGATGTATTTGGTTTAAATAATTGGACTAAATACATTAACTTTGGTTGACCAATTTTTCATTATATTTTGGGACGGAAAGAGTATTAATTAAGATTACTAAAAAACGTGTTTAATTCAGTTGGCAGGGGACATTGCATTTTATAGTGGAATTTCTAGCCACTAGGCGACTTAACCAAAATAAAAAAATATATTCGTGAAAGAAATATGAGACCCTATTGATATAAAAAACTTTTTGAAAGGCATCAAATGTTTTCCTAAAATAGTTATCTCATATATAATTTTATTGACTATTCTGTCACAGTTGTTTTAGTAAAATGATTCGTTTTATGTAACTCAAAAAGTTATTATGTTGTTATTGATTAGAATATAAATCTTATTATGTTAGTTATAATTTTTTTATGATATTTGTAATTTAAATTAAAGATGTGTTATTTTTAATTTGTTTGCACTTTTTTATTAAAAACCTACTTTTAATTTTTAAACAAAGTCTCTAAATAATGTGGGCGGCTCTGAATATAATAATACTATTATAAATAAGAACTAGTATGTTAACCCGTGCCGTGCACGGGATTATTTTCTTTTTAATATTATTTATTAATTTATTTTAAATTTATTTTAATATTAAATTGTGAATTTGAGATATTTTTTTGATAAACCAAAGGTACTTTCCGCACGCAACTGCAGAGATAAATTCACTCGAGATAACTGGCATCCATTTAAGGGTTTTTTTTTGAACGGCAAATATTATATTAATAAGACCATATCTATGCACAAGACGAACATAGAACGCCAAAATAGAAGTTACAAAACAATGGCGCCCCGTGTAACACCCCAATTTTTTGAGTTATTCATTTTAATAGAATCGAGTTAGTTCTTAGAATATTTGATTATAAATTTCTTATTTTGATTTGTTTGTGTGGCTTTACTATTGTTTTGGCATGTTAATTAATTAATTATTTGAAATTTAGAGTAGAAGGATTGAGATGGTAAGAATATAATTATTTAATTAATGAAAATGTTTTATGAAATAAAAGGAGAATGAAATAAAAGAAAATGCAATATTATAAAGAAAAGAGAAGGGAGGTGTATTTGAAGTAAACCTTCAAGTGGGGGGTGTGAATTAGAAATCTATCTAATTTTGTTTTAAACAAAAAAAAAAAAACCATTGTAGATTTTTTTTTTAGGAAATTGGATATATTACTTTTATGATTAAGAAAATCTAGTAATCTTGTATAAATAGGTTATTTTAAAAATAAATTAGGATTACCACTTTTCTTAAAAAACCTAAAACAACAAAGAAAAGAGTGAAGCATGGAAATTGAGAAGATCAAATCACAAAACTAAAGAGTAAATCGCTGCTAGGAATTAAGGTAAGGGAGCTTTGCACCATCTCTATGATTTTCTGAAGTTTAATTTCAAGAACATAGCCTTATTACTTTTTCCTTGTTTTTCCACTCTAATGTTTTGTTATTTTGGCGATTGATGTTGATTCGAGCTATTCTCACTGTCTTGATTCATCTTTCATTAATTTTTTGTGTTTTGTTGTTTGAAGAAAGATATTATTTGGAATTCTTTTTCTGTTTTGAGTTGTGTCTACTATTAATGATGTTAATGTTTGCACTGTTAATGTCACTAAAATCTTAGGAAGTCACGAATTGTGAAGTTGGTGGTTGTTCTTGGTGTTAAAAACTTTGAATATCGTCCGGTTGAATTATTTGAATTTTCTATATGTTTTCAAAGCTAAATTTTTCAAAGCCTGTTTCCATGTCTCTGATCCTTTTGTTTGTCTTTGATCAAATGTAAAATAAAAAAATAAAAAAATAAAACACAAAATAAAAGCAATGGAACGGAAGTGACGTGTGTGTGTAACCTATATTGAAATATGTATATATATGAGAGTAAAACTATTAAATTAGAAACAATGAATTGAATTTAAAATCTTTGGGATTTGCTCCAACGTGTTCTTTTAGTTTAGATTAGATATTATAGTAGGATTATCAATACTAATAATTTTGTAAAACTAATTAGAAAGTATAAAATAATCGGATAAGTATATTGTATTATCAGTTTCGCTCTATTTTATATCTAGTTGCTGTTAGGAAAAGAGGTATTTTATTATTTAATTTAGAAATTTAATTTAAAAGAAAATAAATCATTGATGATGTATTTTCCCTTGAACTTCGTTGCCTAGTTTATCAGTAAGTTGCCGATGTGTTAATGATATATTTGCCGTTGTTCACCGCCGTGTTTGAGTTCTATTTTAATTCTGAGTATTTGATATTTGAGTATATGTGATTAAGCATTCAATCATGTATCTAATGAAGTTGAGTTAATGATGTTGAACTATGCTATTATAAGGATGTCGAATGATGTAGTTAATTATAAAGATGACCATGTATTCGTTCATGTGTTTAATGAGGTTGAAATGATGATGAAATGATGTTGCAATGATGTAGCAAGTATATATAAATGATGTAGCTATTATATATATAAATGATGTAGCAATGATGTAGCAAGTATATATAAATGATGTAGCTATTATATAAATATAAATGATGTAGCAATGATGTAGCAAATATATATAAATGATGTAGCTATTATGTATAAATGATGTAGCAATGAAGTAGCCCTTGGTACCATAGGGGAGTCTATATATATATATATATATATATATATATATATATAAATATATTGTGTGAGTTAAATATGACTTATTGTTGTAGTTGAATATTAGTTGATTGTGAGTGCACGCGCGGTCACCATCTATAGTGATCTTTCTTTGATATTTGTTTTGCTATCTCTTCTTGCTATTGTACTTCGGTTATCATTTGATGTTTTGTGCTCACCTTTACATTCCCCTCTGGCTTGGCCCTACGGTGTGCAACCGTAGTTTTCAGGTAGGAATCTAAGCTTAGTTTCGGTGTTCGAGATGGCTTTAGGAGTTGCTTTACATTTCTGTTTTGAGTCTTTTGGAGTCGCTCTGGATACTTGACTTGGGGAATTTCATTTATTGTTTTTCTTAATTACAACTTTAAGATCTTTGGAACATTGTTGAATCATTTATGGAAATCTTAGAAAATTGTTATTTCTTTGTACTTAATTTTAAATCAGACTTTGTTGGAAAAATAGTCTTTATTGATTTATTTTTTTTATTTAATTTTTTTTATTTTGAAATTAATTCCGCTGGATGTTTAAATTATTCTAGTAATTAGATTTAATTTGGAAAAGAATGTGACACCCTTGTGTCTCTATTTTACAATATTAATAAAATCATCTAAAATAATAGTTGGGAAATCTGGGTGTTACACCCCGTATATAAGCAGAACGCCATAAAAAACCAAAACCTACACTACCTAAAAGAGATATACTTCTAATCTCATTCTTAGAAGTTACTCTTCTGCTTTCATACCACCAGAGATCCCTCAACCCGACCCAAAGAGTTGCCAAAAGACACTAACTTCTGAACTCGAATCAAAAGTGCTCAGCCCCCCAGATCCAAAGAACAACTTCTTGAATCGAAATAAGGGGACAACGGTAGAAAATAGTTGCTTATAAATAATATGTTTTTGCACACAATATATTATATGATACATGTGTAAAATAGTTTTATACCAACAGTATGTATAAATTAATAAATTAAATTCATAATATAATGGATAGTTTGGTGCGGGCCACACGAGAAATGAACGGTATGATCACAATTTTTTGTGGATACCTCACATAAATGATAAATCAATGCTATTATGACATAGTATCCATGATATTTTATGATAAATTGTGTTTCCAAAATTGACAATGTGTTTGTGCTTGGCATCACTTCTTTTCCATTGTTTTTGCATATTAAATTTTTTTTTTTGAAAGTGCACATTAAATATTATTATAATCAAATATATACAATATTTGTTTGTATAAGTAATGTGAATATATTGTGGTTTGATATATGGTATGAATATTTAGAAAATATAGTTAAATTGTTTAAATAATTATACATATATTTAATAATATATCAAAAAACATATATCACATAATTATTCACACAATTTCTTTTTAGGGTTAAATATGTTTTTGATCCTTATAAATATTCCAAATTTTGATTTTAGTCCCTCTAAAAATTTTCTTCGACTTTTTGTCCCTATAAAAATTTTCATCTTCACTTTTAGTCCCTCATTTTAAATAAACTCATAAGTAGAATTCATATTTTTGAATAAAAAGTTTGCAGAAAAGTTTATAAAATTATAATGATCTCTCCAAAAAAAAAAATTAGAATTTTTTAACAAAATAGGAATTTTATGAATTTTTAACTTTTTGTGGTTTAAAATTCATATTTAATTTTTTCGTCAAAAAAATAAAAAATTCATATTTAATTTATATTTTGTTAAAAAATTCCAGTTTTTTTAGGGAGAGATTATCATAATATTTTTCTCATTTGTGCACAACTTAATTAAAAATATAAGGACTAAATCCAAAATTTGATATATTTATAGGGACCAAAAATATATTTAACCCAAAAAAATATCTAAAAAAAAAAAAGGGTTAAATATGTTTTTGGTCCCTATAAATATATCAAATTTTGTTTTTAGTCCCTCAAAAATATTTCTTCAATTTTTAGTCCCTATAAAATTTTCAATCACCACTTTTAGTCCCTATTTTTAATTCAACTCATGTGTAACTTTGTATTTTTTTAATAAAATTATGCAGAAATCTGTACAATATTATGAAAATCTCATTATAAAAGAATTGTAATTTTTTAACAAAACATAAATTAATTATGAATTTTTAACCACAAAAAATGTCAAAAATCATATTAAATTCATATTTTGTTAAACAATTCTAATTTTTTTTTAGAGAGATTAATATAATTTTATGAACTTTTCTGCAAAATTTTATTTAAAAATATGAATCATACATATGAGTTTACTTAGAAGAAGGGACCAAAAGTGAAAATAGAAAATTTTATAGGGACTAAAAGTCGAAGAAAAATTTTAAAGGGACTAAAAATTCACGAGAATTTTACCCAAAAAAAATCTTAGAGAAGCTCGAATTGAATGACACATAAGCAAATTTTCTTGAGAATGCACGAGAGAGCTCCGTGGAACTATCGTAATGTATATAATAGAGATAGAGATAGAGATAAGAACCTCTCCCACAAAAATTTAGAATTTTTTAACCTAAGATGAATTATTTATAAATTTTTAAACGAATAAAACAAAAAAAATCATATTAAATTAATGTATGGGTAAAAAATTCATCTTTTGTAATAGAGATCCCCATAATGTACTAAACAACGGAAAAAAATTTAAAATTTTGAATGATATACTCGAGATAAATAATAAATAAGAACCAAAAATCATGATAGGAAATATTTGAGGGACCATAACCTGTTGAAATTTTTTTTAGGGACTAAAAATAAAATTTTGTATATTTATAGGGACTGCAAACATATTTATTCCCAAAAAGAAAATCTAAAAAAAAGACTGCAAACGTATTAATTCCCAAAAAAAAATCTAAAAAAAGAGACTGCAAACGTATTTATTCCCGAAAAAAAAATATGCTAAGAATGCAACTGAATTACGCTACAAAAAATATCTAAAAAAAATATAAAAAAAAATCTTAGAGAAGCTCTAATTGAATGACACATAAGCAAATTTTCTTGAGAATGCACGAGAGAGCTCCATGGAACTATAGTAATGTATATAAATAGAGATAATATTTTTATTTTAAGTTTTTGGTTGTTATCAACTAAATATGTTTAGTCACGTTTAAGAATGTGAGTTAGTAGAAAGCACGAAACAACAATGTGATTTAGTTGACTATATATTGAAATCATATTATTTAATGTAAATAAAATTAAGATGAGATCTAGTGTACCCTTGATGATGTTGGGGGTATTTATCTCTAAATCACTCTATAATATTTTAATTGGTTTAAATTTTATATAAAATATACCGTTGGATTAACAGTTTATATCATATAAATTATTTGTGTAAAATTTTAGATAAATTTAAAATCATCTAATAAGTTATTGATATACATCAAAATTAATGATTTGTATGATTTTTTTAAACGCCATTAATCTTTATGTGTTTTAATAATATATCAAATAATTTTAAATTTGTTTGAAATTTTATACAAATAATCGATATGATATAAATTTTCAATTTAACGGTTTATTTTATAAAAGTTTACATCGGTTGAAATATTAGAGTAGTTCATGAGTAAATACCTTAAATCATGAAGGGGTAGATTAGAAAAAGAATCTAAAAAAAAGTTAATCATCTATTAAATTGATTTATTCTTATAAAAATGATGTTCATAACCAAACGTCATGAAAAAAATAGGACGTGATCTATATAAACTAGTAAGATAATTTTGGTTGTACTATGTTTATGTTTGATTTCTAAAAAATTCATAAAATTGAACAAATTAATAGACGTGATCTATATAAAATTTGATTTTAGATTTTAGACTTTAACAGAGGAGATTCGAAGTTATGTAGAATCTAAAGAATCTATTTCAAAGACATCAGATTCAAAAAGAACTAAAAGGCGACAAAAAAGATGTTTCAATATTTTTTAAAGTTTGAAATACAAATTTCAAAAATGATCAAGTTGATAAAAGCAAGCGGTTTTTGAGAATAGTTAGAAGGTTCATATGGCGTACATGCAAGATCGAAGACGGTTATTCGATCATTTAAAAATAGGATGGTTCGAGTTAAGATTAAGATGTTCATTTTTGAAAGTGAAAACTTGTTTAATAAAACATATTTGTATGCTAACACACACAAAACACACAAGGAAGTGGTTGTTGTGCAAAAAAATTAATGCGTCTTGTTTATTTTATGAATGATGTGTTAATTCAGTTGATTGTATAACTTATAAGTAGTTTGGTATGATTCTGAATAGGTATTTTGAGTTTAGTATACCTGTACTTATCTTATTTATGTGGGAGTACCTCTTGTTCTTTTTTACATCTCCTTTAATATATAAATTATTTTACTGTTCAAAAAAAAACCACAAGGATAGACTTTCCTTTTTAAAAAATGTATATATCATTTGTTGTTATGTGGGTTTTGCTTTTGCTGTTATATTAAGTACTTACCTTTTATAAATTAAACACATCCAAATAGATTGGTGTTGTTGGCTAAAGAAGTATTTGATCTGTTAAAAAATAAAGTATTGGATAAGATAATTTTGGTTATATATATTATGTTTGATTTTAAAATTGTTACTGAGATTTGACAAATGTGAGATTGAACAAAAATAGATATTCTTGTCTCTCACTGAATCACGAAACAACTTTTTGTCCTCAACACAAGTTGTCGTGCATTTAATCTGCTAAAAAACAAGGGATTGAACAAGATAATTTTTGTTGTCCTATATTTGATTGTAAAACTATTCAAGGGACTAAACAAATTGGGAGGCAAGGAACATGACAAAAACAGAAATTCTTGTGCTCCACCACAACAACTTTTTGTTCTAAGTACAAGTTGTCTAAAATACCAATATACTTTTTTTCACCAAATATCTATAAAACAAAAGATTATTCAATACCATCATAAAAGTTTGTGTTATGTTGTTTTATCTTGTGTTGTGTTGTTTTGTCTTGTACTACTATGTTCAATATTAACTCTTTAATTAACAGATCAAACACACCCAAATCACTAAAATAACATTTTGTCCACCATACATCGGACAAGTCAAAATATATTCAATACTTTAAACATTTGTTCTGTATTATTCTTTACAATACTTTTATTTTGCAGATCAAACGAACTATAACTCTATGATAACCTCAAGCTTTCAAAGTTAGAAGAATGATAATATGTGTCCTAAAACACATGTTAAGAATCTCAAAATGAAAATATTCATCTTAAAAAATGGTACATTTAGGGCCTGTTTGAAACTGTTTTTAAAAACAGTATTTTAGTTTTTAAAATTAAAAAACTAAAAAATGTGTTTGGCAACTCATTTTAAATTTAGCTATTTTTTAAAACAGTTTTAATTTTCAGTTTTTAAAAAGTTAAAAATGGAAACACCATTTTGGTGTTTTGCTTTTCCATTGAGTTTTGAAAACACACGGAGTGGCATTACCGTAAATAAGGGATAAAATTTTATGTTTCTCTGTCTTCACTTTCTCTCACTCTCGTCACTTTCCATTTTCTGTTCTTCACTATCATTTCACTTCCGTGTTCCATAGCTTCGATCTCTTTCTCTCTTCCATAGCCATGATTCCTAGCTCCGATCTCTTTCTCTCTTCCATTCTTATTTGGCAATTATCGATCTCTTTCCTAGTAGTAGCTTCATGCATAGCAGATCTAGCTTCAGTTTGAGATTATGTACCAAATTCCAAACCACTTGTTGTGCGTTCTTCTTCTTTCGTTCTCCCTGCAGCCATCACGCATATGCTGCTGTTTTGGTTTATGGGTATTTGGTCATTTGTGGGGTTATTGGAGGTATGTTTAGTGTGATTGTGGTAAATGGATTTTGAGATTTTGTTTGATTAGAATTAGAATCTGATAGCTTACTACATAAGTGCTTGTAGCTTACTACATAAGTGCTTATATGCTTAGTTGTGATAATAGATTAGAATTTTTTTGGTCAATTGCAATTTGTGTTGAGTATGCTGATAGCTTACTACATAAGTGCTTATAGCTTATTAGTGCTTAGTTGTGATAATAGCTTATTCATTAGGTACTGTTAAGTTGCTATCTGTTGTAGTGTGAGCTATCAGTTGCAGTATAACCTTATTTTCAATGATTTTGGCAAAAATTAGTGTATTCATTTGGACAAAAACTAAACTGCTCAAGCACTAGAGTGAGTCATAGTAAAGCCTTTTACAATGTGGTTCATAATGTGATCCTCAATCGGGTTTTCATACCACGTTAAATGCATTGGATGCCAATCCTAAATGTTAGCTTGAAATTGAGTCTATCCATCCGAAAATTTTGACAATGTGAAACTTCAATACAAGTGTGATATTCTATACTTTATTACAGTGCATTTGATCATTAATATATCAGTGTAAAATAACATAGGATGTGCTGTGACCTTGCCCTTTTGGAATTACATGATGGTGGGCAATAGATAGATAGTAATGTGAAATGGGAAACAAACATGTCCATGAAGGCAAATTAGGAAGGGTTTAATATTTGAATAGGAAGAAGAAACAAAGATGTGTGAATGCAAGTGAAATTCTGGCACAACATTTCAACATCAGGTTCTTTGTTCTGTGAACCTGTTTAGGAGTCAGACTGAGTGTCATCCCCCACTTCCATTTCAACATTCTTTTTGGTCTCATCATCCTGAGAGACTTCAACAGTATCACCAGACACAACATCATCTGCCTTTGCAGTGTCTGATACATCAGATGCTCTAGCATCTGCTACAGCATCAATATTTTCAGGAAGGTCAGTACCCTCATGATTTTCAGCCTTTTCAGAGGCAACAGCAGTTTGATCATCTTCCTGAGTTGTCTCAAGCACAACATTATCCGTGGCCTTAGTGTTAGCACCACCATCAACATTCAAATCACCAAAATCATCTAATCCTAGGGTTTCAGACTCTTGAACTACCCTACTAGAAGATTCAAAATTTTTATTATCTAAATCATCAAGATACAGTTCTTGCATGGAATGAGATTTACTAGATTTAGATTTAGACTTAGACTTCTTCTTCTTCCCTTTTTGATTTCACGGATTCAGGGGAAAGTACACTTACCGATTTTTTCTTCTTCTTTGATTTGCTTTTCTTTGGTATTTCAGCAGTGTCGGGTGCGACAACTGTTATAGGATCTGCGATAGCAATCATAGAAGCAGGTTCTTCTTGCGGTGGTGAGATCGGTGAGTTTTCTCTGATCGGTGATGAAACCGGAGTAGACATGATTAATTTTGAGAAAATAGCGATGAGAGATACGGGAAGTCTGAGAGTTGAAAAGCTTCTTTGTGTGAACGAAAATAATACTGCAATCGGTTGAGTGTTTTGCAAATAGAGTAATGATTGCGGCAAAAGAAGTAAATAGAAAAGAAAATTGTTCCTTGATATGCGTGCACCCTAACTTGATAGGAGGGAGAAACAGTTGCACGCCTTTTTCAAATGTAACTGCTATTGGCTTTCTAATAGGCAAATTCCCAATTTTCCCCTCAACTTCTCAAATTGTGTAGCATCCAATGCTTTTGTGAAAATATTAGCAAGTTGTTCATTTGTTGCTACATGCTCAAGTGTGACAATCTTTTCTTCAACAAGATCTCTAATAAAATGGTGCCTTATATCAATATGCTTAGTCCTACTATGTTGAATAGGATTTTTAGAAATGTTTATGGCACTCAAGTTGTCACAGTATAATGTCATAGCATTTTGTACCACATTGTACTCCTTCAACATTTGCTTCATCCACACTAGCTGAGAACAACTACTACCAGCTACAATATATTCTGCCTCTGCAGTTGATAGAGACACACAATTTTGTTTCTTACTAAACCAAGATATGAGATTATTTCCAAGGAAGAAACATGCTCCTGAAGTGCTTTTCCTATCATCCGTACTTCCTGCCCAATCAGCATCACAATACCCTATTAACATAGAGTTATCACTATGACAATACAAGATTCCATAGTCACAAGTCCCATTCACATATTTTAAGATTCTTTTGACTTGTGTGAGGTGACTCATTTTAGGCTCAGCTTGATATCTTGCACATACTCCTACAGCAAAAGTAATATCAGGTCTACTTGCTGTGAGATACAATAAGCTTCCAATCATACTCCTGTAAAGGCTTTGATCAACACTGATCCCATTATCATCTTTGGTAAGCTTCAAATGTGTTGCTGCTGGTGTTCTTTTGGTACTAGCACTCTCCATACCAAACTTTTTCACAATATTTCTTGCATACTTACTTTGAGACACAAATATAGTATCCTCCATTTGTTTGACTTGGAGGCCAAGAAAGAAAGTTAGTTCACCAACTAGACTCATCTCAAATTCTGACTGCATATGCTGCACAAATTGCTGGACCATCTGATCAGACATTCCACCAAAAACTATATCATCCACATAGACTTGTGCAATCATCACTTTATCTTTCTCTTCTCTCACAAACAGAGTCTTGTCATTACCACCTTTTCTGTATCCATGAGTAACCTGAAATTCAGTCAACCTTTCATACCAAGCCCTAGGAGCTTGCTTTAGGCCATACAAAGCCTTCTTCAATCTGTAGACATGATCTGGAAAACTAGGATCAATAAAACCCTTGAGCTGTTCAACATAGACTTCTTCATTCAAATACCCATTGAGAAAGACACTTTTCACATCCATTTGAAATAGCTTGAACTTCAGAATACATGCAATTCCTAAGAGAAGTCTTATGGATTCAAGACGTGCTACTGGAGCAAATGTCTCATCAAAGTCTATACCTTCAATCTGAGCATAGCCTTGAGCTACCAGTCTAGCCTTGTTTCTAGTTATGTTCCCACTCTCATCAGATTTATTCTTGAACACCCATTTAGTACCAATGACATCCACACCTTTAGGTCTAGGCACAAGATCCCATACCTCATTCCTCTTGAATTGTTCAAGTTCTTCCTGCATGGCATTGATCCAGAATTCATCAGTAAGAGCTTCTTTGACATTCTTGGGTTCCATCTTTGACACAAAGCATGAATTAGACACAGCATCTCTTGTTCTTCTTGTAACAATGCCTTGGTTAAGATCACCAATGATGAGCTCTTTTGGATGATTCTTCTGAACTCTTGTAGATGGACCTTTGTTGGGTTCAGTACTACTAGATCCAGAGTCAACATCTTCCTTTTCAGCTTCAAATACCTCTTCCTGCTGATCAGATGCTATAGGTATTGCTGGAGCATCAGACCTCTTCTCTTCACTGGAGTCATCTACAACAACATTAAAGGATTCCATCATGACTTTAGTTCTGGAGTTGAACACTCTATAAGCTCTGCTGTTGGTAGAGTATCCTAAGAATATGCCTTCATCGCTCTTGGAGTCCAATTTCCTTCGTTGTTCCCTATCCGCAAGAATATAACATTTGCTTCCAAAGACATGGAAGTATTTGACAGTTGGTTTCTTATTCTTCCACAGCTCATATAGGGTAACTTTAGTGCCAGTTCTCAGAGCGACTCTATTGTGAATATAGCAAGCAGTATTCATAGCTTCAGCCCAAAAATGATATGGAAGATTTTTGGCATATAACATAACTCTAGCTGACTCTTGCAAAGTTCTATTCTTTCTCTCAACCACACCGTTTTGTTGTGGTGTAATTGGTGAAGAGAATTCATGTGCTATCCCTTCAGCTGTACAGAACTCAGAGAACTTGGAATTCTCAAACTCCTTGCCATGATCACTTCTTATCTTCAAGACCGTACTATCTTTTTCTCTTTGTATTTGCACACATAACTCCTTGAAGACATCAAAAGTATCAGATTTCTCTCTAATGAATTTGATCCAAGTGTACCTTGAGAAGTCATCTACCATTACAAATGCATATCTTTTGCCACCTAAGCTTTCAACTTGCATAGGACCCATCAAATCCATGTGTAACAACTCAAGAATTCTGGAAGTTGTCAGATGTTGTAGCTGATGATGAGGCTTCTTGGTTTGTTTCCCAATCTGACATTCACCACATATGTTTCCTTCAACAATTTTGAGCTTGGGTAAACCTCTGATTGCTTCTTCAGCTATGGCATTCTTAATACTCCTTAGGTTCAGATGACCTAACTTTTGGTGCCATAATGTTACTTCATCTTCCTTAGTAAGCAAGCAAGTTGACAAGCCTACTTCCTCTTGTGGTTCCCATAAGTAACAATTATCCTTTGATCGCACACCCTTCATTATGACTTCTCCTTCTTGATTAGTGACTAGACATTCAGCTTTTGTAAAGTTAACCAACAATCCTTGATCACATAGCTGACTAATACTGATTAGATTAGCCGTCAAACCTTTCACAAACAAGACTTTTGTAAGTTTAGGTAGACCCTTTCTTTCCAAGTTTCCTATCCCCTTGATTTCTCCTTTAAATCCATCACCAAAAGTGACAAAGCTTGTTGAATAGGACTTGATTTCTCCTTTGCTTGCTGCATCTTACTGGGGGGTCCATGGAGTATGAAACAATAAGGTTTTATGTGACCCCTTTTCCCACAGTAGTGACATATCCAAGGTTGAGATTTTTCTTTCACTCCCTGATGCTGCACATATTGCTGAGGCAACTGACTCGGCCTTGCTGAGAATGTTTCTTTGAGAGGTGGATACATAGTCTTCTGAATATTCTTCTTCTTTTTGTTGAACTTTTCATAGTCAAATCCAACTCCTTTTGGCCTACCTGAGATTTGTTGATTCAGAATGTCATCTAATTTCTCAGTACCATTAGTCATCATAGAAACATACTTCCTTTGCTCTCTGATTTGTGAATTCAGCACAATCACATCTTGTTGGAGATCATAAATAGCTGATAAGTATTTTTCTTTTTCACCCTGGAGCTGGGATATAGTCTCCTTTTGTTGCTCACTGATTCTGAACTCTTCAGCACTTTTGATACATAACTCATTATAGGCAGCTGCTAGTGCATCATAAGTTAGGTATCCATCTTCATCAGATAGACATATTCCTGTTAGTGCAGTGATGTTCTTTGCAGACTCAGTTTCACTTTCTTCCTCAGATGCGTCTTCATCTGACCAAGTTGCACTCATACCTTTCTTCTGCCTCTTTAAATATGTTGCACATTCAGGTCTAATGTGGCCATAACCTTCACATTCATGACACTGAACATCTTTGCCTTGAGTAGGTTTATCATCAGTTCTTGGGCTCTTTTGAGAAGCAGTATTTCTGTTGAGTTCATATGATTTACCCTGTGCAGATGTTCTAGCATTTCCTCCAGCAAATCTTAGTCTGGGTCTTCTGTCCATAGATTTCAGCACCTTGTTGAACTGTTTTCCAAGCATTACCACAGCATTTGATAAGCCTTCATCAGTATCTATGGAACTCTCCACATCATCTTCATCAATGTTCGAGGCAAGAGCTATACTTTTATTTTTCTTTTCTACCCTCTCATTGATTTTCAACTCAAAAGTTTGAAGGGAGCCAATCAGCTCATCAACTTTCATATCGCTAATGTCTTGTGCTTCTTCTATTGCACACACTTTCATATCAAACCTTTTGGGTAAAGATCTTAGGATTTTGCTTACTAGTTTTTCATCAGATATCTTTTCTCCCAAGGATTCAAATGAGTTAGCATATTCTAGCACATTCATATGAAAGTCATGAACATTTTCTTCTTCCTTCATCTTAAGATTCTCAAACTGAGTTGTTAGAAGCTAGAGTTTTGACTTCTTTACCCTCTGAGTACCTTCATGAGCAGTCTTCAAAATATTCCACGCGTCCTTGGCAACAGTACATTGATTGATCAATCTAAACATGTTTGGATCTACTCCATTAAATAAGGCGTTTAGAGCTTTGGAGTTTCCAATTGCTGCCGTGTCTTCAGCCGTGGTCCATTCTTCTTCAGGTTTGAGTTCATCAGTATCATTATTATCAGCATCTTTCACTTTGGGATGATACCAACCTCTGAGTACAGCCTTCCAAGCCCTGCTATCTAGTGATTTCAAGAAAGCCGTCATGCGAGACTTCCAAATATCATAGTTAGACCCACTCAGCAGGGGTGGTCTGTTCACCATTCCTCCTTCTTTATCCATTATGCCAGAAATAGTTTCCCTGGAGCTCACCCAAACAGGCAGGGTGCCTGCTCTGATGCCAATTGAAATTCCTGGCACTCAGTAGTAGATTGCTTTAGCAATTGCTACAGCGTCTACTCGCAACACAGATAATAATAAAAACAATAAAGGACAGAATGTAAATAACACAAGAGTTTGTTGACCCAGTTCGGCGCAAACTTGCCCTAATCTGGGGGATACCAATCCAGGAGGAATCCACTACTATAGCCCTAGTTCAAAGATCAACGTAAACGACCCGTTTACTTCTTCTCGCCTAGCAACTACCTTGTGTAACTCAACCTAGGAACTCCTAGGTCAAAGGCGCCCCGCCTTACTCCCCTACTTACAACACAGACACACCGTGTTGTTCTTAATCAACAAACATATAATGGTGAGAACACACTCGAACAAACCGATCAACTCCGTGCTTAAAAGCTTAAGAGTAATCACTTAATAAACACAACAGCCTATGTCTTTAGCATGTATCAATTCGAGGATACAAGAAAAGACTCACAAAGTTCACTAAGAAAAATAAACAACACACGCTTTAGTGAACACAACAAATTCCCACACAAACCTAACTAGGTTTTACACTTGTATTTATAGAGTCTTCATGCTGGGTTTTACTTGTTCCTTAAGAAAAGGAGTCTTCAGAAATATATCCAATAAATCTTTAGCGCCAAACAAAAAATTCATAAAATATATAAAATATATTTTAGAATTAAATCTTCACACACAAGGTTACTTGTGACACAAGGCTCGCGTGCTGTGCCAGCTCCGCCCTAACAAAAATATATTTTCCAACAAAAATATAATTTCTGAAACGAATCTTCTTAAAAGATATCTTCTGGAAATAACAAACAAAAACGCGCACGTGTCTAGAAGCTTCCGGTCACAACGTACTCAGTTGCTACAGCATTTTCTAGAGCATATGACAAAATGGGTTTTTGCAAAATTATAGCCAACACAAAAACGCCAACAGTTCTTTTTGGTTGAAGAGTCACACTCTCAAGACACAACTAACTCCGTACTTCACAGCTTAGGAGTAGTACACAATTACAACTCAAAAACACAGAGTACTTGACATGAATCAACAGATACAAGCAAGACTCACACTAACAAGAAAACCTAATACACACGCTTTAGTACACACACGGTTTTCAACACACAAACTTAGGGTTTGTCTTCATACATATATAGTACTCAGCAAGCACGGGTTTTGGCTTCAAAACATAGCTTGGACGTTGTAAGGTCCAGCTAACAATTCTTCATGAGCAAGAATATTACTACCTCCGGTCCTAAATATAAGAGAAAATTTACTTTTTAGATTCATTGAGAATCTAATGTATTTGGTCTACAATATAGACTAGATACATTAGATTCTCAATGAACCTAAAAAGTAATTTTCCTCTTATATTTAGGACATAAGGGAGTATTTCCAAAAATACATAAAGATTAATTATGGAAATACAAAGGCCTGTAGCCTTATTACAACTCAGCAAACCTGCGCGTCTTGATCAGCACGCTAGGTTAAATATAAAACTCCATAGAATCATCAGAAGATCTTCAACAGAAATATAACGCGTGTTGGCGCGTAACAGTCAGGTCACACAATGCTGTGCCACTTGCTTTCAGCATTTGTCTCATCATTTGGCTAGTAGTTGTTTTTGCAAGAATGTAGCCAACATACAAAAACCCAACAATCTCCCCCTTTGGCAAATTTATGGCGAAAACAATCTATAGTCAGTTCTTGGGGAAATACACAGAACTTCTTTACGTTCACATCATGCATAAGCAACACAATAATCATGGCATATAACAAAACTACCTTCAAGAGATTTCTTTGAACAAGGATAGCTTGTAACAACTTCAGAGGCATTCATCATCAGAAATCATAATACGTCTAGCCTCACATAGCATAGCCACATAAAAATTTCACACATAGTGGGTTCACATAAAGAGATGAAGACATACTCTTAACAAGATAATTCTTCCACAACATATAGAGATCAGAGATACGTGCTCCCCCTCAATACATGCGTGCATATAAAATAACATACTTACTTCAATGAGACAAATGTCAGAGCATCTGTCCAAACATCTTCATGCATATAAACAACATAGCAACTTCTAGAGCATGTGTCAGAGTATCTTCAGATCATAAGAACATTAATTCTAACATACATCTTCATACATAGCATAGCGACTTCAAGAGCATGCAACAGATCATCTTCAGGCATAAGAAAAATTAATTTCTAACATATACTACTACTCCCCCTTTTTAGCCATAAATTCTGACAAACATCAATAATGCATAGGAAAAGTCATAGAGTAGCACATCAGTCACAGAGAGGCCCCAATTAATGTTATTACAGACCATAATGCACACACAGGTGCAGAGTGAATGAATAAAAGGAAAAAAAATTACACAAGGATTAAAAAGAGGCAGTCTCATCAGAGGCAGCAGACATTTCCTTAGTGTCACCAGCAGCAGAAGCATTACCATTACCTCCTTCTTCTTCCTTGTCTTGCCCTTGGGCATTCAGCTCACCCTCAACTTGAGCCTCAGCTCTCAACGCAGCTATAACCCTATCAACCTTCAGCTTCTTAGCACCCAAATCCAAACTGACCTCAGTAAGTTCAGCAATCATAGCCTGCCTATCCATAATACCAGTTGTCTGGACAGAAGTGCCAGCCAACTCATCAGCCTGTGGCTGGGATAAAGATTTGCAATCCAGGGCAAGAGGACTAGGCCTCCTGACAGGCTCTTCAGCACTAACCAAGATATCAGGATGTTGTTGCAAAATGATATCACACAGCAAGGTACGGAAGGCAATTGGAAACTTAACAGCAGAGGACTTAGCTTGCTCTAAAAATTGATAGAAAATATAAGAACCAAAATCAAATGCAGATTTAGTACCTACTGCATAGATGAGCTTAGCCAAACCAGTTGCAACAGAATTGGAGTGAGTAGTTGGGGACCAATTATGAGCAGCAATTTTGTTCAACAGTGTATACAATGGGGACAGTTTTGCAGCAGACAAATGTCTAGGCCAGTGTCTAAGCTTGTTACCTGTTATTTCCTTGCAGATGGTGTCATCAGTCACTTCCAACTCATGAATGTCTGCAGTGGACCTTCCCAGATAATCATTGATAATTTGAGGAGAAAAATTGACACACCTACCACGAACAAACACCTGCCTGTACTCTGGATTCCTAGGATCATCACAGTCTTCAGAAATGTTGACCACGAACTCCCTAACCAGCTTGTCATAGCAGTGACCCAGGTTCTTCACTGTCTTCATTAACCTAGCAAAAATCAGCACATCCATAAGTTCCTTGCATTTGAATGCATCTGCCTTCAAGTTCCTTTCCAGGCCAAGCCTCCTATGATAGACAAACTTCCAGCGAGTAGCTCCACTTTCCAGATGAAAGGAGACATTATCCAGAGGGGCTGGAGGAATAACCAAAGGGACTTTCATTCCCTTGACAGTTCTTCTAGATGCTCCACCAGATGGGGCAGCATCTGTCTCAGCAATCTCAAAGTCAGAATCACTTGAGGGGTGATCCTTTCTTTTGAGACTCTTCTTCTTCTGGTCAGGTTTGGGAGTGACTTTACTCCAAGACCTAGGGGGACCAACGGGCTTCTTCCCAGTATCAGCAGTTTTCTTCTTTCCTTTCTTAGCATCCTTACCAGCAGAGGATGCAACAGTAGTGGATTTGCTCCTTGTCCTGCGAGCAATACCCATAGCAGGAGTCTCTTCCAAGATTCTGTCCTCAGACTCCATATCATCCACATTGACCACATCAGTTTGATCAATGTTCACATTCTCAGCCTGACCATCATCTTCATAGTTGTCAGCATTCTGATCCTGAGGCTTAGGAGAGTCATTCTCTTCAGCCACCACAGTGTCAGGAGTGTTTGGAACATCCAAAGACTCCGTATTGGCTTGTGCCAAAGATGCTTGAGCATCTGGCACAGCATCTGGTTTATCAGCAGAGGGTTTAGCAGTTTCCTCTGTCACAGAAATATTCTCAGCAATAGTATCATCATCAATAACCGTCTTGACAGTAACATCAGCATCGTCATCAACATGCAAATTCAAGTTATCAGCATCCAATTTTTCATCTACCTTAGAATTAATAGAACCTAGGGTTTCAGTAAACGCTTCAGGTCCCTCAAAGGGCTTATCATCAGATCCAGTGCCAGAAGTATCAACATCTGGTTCTACAACAGTCGACTTGAAAGGATTTTCCTTACAGTAGAGATCATGCATGCTAAGACCTACACGTTGAACAAGAGAGGATTTCTTACTTTTTGATTTTGCAGTCTTCTTCGCAGCAGAAGAAGTAGATCCTTTTCTAGTTTTCCTCTTTCTTGACACCAGCGCTTTAGGACGCTGTTTGATTGATGAATCGATCACAGTTGCAAGCGGTTGGACATCCATAACCACCGGCGAAGTAGTTTCTGGAGCAGTGGGAGAAGTTTGAACGTTTGCGATTGGTGATTGAGATGAAGTAGACATGATCGTAGTAAAGTTTTTGAGAATTTGGAGGTTTGAGAATTTTTGAACAGCAATGGGAGCGGCAAGAGAGCGGTTGAAAGTTTCAGAAAAGTATTGTAAGGAATAATGATGATTGCGTGTGATTGTTTTGTATAAGGGAAGTTTTGATTTACTTCCTTGATAGACGTGCAAGTAGTGGTTGATTGGAGAGAGAGAGAGTAACTGTTGCACGCCTTACACACATTAACTGCTACAATTCCTCAATTAGGCAAATGCCTAACCGCCTTCTTAATTTTTCAAATTGGCAATATCAAGAGTTTTTGTAAATATATCTGCTAATTGCTCTTTAGTTGAAACTGAAGTAGCAAAGTTTCACAAGAAAGGGGGGTTTGAATTGTGACCCTTTTAAAATTAAACTTCTAAAACAAACAACTTTGTTAGTTTAAAAACAATTTAAACAGTGAGAGTTAGAACGTTCTGAGATCGTTCTCGTTAGTGCAGACAGATTAATAAACAAAACAATATAAATGTGTTGTGTGTGTGTAAATGAAAAGGAGCAAGGGAAGAGAGAATAACACACAGCAATTTATCCTGGTTAACCCAAATGTTGGGCTAGTCCAGTCCCCACTCATGTGAGATTTATCACTAGTATGAATGAGATACTACCGATCTCTCAATACAATTTCTTCTTCTATGATCTAGACCAAGATCAAATCAATTCTGCCTCTAGTCAATTCTGACTATCCAAGGACTTTGCCTCTAGCCAATCCTGACTATCCAAGGCCACTCAATCAATAGTTACGTATTGACTTGAGGAGTTCTTTCTTTTTCAAGAAGGGTTTGTTTCTGGATCTAAGCTTATACAATGACTCAAACTAGAGATTGATAGGCTTTCTGTAAACTACTCAAGACACTCTAAATTTGTGATCCTAGATTGATAGCAGAGCTGGAGTGTGAGTAAAAACAAACTGGTAAGAGCTTTGATTGCTTGAGAACTAAACTTGTTGTATGCAAACTTGTAACTAAACTTGTTGCTCTTCCAATGCACCATGGGGTGTTATTTATAGATGCCAAATACGCTCCTGATGCTTAGTCATCATGTAAGTACAGTAGAGAGACGTTGCATCCTTCAAATGACAGCTCATAGAGAGTTTGCTGCATAATTCAAATTACTGAGAACGTTCTGCAAACACTCTCTCAGTTTCTTCATATCACCAAGAAAAGGTGATGAGCTGTAAACAGTTGTATCTGGCTGTATGAAGCTTGATCTTCAAGTAAGGACGTTGGAAATAGCCGTTGTGCATCAAATCAAAGTACATTGAACAGCTGGATATGAGTTTGAATATTCAGGTACATAAACTGCCTGGGTAAGAGATCGTTCTGGCAACGTTCTCCCCTTACTGGGCTGATGCAAAAATTCATGAGTGGGATTTTATTGCTTGAACATGAACAGCTGTAGTGGAGCGTCTCAAACAGCTGGGACTAATGTAGGTAGCTGTTCATGTTGTCCTTTGCAAGTACAAACCTCCTTGTCTTATATGAGAGAAGCCTTGGAGAATGTTCTTTTGAAGTACATGTGCAAGTACAATGCCAACTATGAGTTCAGTAGCTTGTTGCTTCATCTTCAAGTTCAAAACTTGCTAGTCAAAAGTTGCAGCCTTGAGCTCCTAACTTTTGAGTTACCCTCATGAACAGTTTGGAGTTTCTTCCATGCTTCCTTAGCAATAGTACATTTTTTTATCAGTTTAAAAATGTCTGCATCAACTCCATTGGTTAAGGCATTTAGAGCCCTTGAATTTGCATTGGCCCATGCTTCTTCATCCTTGCTCCATTCGTCCTCAGGTTTCAGCTTAGTGACAGTCTCTCCTTCCTTACCAGTAGTAACCACAGGGGGTTCCCATCCTACAACCACAGCTCTCCATGTTTTGTGATCCATGGATTTAAAAAACGTAGTCATTTTAGACTTCCAGTCATCATAGTTAGCGTCACCAATCAACAGTGGTGGTCTATTCATGAGTCCTCCTTCTTTGTCCATCTTAGCCAGAAATATCTTCCCTGGAGCTCACCCAATCAGGCAGGGTGCCCGCTCTGATGCCAATTGAAATTCTGGCAACCAGACAGACAAATGCTGTGCACAATGTTAGCGCTAGTGTCCGAGCATTTGTCACACAATAATAAAATAACTTAGCGTAGCAAAGTAAAATATGCGTGACTGTAAAGTAAAGAACACAATGAGTTTGTTAACCCAGTTCGGCGCAACTTGCCCTAGTCTGGGGGATACCAATCCAGGAATGAACCCACTATAATAGTTCTAGTAAAATACACCAACGTAGCCTCACTACTTGGTTATGCACCTAGACCCTATCCCGTGCTGCTCTACCTAGGAACTCCTAGATATGAGACCCCGTCTCAATTCCTACCAAACAGTACAACCAGCACTGTTATCAATTGTTCTTTTTGGTTGAAGAGTCACACTCTCAAGACACAACTAACTCCGTACTTCACAGCTTAGGAGTAGTACACAATTACAACTCAAAAACACAGAGTACTTGACATGAATCAACAGATACAAGCAAGACTCACACTAACAAGAAAACCTAATACACACACTTTAGTACACACACGGTTTTCAACACACAAACTTAGGGTTTGTCTTCATACATATATAGTACTCAGCAAGCACGGGTTTGGGCTTCAAAACATAGCTTGGACGTTGTAAGGTCCAGCTAACAATTCTTCATGAGCAAGAATATTATTTCCAAAAATATATAAAGATTAATTATGGAAATACAAAGGCCTGTAGCCTTATTACAGCTCAGCAAACCTGCGCGTCTTGATCAGCACGCTAGGTTAAATATAAAACTCCATAGAATCTCCAGAAGATCTTCAACAGAAATATAACGCGTGTTGGCGCGTAACAGTCAGGTCACACAATGCTGTGCCACTTGCTTTCAGCATTTGTCTCAGCATTTGGCTAGTAGTTGTTTTTGCAAGAATGTAGCCAACATACAAAAACCCAACAGCAAGAGACATGAGGTGGAAATGCAAAGAAAAATTGGTTGAATATTTTTGTAGTTGTTGTATGCTATGTTTTTGTTATCCATTAGCTACCGTATGTTGTTGTCTCATGCTACCTTGCAGAGTGTTTCAGAAATCAGTGAGGTGGGCTTGTTGTTATTCTTTTGGATCAAAGAATAGGATTTTTGCAGATTACTCTTCCTTTTCCTTTTCTGACATTGATGAACCTGTTGCATTTGGTAAAGTTAAGGTTAAGAAGCCTAACTAGTACCTAGAAGTGTTACACTAAGGTTTAAGTTGGATTAAACTCGATTATAATTTATTTTTCTTGCTTTTGTTGTTAGCTCTATCTTGGTTCATCTGCATTAGTAGTGTATATTAGTGTGGATGGGTACTTAGATGCTAAGGATAAAAATTGCATGTGGTTAGAGTGATGAGAATACTTTTATAGTGGTTATAGGAAGTGCGGATAGTCTCTAATAGTTTACTTTTATAGTGGTTATAGGAAGTGCGGATAGTCTTTAATAGTTTGTTTTTTTGTTCTACTTGTTGAACAATTGTTTGTGTGATTTGGAATTTGCCTGACGAGTTATTTGGAATATGGGAAGAAATGGATCAGATAGAATTGGAGAGGGTGAATCAAGGGCCTAACGTAGAAGGGATGAGCTCCAATGCTAACAATTTAACAAGGTTATCTGATGAAGGTGCAGCTGAAATGACAATGGATAGAAATCAAATTAAAGAAAGGATGTGGGAACACCGTAACAATTAATTGAACGGATTACACTTTATATTTTCTTGTATGAGACTTTGGAGTTTGCTTAGTTTATATTTTTTTGTATGAGATTTTGAAATGACTTTGGTGGTTGTTGACTTGTTGTTGAAAGTTTGCTTTGGCATATTTTCATTTTTCAATTTTATATTATAGTGTTTAATTCGTCAAAATAAATAAATTAGTATAGCGTGTAATTCGTCACAACCACATTTTTATTGTAAATATAATAGTTTATATCTATATAGTTAATATAGATATAGATTGCAAAAATAGATTTTAAAAATTTGATTATCAAATAAATTTTATAATTTTCTTGTTTTAAAAACTGTTTTTGAAAATTAGATTGCCAAATGAGTTTTTTCTTTTTCTTATTTTGAAAACTGTTTTTGAAAAATACTTAATCAAACACTTTTTCTTTTTCTCTCTTTTTGAAAACGGTTTTTAAAATTTATTTTTAAAACTCATTTTAAAAACTAAAAAACAAAAGTGTTTCAAACACTTTTTAAAGTCAATATTGTTTTTCTTATTTTAAAATGTCTACTTTTAAATTGATTAATATACATATACATCTATAATGTATTCATATTAGCAAGACCATTGACGTTATCATTCCTCCTAGCCATCTACCAAGTCAATCAGAAGTTTGGTATAGTCGCTTTCCTCGTAATTCCATGTGAATGAAGGATAACGCATGTTCATACCTACATTTTTTTCTTTTTTTCTTTTCTTGACGCACAATTCTACTTATTTAAATTATAATTTTAATAATTCTCTCATTTGTTTTGAGTTATTATGATATAGTTACGAAGTTTCTTCACCGTTAGTGATAATTAATTTCCGTCAAAAAATCTGTAAAACATTTAAAGTAGATTTTTGCCTCCCAACCATATAATTCTATGATATAACTTTGATTTTACACTATATTGGTGTATAAAAAATTGATATTTATAAAACATTTTTTGCACGTGAGTGGCTTATCACTGAGTAAAGCCCAGTCCACGTTATTTAATATACAAAACGAGTAATATAAAGTGAATGGGTACACTACAGCCATTTTTAAGTTTTATCATTGATGAAAGGAAACTGCAACTTATTTTGCGAGTGGTCTCAACTCTCAATTTCCTTTAAGTTTTTCATCCGAAAACGCTTCTCATCTCGAAGAAAATGGATAAGGAGGAGCTCCTGAAAGTAATCCTTTTTACTTCAACAATTGTTGGCCTGCTGTCTTATGCTCCCGGCTCAACCTTCAAGTACTGGCTTCTCTGTCATGTTCTTTACATTGTCTACGGTTTAATTATCTGCGTAACAACAATTTTCGCACACAAATGGCAAAATCCGCCAAATCGTTGGCTCAATGGTCATTTGGCTTATTTTGTTTTAATAACAACAATTGTCTACACATTCTTGTTTGATAAACTTTATGAAAAACCAGATGTGTACAGTTTGGTTTCAAGTGGTAGTTTTGCTGTTATGTCACTCTGTTTGGCAAATCTTAATCACTTTGGTTTCGAGGTTGATCTCATGTATTTTTTCTGCGGACATTTAACTTTACAACTTGTGAAGTTAAAGTTCATTTTGCTGGTTCCTGGAGCGATTTTCGCTTATATTCTTGTCATGTTTCATATTAAATTGAATGATCCAGAAGAAAGAGATAATACTCTTGAAATCACGTTACAAGACCAACATCGTGAATACCATCGAGATGTAAACCATCGAGAAGAACGGGGCAATAATCTTGCAATCCAATTACAAGACCAATTACAGGCTGCAGTCCTTCTAGTAAAAGAACTCAAAACTGCTGTTGCACAACACACCAATTTTTATCAAGGAAAAGAACTCCTTACTGAAGAGGGCCTTGATCCTTATGATAGTGATTTTGAGTTATTGCGGGTGAAATAAATTTTATTAATATCCTTCATAAAATGCAAATTTAAATCTAATTCTATTACAATAGGATTCTTACTCTATATCGAATAATTACATACTCGATCATTTCCACATACTGGATGCTATGCTCTTTGCCAACATCCGACTAATGTTGTCACATATTTTGATTACGTTTTCTTGTTTTTGAATTGTCGTGTGAGTGTGTTAGTATCTGGGTTTGAATAGTCTTTTGTAATAAGCTTAAATGTAATTTTAACCATTCTAACTTATTCGGATTTTCAACGCCCCTATTTTAAAATTCGGAATTTCACCCTGATTTTTCAATCACATTTGACTTATTTTTACTTATGTGGCAATGATGATGTGTACATTTTTTTTACGCATGTGTATTATCTTTATTCACCTAAATTATTTTCTTTTTTTTTTTGGTCAGGACCTAAATTATTTTCTTTAAAAATTTATTTAAAATGAAATAAAATTAGGGAAAAAATTGTTAAAAAAACTATAAATAACTTACTATATAAAATAATGAAAAAATAAGAAAAATACTAGAAAAATACCATAAATACTACTCCCTCCGTCCCAAAACTATTGTCCTTTTAGCATTTTAGTTTTGTCCCAAAACTATTGTCCTTTTCGCAAACCAATGTAAAGTTAATGTTAGTTTATCAATTGTACTCTTACAAAAGTTAAAGTATTAATTAAATATCTTTTATCTTTCTTAATAAAGTAAGGATAAAATAGACTTAACTTATCAATCTTTATTGTTTCGTAATCCGCGTGCATAACTCTAAAAGGACAATAGTTTTGGGACGGAGGGAGTATGTGATTGAGAAACAAAGGAAAATGTATTACAAAAGGAGTTTGAAATTCTTTCTTCCAGGTAACCAACTCATTTTGGAAAATTCTGTTGAGTAGTTGACATCACTAGCTGGCCTATGTCGAATACTGTTGTTGATATTAATATTACATGGTGTTTCGAATATTTAATCTGTATGTATTATGTCAAGATTAAGATATCGGATATGATTGCAACTTCATTAGACTGCATTGATACATTCCTGTACGTGCCATATCAAAAAGATCATCACCTTATTCCATGACCCTTCCTATTCCGGGCTTCGGTTCCTTCTGACTCTTCTATGATAGTGCCAATGTTGTTGCTGAACTTTGCAGTGTGTTTTTTCATCCAATCATCTCCTAAAATAGCTCCTAATTCACTATCTTTAGCCTTTTGAACAATGTACCTGCTGTTATTAATTAAGAAAACATAGTACAAAGCCGGATCCTCATAGATTTTGGATTTGGCTTCCAAATTACTCTCCAATAGCTCAATAATCAAATTCATCTGCACTGAGAAAGAGGAATGCAGTCGATCATCAATGTTCGGATTCCAATAATCTTCTTCGTTCAAACACTTGCTCCAGGGTTTTCCGTGAATAATGACCAGCAGCACGGAGGTAGTTCATCACATAGCGGGTAATCGGGTGAAGTCCACCACCCTCATGAACTGCTGCCCTCACTGGATCTTGGCGAATAAGATTCACCAACTCAATGAAAATGCCTCTGATCGCTTTCCCCAATCTCTTCCAAATTATGGTTGCTTCATTTAGCAGTGACACACAGTATTTATCATGAAACAGAAACTCAAATGTTGGAATTAGGTCACGCATTGTTTCAAAGAAGTCGAAAACTCTAAACAACTGCTCTGGTGATCGGCTTCCAGTGGCAATAGCATCTGCGAAACTAAGCAGCTGAAGCGAGGATTCTATACAAACATCCATAAAAAATAAATCAGCTGGGGAGGAGGAGAACCCAAGAAAAATCCGAACACATAATCTCCGCTCAGTTGGGAACAATATCTTCAAAGCCACGTTGGAAGCTTTAATCCATCTTTCAATCTCATTTTCAATTTCCTGCCATGACAACATCTATAGGTCTTCAATGCTGAGTTTCTTGAACCCTGATCTCGAGAGGCTTTCTACAAAACATTCCCTCCGGCAACTGCTATACACATCGGGGAAGACTTTCTCAGAACTGGCGCTAAACATCAACTTTGCTGTTTTGTGAAGATTGTCGATTGTTTCAGTTGGCAAGGTCTTGAACATGAAGTTTGGGTCAGACAAATTAAATCCAGAATCATCACTAAGGTAATCTTTCAACTTCTCCAAAAGCATTTTGATTAGATTAGAATTTTCTTGCTGAAGCGCCTTCACACAATTATTGAGTTTTTCCACCATACTATTACCGATATCAGTAATGACAAGTTGTGGCGAATGCGAATATATTCAATATAATTGCAACTCAGTAACATGATAGAAAAAGCAGCACATGAAAGTAAACTATATGCATCTGGTTTTCCATTAATTAACCATTTGTTTATGGGAAACAAAAATATAAGAATCAGAATATAGATAAAACATTTGGTGTGTGTTTGATTTTATTTTTTCTTCTATGATTTTAGATTTACTTGTTTGAATTCATTTGGGAATATATCTTCTTTTGTTTCATGTGAAAAAGGAATTGTAAAAAACTTTGTAATGTAAACTTTAAAGTAAATAAAACTTTGTAATGTAAAACTTTGTAATGTAAACTTTATCTATATTCAGATTCCTTTATTTTTGTTTTCCAGAAACTAATGGTTTAGTTGATCTTGAATCTCAAACGTTCCATATTCAATGTACTTATAAGCTTGGTTACCGAGAATATCATGGAGCCTGCCAAGCCAATGAAAATTCCCACAAATGTTATTATTTCATCATAATTCGAAAAGACTATTATTTGATGATTTTGTACATGCTAAATACATCAATATGTACTTTAGTAAAGTATTATTATCTCTCTTTCAATTATATATTTTTCTTAATATGTATGAATTGATCATCCGAGAGAACTTTTTTGGGCCGAATGAAGCATTCGTTGTAACGAGGACCTGTCCAAAGCATCCAGAAGGATGTTTCTATTGATTGAATTGCACTTTTGGATTCCTTTGAACTCTCGGGATCATCCATCCCACCACCAATCCGCTTAGTGTCCACAGTTATTTGATATTGTGCATGGTATTGCCAAACTTTAGCAGCGTGATTTATGATCCAATCATCTCCTAAAACGTATCTTAAATTACTATCTCTGACCCTCCTATACATGAATGTGCCGTTATTCATCAAGAAAACATAGCGCAAAACAGGTTCCTTGTACAATTTGGATTTTGCTTCCAAATTGCTCTCTAATTGTTCCATAAAAAAATGCATCTCCTTAGAGAGCGAGGAGTCTCCATATTTACTATTGGTGTTTGTAAACACCATATCTAGGACTATTCCCCATTCGTCTTGGCAAATAGCACTAAGATAGTACATCAATTCTTCAGTAAACGGATGAATTCCACCATCTGAAACTGCCAAGTTCTCCTGCTGATCTCGGTGAATCAAATCCTTCAACTCTGAGAAAACACTCCTGGTTGCATCTACCAATCTCTTAAAAATTGTCATTGTTTCATTCTTCAACGAGCCAAACAGAGAATTTAGGGACCTAAGTGTCCTCATCATCGTGAGGAAGGTAAGCAACCGCTCCAGCGAACTGCTCCCAACTGCAACAACATGGACGAAATTCAACATCTGAGCAGCAGATCCCTTGCAAACCTCCACGAAATCAAAAGAGACATTGGCAGAAGAGGGGAACACGGAGAAAATGAGCTGGTTGTAAAGTAGCTGCTCGCAAGGTAACAGGCACACAGCAAAGCTAGAAGCCAAAACCCATTTGTGAATCTCGTGTTTGAGGTTCATCCATGGCATTTTGCGAACATCATCAATGCCGAGCTTCTGCAAGTCTATATTCTTAAATAATTCCTCGAAGCATTCCTTTACGCAACAGATGAACACATCAGAGCACTTCTCCTCAAGCCCATGGCTCATCATCAACCTCACTGCTTCACGAAAATCATTGATAGATTTTTGTGGCAGTGAGTCAACTATGATGTTGGGTTTGGCTTTCACGTCAGATAAGTACCTATGCCATCCAAAGTCATCATTTTCAGTGTTTGTCTTTCTCATCTCCTTATTTAAAAGATATTGGATGTGATTTGAAATTTCCTGGTGAAGCGCTTTCCCACACATCTTAAGTTGTTCAATCATACCAGCAATATCGGTTCTACCCTCCGATTGTGAAGAAATATCAGTACTATTTGTCGATTGTGGTGAAATTATACTAGAACTAACATTACCAATACTATTTTCCAGTTGTTGTGAACCCATATCAGTACCTTATGCGTTGGGATTTTGGGGTCTTGGGTTCTCAATATCAGGATCAGCATCTATGGAAGAACAGTAAGGACGGAGGATAATAAGGGAATAGCTGAAACCTATTCCAACAATGAATAACACTAATTTAATTTTCATGAGTTGTATAATTAAACATCCCAAAAAAAAGTACATAAGATCGACTTCAAACCCAAAATGTGTTTGGTTCGACAAGCTGAGTGACATGATAGAAAATGCAACACATGAAATGATGCTATATCCATCTGGTTTCCCATTCACTTCTTTATCGAAGTAAAAGGAATAGGCAGACACGATTGTCAATACCAAAAAAGCAGTATGAGCTTTGAACCGAAGACTTCTAGAGTGGTTCCATATATTTGCATACAGAATCATGAAACAAATGATGAAACTGAAAAAAGTGTAAAGAATAATCTTCAACAAATTCCATTTACCAAATAGATGGTTGAAGGAAGAGCTGAGAGCATAACAAAACAGTCCAACAACAGCTGAAACGAAGCCTGCAAATCTCCATACCTTCGTCTGCATTATCCATCTCTGAGTTTTTGTGATAATATGCATCATGTTCTCTCATAGTAGTGAGTTAAAATTAAATGCTGAATTTCATAGACACATATATACTGATATGTAAGCAATTTCTGGCTTTGGATTAGAAGTTATCCTCTTATTTCCTATGAAATTTCGAGGAAACAGAACCAGAAAGCAATTTAAATATAAGAAATGAGTAATGGCAGTAGGAGTTGGCTTTATTGTCTTTTTCTAGTTATTCCATCCCTCAATAGTTTTGTTGTTGATTCAATGATACTAGTCTGCTACAATATAATTTTTTGTTGCTTCAATGATAAAAAAATATGTTTACTAAATTAATATTTTCTTAAACAAATTCCAATTTCCAAATAGATGGTTTGTTAAGAAGTCCCACATTGTGAGATAGCCTAGACATGGATTTATAAGTAAGAAGTAACCTTCACCTTACAAGCCGGTTTTGTAGGGTTGAGGTAGGCTTAACCCAATTTCTAACATGGTATCAGAGCCTCTCGAAAATCTGTTAGGCCTCCTGCAGTGGTTTCAAACTGCAAACCACAACACGCAACATGCAACTTGAATAACCGTACAAAGGTATGTCAATTGTCGATATTTAACATCGGTTGTTTCTAATAACAGGTATTAAATATTGTTTTGTGCTGCAAAACTAAGATATATTACCCTTTCTAAATAGATTTGACGCGGCGTCAAATGTCCTATTTAAAATATCGTTAGAATCAACGGAAAAAAAAAGTTGGTGCTAAATCTCCATAAAAGCTGGTGTTAACTGTTAAGTCTCCTTTTTGCACTAATAGGAGTTAGAAAATCGTTTTCTATCTTCCTAAGGATCTTAAGACTAATTTCTAAGGGTCATATTACTCAAACTCATCCACACCACAAGATCAAAAACACTGTCATATAATTAATCATATTTTACATGATATCAAGCATACATTTTCACAACACATCAAAACAAACACACAAGACTATGAGTGGGCTGTTAAATACTTAGTTTTGTTACATTGTACATAGATGTCTTCCATACTAAAACAAAATATATATATATTTTGTAGTCATCATAGCTACGCCAAAGTTAATCATGCGCCGATAATAATTTGGACGTGTGCATCATTGACTCGCGCAATGCACGAATTTGTTTAGCTCCAAAGGGAATTTTTTTTATCAGAGATGCGATCCTCCCTCTCTCTTTCTCTTTCACTTTTCTAATGATGGAACGTTGTTTGTATACTTGTGCAATATTATGTGGTAATTGGGAATTTAATTGAGTACCCTCCCCACTTTCTCGCGAGGCATCGAAATTCATAATTGGAGAACTTTCAGAATTAATGGTTTCTTGTGGTAGTATATGATAGGCATTTCCTTGCGCGTTATCAAAATTCAGAATTGGAGCGCTTTCAGAATGAGTAGCTTCTTGTGGTATGATAAGATGAGTGTTTTCTTGTGGTGCATCATAATTTATAATTGGAGCACTTTCAGAATTAATGATTTCTCGTGGCAGGATAAGATCACGAGTGTTTTCTTGTAAGGCACCAGAATTCATAATTTGAGTACTTTCCGTGTTGACGGATTCTTGTGGCTGGATAAGATGAGTGTTATCTGCAGCAGTGTTAGATTCTTCTGAATCTGCATGGACTTGAATGACTAATGAACGTTGATCTTGGATTTGGAGTCCAAGATTGCCACTTTCTGTAGTGGCATTCAAATAAAAACGAAGAATGACGAGAGAATAACTGAAACTCATTCCAACAAAGAGTAAAAACAGTTTAATCTTCATGAGTTGTAAAGTTAAACATCCGCAGAAAAAATATAAGATATCAACCTCAAATCCGAAGTGAGTTTGGTTTGACAAACTGAGAGACATAATAGCAAAAGCAGCATAGGAAATAAGACTTAACAAATCTGGTTTTCCTTTAGCTTTATCAGAAAAGAAAAAGTAAACCGTAGAGATTGCAAAAACTAAAAAAACCAAATGAGTTTTAAATGGAAGACTAGTACCGAAGGTGTGACTTGCTTTAGCAAATAAGATAGTGACGCAGACGATGAGACTGAGACCGGTGTAGATGAATATTTTCAGCAAATTCCAGTTTCCAAATAGATGATTAAAGGAAGAACTGAGAGAATAACAAAGGAAACCGACAATGGATGAAACAAAACACACAAATCGCCATATCTTTGGCTGTCTTGCCCATCTCATCATTTGGTTGACCATGGAGCTTATCACAATATATATGAAGCTAGTGAGGTTTGCATACTGGCGATTTTCAAGGAAGGAAGATATAAGAAGCCATTCGCTTAGTTTCGGATGACATTTCAAGGAAAATATGCTAAAGAATGAAAAAGACACATGAGTTGCATTTTTCTTTAACAAGTATAAAATAACCAAGTCAATTTCGCTGAGCACATTAAAAGAGATTATTCAGTTTTGAAATAGAAAAAAGATGAAATGAAAATAACAGATATAACATCTTTTTCTTCTAAAGATGGGTATACGGGTTAGCCTGCCCTATTTAACCCCCGCATAAATCAACACACTAAGGAAAAGGTTAACATATGCCCTTAGGACATTGTTTAAAACATTTTCTGTTGTTCTCTCACGGTTCTTTGTTCTAGATTGGATTATCAGCATAAAATTTGGAACTTTAAAAGTGGAAGATATTGAAGCCATAGAAATTGATGTTGCAGATAACAGTAGAAATGAATTGCAATCTGATTAAAGTATTAGTAATGGTAGCCAATAAATATTTTTGATTGAAAGTTAAAAAATAAAAAATTGCTCTTAAGTTCGCACAGGATGCAGGTTAAACGGGTTGGCCCGTATACCTTAGGCCATATACCGATCTCTATATATAATGAGCAATAATTGTTTTTTTCATCATATAAGCAATGATAGTTTTGAAATGAGTAAGCACTCATTTCTTCTCTGAAAGTGTAATAGGTTGAAACAATTGTTGAAATATGATGCATATTTCTAGAATACATTAGTAACTTGTAGAATAAACTATCTAGAGATGATGTACAATATATTGTAAGATCTTTCTAGAATACTTGAGTAACTAGTAGAATAAGTTATTGTTAGATTTGTATTAAGAAATATCATGAAGAATCTAGAATGAATTATCTAGAATACCTTCTACACCTATAAATAGGTAATCATATGTACAATTGTATTCAAGCCTTTGAGATGGAATGACAATAACATTGAAGGCTTCACCACACTATAAATCTCCTCCTAACTACTAATATAATACCTCTTGTATTTTGTCTCACACTACTCACTACTATCATTCTATCAACTAATGTCTTCTAAACTATATCACTACTATCTTCAAATTCCAACAACAATAATCCTTAAACACAATGAAATTTAGTAAGAAAAAGGTTAACATATGCCCTTAGGACATTGTTTAAAACATTTTCTGTTGGATTCTCAGCATAAAATTGGAACTTCAAAAGTGGAAGATATTGTAGCCATAGAAATTGATGTTGCAGATAACGGTAGAAATGAATTGCAATCTGATTATAGTAATGGTAGCCAATAAAATATTCATAATTGAAAGTTAACAAAGAAAAAAATATAAATTTTAAGCTTGAAAGTCATATCCAAACATAAAAAATTTGAAGCTTGGCCAAAACCTTAAAACCTTGAAGTTTGACAAAGCAACTTAGAATTAGATATGTAGGGGGTACAAATTATTGCACTTTGATTTCTTTTATTTAAAATTAATATAAATATTTTTAAAAGATTGAAGTTTGAAAAGGTCAAAAATTCGAAAAGAAATAAACAATTTTATAAAACTATCTTGTCAAAACTTGATTGGAACAACCACACTTATCAATAGACTTTGCGAAAATGAGAAAAGCCTTTTAAATGTAACTTAGTTGAAAATAACTTGTGGCTGTATTTCAATCACTTATCAATGGACTTCAGAAATAGTAATATGACAACCATCCTATGGAGATTTGTTGGATTGTCTTCAACCATTGTTGGATTTCTTTGTTATGCTTTAAGCTCTTCCTTCACTCATCTATTTGGAGAGTGGAGTTTTTTGAAGGTTTTTCTTTACAGTGTTTTCAGTTTGATCATTTGTGTAATGATTTTGTTTGCAAACACGTGGCAAAACTCGAGAAGTCTTCGATTCAAAGCTCATTCAGCATTTCTGGTATTGACAATTACCTCTGTCTATTCTTTTTTCTCTGATAAAGCTATTAGTAGAAAATCAGATGCATATAGTTTAATTTCATATGCGGCCTTCGCTCTCATGTCACTTAGTTTATCGAGACAAATTCAGTGTGGATTTGAAGTGGATCTTATGTACTTTTATCTCGGATGTTTAATTGTACAACTCATGAAGATTAATTTGTTGTTAGCTATTGTTGGAGTTAGTTATAGCTATTGTCTTATTATTCTTCGTTCTTCTTTCTCTTCTTTAAATGTTACACAAGAAACTCAGTGTGTTGGACTCGAAGAACAACACATAGTCATCCAAGTTGATTCACAACAACCGAAAAATACTAATATTGGTATCAACATCAAGCAACAGTTCTTGAGTTGTATGAATGATCTTAAGAAAAACAATTTGAGTATTGGTAAGATGCTTTTGCAGAAGGTGAAAGGCAACTATAAAGTGGTTGTGACCGACTACAACTTCATAATTGATGCACTTTTGCCCGAAACAATCAATAACCTTCATGTGACTGCAAAAATGATGATAGATGCTGGATTTGAGAAAGAGTGCTATGAAATTTACAACAGTTACCGCGAGGAATGGTTGGAAGATTTGTTAATAAATAAGTTATTAGCATTGAGAAAGACGGGGTTTCAGGATTACGTGATTGGAAGATGGATTAAAACTTCGAAGGTTGCGCTTAAAATAATTTTTCCCAGTGAGCGTCAACTATACCACCGTGTCTTTTCAAAATCCACCTCTGCATCATCTAATCTCTATTTCTCGAGGATGTGTAGTGGAGCAATGATTCAGCTGCTGAATTTTTCTGTTTCGTTTGCAAATAGAAGTCCTTCAGCGTGGCGTTTGTTTAAAATCCTCAACTTGTTTGAGACGTTGTGTGATTTGATTCATGACTTTGAATCGTTATTTCTTGATAGGATGGTGAATGAAGCAATAGAAATAAAAAATAGATTGGGCGAAATAAGTAGAGACATTTTCATGGAATTTGGTAATATGATCTTTCTTACACCAGATGCGGAGTTAGATTGTTGGGCTGACGGTGGAGTTCATCCGATGACTTGTGAAGCCACTGGCTACATCGTTATGGCTTTCTGGTCAAGACAAAGCTTGGAGAAAATTTTACGAGAATATCCCTTGGTTGTTGATGGGGTAAGGACATGTTCTTTATTCTATTCGAAAATGGAACTTATAATTGAGCAGTTCGAGAAAAAATTGGAAGCTAAGTCAAAAATTTACGAGGAACCTGCTTTGCGTTATTTTTTCATCTTGAATAATCTAAGTCACGTTGAGTATAAAATGGAAACCTTTTGGGATGATAGGTTGCATAACAACACAGGGAAGTACTTTGAACTCTATTGTAGAAACTCGTGGAATACAGTGATAGATCTTTTGAAAATGGATATGAATGAGTCAGTTGCGTCTAATTTTGAAGCAAATTCAATAGAAAATCTTAATTTGTTCAATCGGAAGTTTAAGGAGACGTGTGAAATTCAGTGTACATGGCGTGTTTTTGATGAGAAGCTAAGGAAACAAATAATAACTTTCCTCGAAATAAATTTGCTGCCAGCATACGAAAACTTCATAGCTATGTTTCAGAATGTTGTAGGTAAAAATGCTGATGAGTGTATCGTGTATGGTATCTCTGACATCCGAGATCATCTGAACGATTTGTTTCTGTTGGAGGAAGTTGACTGTGTTAGAGGATCGATTAAGGATTCAGTTAATTAGTTAGTTAATTATGATTTTGTAGCCTTTCATGTTTATTCTATGTTAATTAAATTACAAAAACTTTATTTATTCTTTGTATATACTGAGTGTTGCATATAAGTGAAAAGTGTATACATAATAATCTCAGTCATTACCAGATTGATCCAAAGTACTCTTTAACTGAATAATTAGGGGACATTTTATCATTCAACAATCTTGTTGTCCTAAAATGTATGGCCAAATGTGACTACTAGTGTTTTGCTGTAAGTGAATGGATAAGAACCACTAAAATTGGGGAATGAATTTTCACCAATTTTCAATGTAAATTCAATTAAGAAATGTTTATTCACCTTTTTTTTTGACTAAAAACAATGATATTCATTCAAATATTTATCCTGTCCACTAAGCTATCTAACGAAAAAAAAGCTTTTGAAGACATTGAATAATCTATGAAGCACATACACTTTTCGTATTAGGCATGTCCCACTGCCGAACAAGTTTCGGTGTCCGACACGAAGACACTGACACAATGATTACACTTACACTTAATTATATAATTTTCTCAATTATTAGATGAGTGCTGCTGTTTTTCTTCTGCTTTTTGTAGATAATGAGTGTAGTCCAGCCATATGTGAACACATTATGGACCCTACATATAGCTTTTTATCCCTTCCCCTGTAGCTCCTTTCCTCCATACATTCATTGCTATTTTCTATTTCCTACCAAACACATTATTCACCTTACACTTTTCCATATCTTCAATCTACTGTTGTGAAGTGTTCTTTCTCAATTATCATTTGAACTATGGCTGAGCAAATTCCATATGGTGTTGCTTCAAACCTCATTGACAGGTGATGATGAACAACTTCTCAATCCTTTATTTATATTTTAGATTACACACCTAGTCTTGCTAGTATACTGAAAATTTTATTATTTTCACAGGTTGGCTTCTGCAGCTTTTCGTGAATTCGGACGGATTTATGGTGTTATGGATGAACTAGTAAAGCTTAAGAGTACAGTTGAATCCATCAGATCTGTTCTTCTTGATGCCGAGGAGAAACAACAAAAAAGTCATGCCGTTAAAATCTGGATAAGAAGACTCAAAGATGATGTGCTTTTTCCTGCTGATGATTTGCTTGATGAATTTGTTATTGAAGATATGAGACACAAAATGGATGAACCTCCTAAGAACAAAGTGACACAGGTACTTCATTCCTTTTCTCCAAAAAGAATTGCATTTCGCCGAAAAATGGCTCATGAGATTGAAAGATATGTCTGGGTTGAATTTAAACTCAAATGTTGTGGTGTTTGAACAAAGTAGCAAAATGAGGAGGGAAACTTGTTCTTATGTGTTAGAATCAGATATCATTGGAAGAGAAGATGATAAAAAAGAGGTTATAAGCTTGTTGAAGCAATCACATGGAAATCAGAATGTTTCTGTGGTCGCTATTGTCGGGATTGGTGGTCTGGGAAAGACAGCTCTTGCTCAATTGGTATACAATGATTCTGAAGTAACAGAGTGTTTTGAAAAGCGTATGTGGGTATGTGTCTCTGATAACTTTGATGTCAAAATTATTGTTAAGAAAATATTGGAGTTATTAACCAATAGCAAGATTGATGATAAGTTATCATTAGAAAACCTACAAAATATGCTTCGTGAAAATTTAGCTGGTAATAGATATTTGTTAGTCCTAGATGACATTTGGAATGAGAGTTATGAAAAATGGGCTCAATTGCGGACTTATTTGATGTGTGGTGCTCATGACAGTAAGGTTGTAGTGACAACTCGTAATAAAATTGTGGCACAAACAATGGGTGTAAGTGATCCCTTCACCTTGAATGGTTTGACTTCAGAAGAATCTTGGCGTTTGTTAAAGAACATCATTACATATGGAGATGAGTCCAAAAGTGTGAACCGAACTCTTGAATTAATTGGCAAGAAGATAGCAGAAAAGTGCATTGGAGTTCCACTAGCAATCAGAACACTCGGAGGCCTATTACAGGGTAAAAGTGAAGAAAGGGAATGGGTTGATGTTTTACAAGGTGACTTTTGGAAATTATGTGAAGATGAAGAAAGCATCATGCCAGTGTTAAAACTGAGTTACCAAAACTTGTCGCCTCAACTGCGACAATGTTTTTCTTATTGTGCTTTATATCCTAAGGATTGGGAGATACAGAAGAATGAATTGATTCAATTGTGGATGGCACAAGGTTATGTTGAATGCTCAATTGCTGGTAACCAATTCGTGAACATTTTGTTGATGAAGTCATTTTTTCAAGATGTTGAATCTAATGGAGATGGTGAAATAAGATGTTTCAAAATGCATGATTTAATACATGATCTAGCGATGCAAGTAGCCGGGAATGATTGTTGTTACTTGGATAGTGGGACAAAAAGACTTGTAGGAAGTCTCGTGCATGTAATGTTGGAAAGTGAGGCTATTGGTTTGCTAGAGTCAGTGGATACAAGCAAGATGCGAACTTTGATTTTGTCGTCTAGTCATTCAAATAGTTTGGATGAGATTTCAAAATTCAAATACTTACGTGTCTTGAAGCTTCAAAAGTGTTCTTTGAGTATTTCATTTGTAAACTTTAAGCATTTAAGATATCTTAACTTAAGTTATTGTGAAGGATTGGGAAAAAGTCTCTCCAAAGACATAAGCAATCTTGTTTGTTTGCAAAAACTAGAATTGGAGGCACTTAAAGAAGTGGAAATTTCTACAAAAGATTTATCAAAGTTGATCAATCTGAAGGATCTCGTTATTTGGTATGTAAAAGTCTCTGAAGAGAAGAAGACAACATTTGGATTTAGACAACATTTAAATTTTTCAAATTGGATTTCTCCACTTAAAAATATTGTTGAAATCTATCTCTTTGATTGTAAAGGTTTGAAGTATTTCCCACCGTTGGAACGTCTTCCTTTCCTGAAGAATATTGGTTTAGGTTTCCTTAATGAATTAGAGTACATATATTACGAAGAACCTCTTTTGTCTGAAACATTCTTTCCATCTTTAGAAGAAATGAGATTATATCAATGCAAAATGTTAAGGGGATGGTGGAAGATGTGCGACGATGTAGATGATGATGATGATTGTTCACAGTCACATAATCTCTCTGTTTCTTCATTTCCTTCTACTCTTACTTGTTTAACAATAAGAGTATGTCCAAGGTTGACTCGCATGCCTTCTTTTCCAAACCTTGACGGTAGTTTGGTTTTCAGGGAATCCAATATGAAGACATTAGAAGAAACATTAAACATGACAAGTTCAAAATGTTCAGTTGATCATTTTCCTCCTCTTTCCCAGCTAAAAAATTTGAAGCTTGGCGAAGTTGATCTGGATGTGAAAAAATTCCCAATAAATTGGTTGCAAAATCTAACTTCTCTTGAGAGTCTATCTTTATGGAGTCTTCGAAATCAAATATTTCAAGAAATTGAAATTTGGTTTAAGGAAGATTTCAACTATCTTCCTTCCCTCAGAAATATTGAAATTGCATATTGTCAAGATCTAAAGACATTGCCGGGTTGGATTTTAAACCTCTCCTCGCTTCAGCATATCACCGTTAACCGTTGCAAAAGTATGGCTTCTCTGCCTGAAGGAATGCCTCGCCTTGCCAAATTACAGACCCTACAAATAATTGATTGCCCACTTTTACGTGAAGAATGTAAGACACAAACAAGTGCAACATGGCCCAAAATTGCTCACATCCCAAACATAATCTTTGGGGAATATTGAAGGTACCCACATCTTATTAAAATCATCGACAATTTTATTTGGTTTATTTTCCTTTATTTTTTGAAAGAAATTTATTTGGTTTCTGTTGTTTAATTTAATTTCTAGATTAACAAAAGTAATTAAATGGAGTAGTACATTATTTGTAAATGGCTTTGTTAGATATGTATGTATATGTACCACTGTCTTAATAGATTAATTTTCAGGTAACTATGTGTCAGCAAGGGCTGATAAATGTTGCATTAATGGAATGGTGATGAACTGTGTGATGAAGTCATGGAAGAATAATAGGGTGTTACTTGTTAGTGCTGTTGTGATTGGTGGTGTAATGTAATAATGGAATGCTGTTTTATTCAAGCTCTATTGTTGTAATCATAAAGCAGTTTATATTCTCTTCTTGAAGATCACCAATACATGTAGAAAACGAGGAAGGGATGAGGAAGAGCACCTGCTGTGGCTTCGTCCACAGTCATATTTTCTGTCGCCGGCGTCCAGCAATCCAAGCTCGTGTCGCCGTCGTGGGTGTGGATAGTATTGTTCTAGGCTTCAAAATTTTAGACACGAGTTAAACTTTTTTCGTCTTTATTTTTCTATTAATTTTTCTAAGAATCCTTGTAAAATTTCTCCATGTGAACATTTGTTGTTTGGGATGAACTAATAGTTACTGAGCTACATTCAATGATATGGATCGTTCATTGCCGCCGGATTCGATAGTTATATTTAAATTCAATTTTATATTTGATCGGACAATTTATATTTATCGACTGCAATGCAATCAATCACACTGTATCCATTTTCAACTAACGCACATAATAAGTACTCCAGTAATATTTATAAAAAAAAATTGGGACAAATTAATATTTATAATTATATTATTTTGGTATAGAAGCTAATAAAAGAAAAAGGAAAAACTAAGCACGGGGGAAGAAAGTTCCTATTGCGTCATTCCTAAGAAGTTCACGAAGGTCTTCTGGAAGAGATGGATGATTCAGGAGGTCGGCATCTGATGATGCTCCAAGTTTAGCAAAAAAGTCTGCACATTGATTCCCTTCTCTAAGTGTGTGGTGTAGGGCACCATTGATTTGAGATAGCAACTCCTTGATGTCCTGGATCAACACAGCATAAATATGATACTTAACTTGTGGACCTTTAATGAGGTTAACACAGAGTAAAGAGTCGGAGTAGCAGACAAGTTCATCGATATAATATTTATAATTATATGATATAAAAAAATTAAAAAAGTTATATTTGAAAAATATTAATCGACACAAATTGAACGACATCTTTCTAATGGAGCAAAAATTATATTTTAAAAAAGTTATATTTGAATTTTTTTTTTTGAAGCAGCAAAAATTATATTATTAAACGGATTGCTTAGACTAGCACAAGGTGTGCTTCATCTAGAAACAAAAAAGCAGCGTTGCCACGGTACGGGTACGGTACCGGTACCCGGTACTGGTACGGGTACGGGGTACGCTATTTTATAAAAAAACTAAGGAACGGGTACGTTAGTATAATTTTTTTTAATATAATTATATAAATAAAATAATAAAAACATACTATTAAAACTCATAATTAAACATAAAATATATCACACTTTAAAAGAGCGGCCTCTAGTTCAGGTTCATTGAGAGAAAGATTAGCAACTTTAAGAATATCAGCTTAATCAAATAGATCCAATTCATCTCCAACAATATTCCACATTCTTGTTGCTCCTTTATTATAATTCTTATTCTTTATTGACAAAATACGAAGACTTATATGAATAAGAACTAAATCTTCAGCTTTCTTTGAATTGAGCTTATTCCTTTTCAATGAGTGAATAAATCCATATGTGATCCAATTTCTCTCAGCAGAAGATAAATAAAAGATATTTTTTTTGACAAAATATTCTTTAAAAAATATAAAAAAAAATGATTTTTTTTTTAGTTTTAAGAGTTGTTCGAGTACCCGGTAAGTACCGGGTAAGTACCAAAAAAAAAAAGGGTGCGGCGTCGGTGTGTACCCACTGAGTATTGGGTGTTTATCGGTACCCGATACGTACCCGATACCGGTACTCTTCCTAAAACGGAGTACTCGTGCATTATTGGAAAAGAGCCAAATTACAAACGGTTCGAAGAAAAAACAAGTGCTCAAAAGACAAACAACAAAAACACCGCCCTAGAACCAAATCAAGCACCCTTCCACCCTAAACATGCCAAGGGATTGGAATACCACAAACAAAACTCAAAAGATGTTTTTTTACATTTTGCCTTGAGCCACCAAAATTTTGATCTAATGAGACCATAATTTCGCGCCTTCCAGATCGTCCATATCGTTGCTAACCAACTAACCTGAAAACAATTTTTTGAATTCACCGGACGGATTAACCTGAAAAGCCACAAATTGGAGAGCATGAGAAGAAGCCACCGACGGCAAAACCCCCTGAAATCCTAGCCACAAAATTGAAAGCGAAGTCACAAATTTACGATGAACCTGCTTTGCGTTATTTTTTCATCATGAATAATCTAAGTCACGTTGAGTATAAATTGGAAACCTTTTGGGATGATAGGTTGCATAACAACACGGGGAAGTACTTTGAACTCTATTGTAGAAACTCGTGGAATACACTGATAGATCTTTTGAAAATGGATATAAATGAGTCAGTTGCGTCTAATTTTGAAGCAAATTCAATATAAAATCTTAATTTGTTCAATCGGAAGTTTAAGGAGACGTGTGAAATTCAGTGTACATGGCATGTTTTTGATGAGAAGCTAAGGAAACAAATAATAATTTTCCTCCAAATAAATTTGCTGCCAGCATACGAACACTTCATAGCTATGTTTCAGAATGTTGTTGGTAAAAATGCTGATGAGTGTATCGTGTATGGTATCTCTGACATCTGAGATCATCTCAACGATTTGTTTCTGTTGGAGGAAGTTGATTTTGTTAGAGGATCGATTAAGGATTCAGTTAATTAGTTAGTTAATTATGATTTTGTAGCCTTTCAAGTTCATTCTATTTTAATTAAATTACAAAAACTTTATTTATTCTTTGTATATACTGAGTGTTGCATATAAGTGAAAAGTGTATATTGAACAATCTCAGTCATTACCAGATTGATCCAAAGTACTCTTTAACTGAATAATTAGGAGACATTTTATCATTCAACAATCTTGTTGTCCTAAAATGTATGGCCAAATGTGACTGCAAGTGTTTTGCTGTGAGTGAATGGATTAGTACCACTAAAATTGGTGAATGAATTTTCACCAATTTTCAATGTAAATTCAATTAAGAAATGTTTATTCACCTTTTTTTTTGACTAAAAACAATGATATTCATTCAAATATTTATCCTGTCCACTAAGCTATCTAACGAAAAAAAAGCTTTTGAAGACATTGAATAATCTATGAAGCACAGACACTTTTCGTATTAGGCATGTCCCACTGCCGAATAAGTTTCAGTGTCCGACATGAAGACACTGACACAATGATTACACTTACACTTAATTATATACTCCCTCCGTCCCATTATATAAGCACTATCAACATAATAATTACACTACCAACATTTCTTAATAAACGTGATATTAGTCAAGGGTGTTTATATAATGGGACGGAGGGAGTAATTTTCTCAATTATTAGATGAGGGCTGCTGTTTTTCTTCTGCTTTTTGTAGATAGTGAGTGTAGTCCACCCATATGTGATATTAGAAAACTAGAGGATGAGAAAGTGTTTCTTTCATTTTCATTTCAATTACACAAGCTTAATGATTACACAGTAGCTTTTGACTATTTATAGATCTTACACAGTTATAGATCTTACACAGTCCTCACTAACTCACATGAGTTAACTTAACTCTCATGAGTTATTATATATTGTGCCAGCTCATCACTCACTCATCTTATATTCACATTATACATTTCACTTGATAGTTGCTATCTCCAATACTCCCCTGACAAACTCAAGGAGGTTCTCGACAGGGAAACACTTTGAGTTTGTTGCGAATAACTCCATAGTTAGAAGGTGAGAGTGGTTTGGTGAGGGGATCAGCAAGTTGCTCAGATGCAGGTACATGAAGCACATGAAGTTGCTTAGACAACACCTTTTCACGAACAAAATGAATATCCAGCTCTATGTGTTTGGTGCGTGAGTGCAGAATTGGATTATGTGACAGTGCCACAGCACTGAGATTATCACACAGTAGTGTTGGAGGATGAAAGGGTACATGCAGTTCATGCAGTAAGGACTGAATCCAGAGTAGCTCAGCAGTAGTATTTGCCATGCTACGATACTCTGCCTCTGTGCTGGAACGCGCCACCAATTGCTGCTTGCGTGAACTCCAAGCAACTAAGTTTGGACCAAAGTAGATACAGGAACCAGACACAGAACGACGATCATCCTGATCTGTGGCCCAGTCAGCATCACTATATGCTCGAAGAGAGAAAGGTGGTCCATTTGGAGCTGGAAGAAGGCATAAACCATAGTTGAGTGTGCCTTTAAGGTAGCGAAGAATTCGTTTGACTGCACACCAGTGGGAATCCAATGGATTAGCCATAAATTGACACACTTTGTTGACACTAAACGCAATATCAGGTCGTGTGAGAGTGACATATTGTAAGGCACCAACAGTTGAACGATAAAGAGTAGGATCATTCATAGTGGCAGTACCATACTTGCTGAGTCTGCAACTATGAGCCATAGGAGACCCAATGGGATTGGACTGTTCCATATTTGTTTTGCAAAGTAAATCTCTGACATATTTGGTCTGATTAAGTAATAATGCACCAGATTTAAGATGATGTACCTCAATACCTAAGAAATAATCCAACTCCCCCAATTGCTTTAGGGCAAATTGAAGATTGAGTTTGTGGATGAGATCCTTAATAAGATGAGGGGCAGATCCTGTGATGATGATATCATCGACATAGATAAGAACATAGGTGCAGCTACCATTATGAGTGTGAATTAACAAGGAAGGATCACACTGACTTTTGCAGAAGCCAAGACCAAGGAGGGCATTTGTGAGCTTGTCATACCATGCCCTGGGAGCCTGCTTGAGTCCATAAAGGGACTTGTGGAGTTTGCATACAAGAGACTTGTCAGAACTTTCAAAACCTGCTGGCTGAGTCATGTACACTTCTTCATGCAAATCTCCATTGAGAAAAGCATTATTGACATCAATTTGCTGTATAGGCCATTTATATGTAACAGCCAGTGTAAGAATGATTCTGATGGTGATCGGTTTAATAACCGGAGAGAAGGTTTCTGTGAAGTCAAAACCAGCAGTTTGGAGAAACCCTTTAGCAACCAACCGAGCCTTAAATTTGTTAACAGTGCCATCAGGATTTTCTTTAACACGAAAGATCCATTTGCAGTCAATAGCCTTTCTATGAGGAGGTAAAGGAACCAATGACCATGTGTGGTTATCCATAAGAGCTTTGTATTCAGCTTTCATAGCTGATAACCACCTATCATCAGAGAGTGCAGTCTTCACAGACTTTGGTTCCAATTCAGCAAGAAACACTTTGGGTTTCAAATTACCAGTCTTGCCTCTAGTGATCATAGCATGATTGTTATGGTCAGAAATGATGGGTATAGGTGCTGGTGGTGTACACTGAAGCTTTCTAGACCTGTTGGGAGGAACAGAGGAAGTGGAAGGAGAATCATTACAAGGAGTAGGAGAAGCAGAGGAATTGTTTGTAGATGACTGAGAAGATAAGCTCTGACTGGTAGTGGGAAGCGACTCGGAGAGTGTGATATTAGATGAATTGTTTGGCTCAGGAAAAATGACATTAGAAGGAAAGGAACCAAGTGTAGGAGCACTAGACTTGGTGGAAGAAAACATTAAGTGAAAGGGAAAGTTTAACTCATGGAAAACAACATCTTTAGAGATGAAAATTCTGCCAGTCTCATCAAGACATTTATGACCCTTGTGCTGAGGAGACACACCAAGATAGATACAAGGACTAGACCTATGTTGAAACTTGTGTTTGTTGTATGGTCTAAGATGTGGAAAGCACAGGCAACCAAACACTCTGATGGAGTGATAATCAGGGTCAGTTTTAAAAAGGGCATGATGAGGTGACAACTTGTTGGGCAGACCAGTAGTAGGTAACTTATTGATTAAGTAAACTACTTGAGTAAAATAGTGATCCCAATATTTTAATGGCATAGAAGCATGAGATAACATGGTGAGTCCCATTTCAACAATTTGTCTATGTTTTCTTTCAACTGTCCCATTTTGGTGTGAAGTGTGAGGACAAGTTAACCGATGCTTGATACCTAAAGAGTTGAGTAGTGATGTGAATGTGCGAAATTCACCACCCCAGTCAGATTGCAAAGCCTTAATTTTATGATTGAATTGAGTGTGAACAAGTGCATAAAACTGTTTGAAAGCATGTAAGGCATCTGACTTATTTTTAAGGAAATAGATCCAAGTATACTTGGTAAAGGTATCAACAAATGTAATATAGTAGTTGTATCCATTATAAGAGACAAAGGGGGCAGGACTCCACAAATCACAATGAATGACCTCAAAAGGTAATGAATACTCAGTTTGTGATGTAGGAGCATACAATTTGTGGGACTTGCCAACACAACAGAAAGTGCAGTCAAAATTAGAGTACTTATTCTCAATTGAAACTTTACACAAATCTAAGATTGGTTTAATTGCATTGAAATTGGCATGCCCTAGGCGTAAATGCCACTTGTGAAACTCACTAGTTGAGGTATTCACAGTATTATTGTTACACAGAATTGAACTAGACAATGTAGATAAATGGTTGACAACAGAAGATGGACTAGCTTTATGATCAGGAGATGAAGCTGACAGGAACTTGAAGGGCTGGAATTGATATAAGCCATCAGAACCCACACATCCTTCAAGGAGAACCTGTTTAGATGCCTGAGATTTCACAAAGCACTTATAAGGGTGAAATTCAAATATGACATTATTGTCTTGTGCAAATTTACTAACAGATAGCAAATTTTTGGAAATGTTTGGTACATGAAGCAAGTCTCTTAGGGTTAATTTAACATTAGGTTGACAATTAGACAAGAAACTAGATTGACCAAAAGAAGAAATAGGCACACCTTGACCATTACCCATCATAACTTGTTCATGACCATAGTAAGGAGAGCTTTGAGCTAGATAATATGGATTAAAAGTAAGGTGATGAGAAGCACCAGAGTCAGGGTACCAAGCTGCTTCTGAGAGATTGTCAACAAATTGAGGAGTAGCACCATAATGAGGCATAGCAAAGTTGGCAGTAGGACGCATCACAGGCATAAATGGAGGTGGTCTAGCCATACCAGCAGATAACGCGCCTCTGGAAGCATTAGCCATAGCAGGACTTGGGTGATAACGATACCAGCAAATGCTTGCATCATGACTGCCCCTAGCACAGATTTGGCATTTTTCTTGACTGGAGGAAGATGATGCATCCCGGCCTCGTCCACGTCCTTTGCCACGACCTCTACCACCACGAATCTTCCCTTTGCCAGCATTGTAATGTTCAGTGCCTGTGTGATGTTGATCAACATTACTAGGTGTAGAGTGTAAATCAGCATTGGACACAGTTTGTGCCACATGAGCAGATACTGAAGGTGTGGCTAATTCTTGACGAAATTTGTCAAATTGAGCTTCTTGAAGAAGAAGCAAAGCCTCAACATCTTCGACCGTGGGAGTTTCAAATCTACTATACACCATCATTACAAAGGAATTGAATTCCTCAGGTAAACCTTCAAGAATGGCATCAACTTGATCAGCATCAGAGACACAATCACCTACTGCAACTAAGGAATTCACAATAGTTTTGATGCGGAGCAAGAATTCACTGATAGATCGTGAAGCTTTCTTCGTGTTTTTCAACTCAGATCGCAACTGACGAACACGAGATTTGAGCACGGAATCGAAGTATTTGTGAATTTTAGACCAAACCTGGAACGCGTGTTTGCATTCAAGAACACGAGGAAGCACTTCTTCAGACAGCGTGGAGAGTAACCACGTGAAGAGAGTCTGATCTTTGAACATCCATTGACGGTACGATTCCGAGAGTTTGTTTGCAGTACGATCTTCAATGGAGTCGTATTGTAACGGAATTTGAGGATTGACAACGAATTTGTGGAGATCGTGTGCCGTAATCACACCATTCACCTGCTGACTCCATAGCAAGAAATTCTTCTCATCAAGTTTCAACGTGAGAGAATGCGTGAGGCCAGATCGTGATGAATCCTTAGATGTAATCGGCAACGGAATAGCAGAAGAAGCAATTGGACCATTGCTTTGAGGTGCTATGGGAGAAGATTCTCCATCGATCGCCATGGATGAAGCTTGTGAAAGCTTGAAGAAGCTTTGAGAATGGCGGAAGCAGTTAGAGAAAACGGTTACGGAACGGTTAGGGCGGTTATGAACCTGAAGGCTCTGATACCATATTAGAAAACTAGAGGATGAGAAAGTGTTTCTTTCATTTTCATTTCGATTACACAAGCTTAATGATTACACAGTAGCTTTTGACTATTTATAGATCTTACACAGTTATAGATCTTACACAGTCCTCACTAACTCACATGAGTTAACTTAACTCTCATGAGTTATTATATATTGTGCCAGCTCATCACTCACTCATCTTATATTCACATTATACATTTCACTTGATAGTTGCTATCTCCAATATGTGAACACATTATGGACCCTACACAGATACCTTCTTATCCCTTCCCCTGTAGCTCCTTTGCTCCATACATTCATTGCTATTTACTATTCGTACCAAACACATTATTCACCTTACACTTTTCCATATCTTCAATCTACTGTTGTGAAGTGTTCTTTCTCAATTATCATCCGAACTATGGCTGAGCAAATTCCATATGGTGTTGCTTCAAACCTCATTGACAGGTGATGATGAACAACTTATCAATCCTTTATTTATATTTTAAATTACACACCTAGTCTTGCTAGTATACTTAAAATTTTATTATTTTCACAGGTTGGCTTCTGCAGCTTTTCGTGAATTCGGACGGATTTATGGTGTTATGGATGAACTAGAAAAGCTTAAGAGTACAGTTGAATCCATCAGAGCTGTTCTTCTTGATGCCGAGGAGAAACAACAAAAAAGTCATGCCGTTCAAATCTGGATAAGAAGACTCAAAGATGATGTGCTTTTTCTTGCTGATGATTTGCTTGATGAATTTTTTATTGAAGATATGAGACACAAAATAGATGAACCTGCTAAGAACAAAGTGACTCAGGTACTTCATTCCTTTTCTCCAAAAAGAATTGCTTTTCGCCGAAAAATGGCTCATGAGATTGAAAAATTACAAAAAAAGCTTAATGATGTAGTGAAAGATATGTCTGGGTTGAATTTAAACTCAAATGTTGTGGTGTTTGAACAAATTAGCAAAATGAGGAGGGAAACTTGTTCTTATGTGTTAGAATCAGATATCATTGGAAGAGAAGATGATAAAAAAGAGGTTATAAGATTGTTGAAGCAATCACATGGAAATCAGAATGTTTCTGTGGTCGCTATTGTCGGGATTGGTGGTTTGGGAAAGACAGCTCTTGCTCAATTGGTATACAATGATTCTGAAGTAACAGAGTGTTTTGAAAAGCGAATGTGGGTATGTGTCTCTGATAACTTTGATGTCAAAATTATTGTTAAGAAAATGTTGGAGTTATTAACCAATAGCAAGATTGATGATAAGTTATCATTAGAAAACCTACAAAATATGCTTCGTGAAAATTTAGCTGGTAAGAGATATTTGTTAGTCCTAGATGACATTTGGAATGAGAGTTATGAAAAATGGGCTCAATTGAGGACTTATTTGATGTGTGGTGCTCAAAACAGTAAGGTTGTAGCGACAACTCGTAATAAACTTGTGGCACAAACAATGGGTGTAAGTGATCCCTACACTTTGAATGGTTTGACTTCAGAAGAATCTTGGCGTTTGTTGAAGAACATCATTACATATGGAGACGAGTCCAAAAGTGTGAACCGAACTCTTGAATTAATTGGCAAGAAGATAGCAGAAAAGTGCATTGGAGTTCCACTAGCGATCAGAACACTCGGAGGTCTATTACAGAGTAAAAGTGAAGAAAGGGAATGGGTTGATGTTTTACAAGGTGAGTTTTGGAAATTATGTGAAGATGAAGAAAGCATCATGCCAGTGTTAAAATTGAGTTACCAAAACTTGTCGCCTCAACTGCGACAATGTTTTTCTTATTGCGCTTTATATCCTAAGGATTGGAAGATACAGAAGGATGAATTGATTCAATTGTGGATGGCACAAGGTTATGTTGAATGCTCAATTGCTGGTAACCAATTCGTGAACATTTTGTTGATGAAGTCATTTTTTCAAGATGCTGAATCTATTGGAGCTGGTGAAATAAGTCGTTTCAAAATGCATGATTTAATACATGATCTAGCGATGCAAGTAGCCGGAAATGATTGTTGTTACTTGGATAGTGGGACAAAAAGACTTGTAGGAAGTCCCGTGCATGTAATGTTGGAAAGTGAGGCTATTGGTTTGCTAGAGTCAGTGGATACAAGCAAGATGCGAACTTTGATTTTGTTGTCTAGTCATTCAAATAGTTTGGATGAGATTTCAAAATTCAAATACTTACGTGTCTTGAAGCTTCAAAATTGTTCTTTGAGTATTTCATTTGTAAACTTTAAGCATTTAAGATATCTTAACTTAAGTTATTGTGATGGATTGGGAAAAAGTCTCTCCAAAGACATAAGCAATCTTGTTTGTTTGCAAAAACTAGAATTGGAGGTGCTTAAAGAAGTGGAAATTTCTACAAAAGATTTGTCAAAGTTGATCAATTTGAAGGATCTCGAAATTCGTATTCGTTATATAAAAGTCTCTGAAGAGAAGAAGACAAGATTTGGATTTAGAAAATTGGGCATGTGCAAGCCATACAAGGGTGTAATATTTTCAAATTGGATTTCTCCACTTAAAAATATTGTTAAAATCATTCTCTTTGATTGTAAAGGTTTGAAGTATCTCCCACCATTGGAACGTCTTCCTTTCCTTAAGGATATTAGTTTAGGTTTCCTTGATGAATTAGAGTACATATATTACGAAGAACCTCTTTTGCCTGAAATATTCTTTCCATCTTTAGAAAAAATCAGTTTATGTAAATGCACAAAGTTAAGGGGATGGTGCAGGATGTGCGATGATGTAAATGATGATGATGATGATGATGACTGTTCACAGTCGCATAAGCTCTCTGTCCCTCCATTTCCTTCAACTCTTAGTTGTTTAACAATAATAGCATGTTCAAGGTTGACTCGCATGCCTTCTTTTCCACACCTTGGCGATAGTTTGGTTTTCAGTGAATCCAATATGAAGACATTGGAAGAAACATTAAACATGACAAGTTCAATATGTTCAGTTGATCATTTTCCTCCTCTTTCCCAGCTAAAAAGTTTGAGGCTTGGCGAATTCCCAATAAATTGGTTGCAAAATCTAACTTCTCTCGAGAGTTTATCTTTATGGAGTCTTCCAAATCAAATATTTCAAGAAATTGAAATTTGGTTTAAGGAAGATTTCAACTATCTTCCTTCCCTCAGAAATATTTATATTGAACATTGTCAAGATCTAAAGACATTGCCGGGTTGGATTTTAAACCTCTCCTCGCTTCAGCATATCACCATTAGATATTGCAAAAGTATGGCTTCTCTGCCCGAAAGAATGCCTCACCTTGCCAAATTACAGACCCTACAAATAATTGGTTGCCCACTTTTACATGAAGAATGTGAGACAGAAACAAGTGCAACATGGCCTAAAATTGCTCACATCCCAAACATAATCTTAGAGAAATAATTAAGGTACTGACACATCTTCTTAAAATCATCGACAATTTTGTTTGGTTTCTTTTGTTTTTTTTTCGTGAAAGAAATTTATTTGGTTTCTGTTGTTTGATTTAATTTCTAGATAAACAAAAGTAATTAAATGTAGTAGTACATTTTTTGTAAATTGCTTTGTTAGAAATGTATATGTACCATTGTCCTAATAGATTGATTTTCAGGAAACTATTGCACTAATGGAAGTGATGAATCGTGTGATGAAGTCATGGAAGAATAAGGGTGTCAGTGCTGTTGTTATTTCTGGTGTTATGTAATGGAATGGTATTTTATTCAAACTCTATTGTTGTAACTTGTAATCATAAGTAAGAAGTTGTTGTACATTGTTATGTAAGGCTTTACATTTTTAATGGTTTGTGTGTGATGATGCACTTTGATTTCATTGCATACCAAAATAAGCAAAGCAAACCAAATCTTAAAATTTCTTGTTTTAACAACTTTAACTCAGATCATAAAGCAGTTTATAGGCAAATGAAATTCTGCATATTCTCTTCTTGAACATCACCAATTCATGTAGAAAACGAGAAAGAGATGAGGAAGAGCACCTGCTGTGGCGTCGTCCACAGTCGTATTTTCTGTCGCCCGCGTCCAGCAGTCCAAGCTTGTGTCGCCGTCGTGGACGTGGATAGTCTTGTTCCAGACTTCAAAATTTTAGACACGAGTTAAACTTTTTTCTTCTTTAATTTTCAATTAATTTTTCTAGAATCCCTGTAAAATTTCTCAATGTGAACATTTGTTGTTTGGGATGAACTAATAGTTACTGAGCTACATTCAATGAGATATATATGGATCGTTCATTGTCAGATTTGTTTTTATATATATTAACAAAAATATATGGTCAAAAAAAAAATATGAATAGCCTATTCGAATCGGATTTAGGGGCATTATTAGAAACACATTCAGTTATTACCTTACATATTTTCAAAGTTCATTCAAGAGTCATCTGACATTTTGCTCGCGGAACCGATTGTTATCTACAGAGCCTGTTGATGGCCAAAGACATGAATCTTGCTAAACTTGTTTGCTAGCTATATTCTAACTCTTTAACTGTGTCAACCTCACTAAAGATCCATATGTTTAGTATCATATTCATGCTGTATTGATCCATGATATAAAGAAGTTGTTCTCTCAAATCATTTTTCTCTCTACTACACACTTAGAGAAGGGAACTAATATGCGAAAAATTCTCTTTAACCCCCCCACCCTTCTTTTTAACCCCCCTAAAACTCCGAAATAACCCTGAAAAAGTGGGAAAAAAAAATTCGTGATATAGGTCCCGAACCTAGGTTCGGGACGCACGTCACGAAGTGGTGATAAAATTCTGAAAAAAACACCCCCAGACCACTTCGGGACAACGGTACCGAACTCCAATTCGGTAAATGGATCACGAATTTGGGCCAAAACCCCCCCGTAGTATCGATACTGGTTATATATACTTCGTGTTCTGCGTCACGAAATTGATGAAAATCAGAATGCTAACAATGCTGGCTACCCAGTATCGATGCTATATACACCTGACTGTTAAAAAGTGAAACAGAATGTCAACCTGTATCGATGCTATACAATCAGCATCGATGCTTAAAATTATATTATGGACCCTGATGTAATCAGCATCGATACTGCATAGCCAGTATCGATACCAGTTAACATCCTGTTTCAATTTTCAAGAGTCAGTCGTTGATAGTATCGATGCTGACTATGTCAGTATCGATACCGGTTAACTTACTGATGCTTGCCACCATTCCTGATGTAGCCAGCATCGATACAAAAACCAGTTCATAAACCAGTTCATAAACATCATTTTATAGATTCAAAAACCACAAAACCTGTTACTAAAGTGTACGATATAATCAATAACATAAATTAAGTCAATTAAGGACATAAGCTGTTGTCAAAATCACTTATAAGCTGTTATCAAAAGCACTTATCAAAAAAAGCTGCTACATTCATAAGCTGTTATCAAAAAGCACTTGTAAAAAGGCCAATCAAGTGTTAAGTACATATGTTAACCATCATCAAAATAACTTATAACATGCGAAATTGATTTAGTTCACCCATAAGCATAACCTGTTATCAAAAGTACTTATGACATGTGAACTAAATCCATTACATCCATATAAGCTGTGAACAAAATAACTTATAACATCTGAAAATAAGCATGGAAATCATCTATTATCTATCGCTAAAACTAGTTACAAGTCTCTCATGATATAGTGAAGGGCTTATCCTTTTCATATCCAGTTCCAAATCTAGAGGTTAATGGTCTTTCAATGTCCAGTAGTCTTTGAAACTCAGCTTGCCTATCGAGGAACTTATACACCCACTCCGCAGCTTCTTCGGTCCGATTAGTATGCCATTGAAGAGCAGTCTTTGGTATAGGACAGTCGGGCTTCAACTTAACATTAAGAAAATGAATATTATCCACAAATAGAAGGCACGTAACTTGCAAAGAAGCGTCAGAGGTTGGTTTGCCTCGGAGTGGGAAAAATGTTTCACAAACACCATATTTAGGCTCAGTCAACAAAACTACAGGTCTTTTGTAGTAACTGGCGACTATATGGCCCATATCAGGGAAGCTCATCCAAAAATTTTCAGGCGCACACCCACGTTTTGGAATGACGTCAGGTGGTTGTACAGCTGCCAAAATTTCGTCATATCGTTTCTTACCACTGAATAATTTGACATATGCAGCTCGGTGTTGATTTAGCTCCCTTATCATGTCATACTCTATTAGAGGAAACTCGTCTTCACATTTACCCCTCTCCACAGCAATCGCACGATATCCACAGTATCCGTCACCTCTGACGTCAATTATCTCATCTATCCACTCGTGCATAAAAAGCGGTATGCATTCAATTCGAGGAACCTTACGAACACGGGATTGTTTCGCCTGTCTTCTCCGAGGAGGCTTCGATGTGGAAGCTTGACTTTCCGGAATAGGCTTCGATTGTGATGTTTGGCTATCCGGAAATAGCTTATCCACATGTTCCCAGTAGGAAGGCTCGCGAGTTGTTGAATTAGCCTTTTTCTTGCCAGCACTTGAATTTGGCTTTCTACCTTTTGACTTAACCTCAGCAACTGCTGGAATTGTCACGGGCGTAGTCGCTGGCCATGCAAAAAGACGAAGGCCTTTTCTAATTTCTGCCCTCATGCTCGGGTCAGCTGTCCTTAACCGCTCCTACAAAATTGTAAATACAATTAAATACGAACGTTTAAAAATATTAAACATTAATACAGTTGACATTGTAAAATTACACTAACCTGGATAGCTTTCCACTCTTCCACGCACATCCAATCATCATCTACTTCACCGACTTCCCCCTCAAAAGTAAACACCAACTTCTTCCAGTGATCATGCACGTCATCCAGTGTAATAGGTACGTTGTCATTGACCTTTCCCGCAATGACGCAACCACAAGGCAAGCCGTGAGTTGATCTCAGCACACAGCCACAGTTTGAACTATCGGTACCATCCTCTTCAACCTTCTGAGATTCCTTAAAAATGAATTTCAATGCCTTTCTCGAAATCTTAAACACCAAGTGCTCGTACAAGCTCTTATTACTTCCTCCATGCCTGTGTTCTGCAACAGATAAGCTCTTACCAAAACTAGCTTGTATCTCAGTAAATTGGAAAGCCAACATTTTTTCACAGCATTCCCATAACTTGACAAAATCGATCTTGCTGTTTGGTATCCACCCCTTCAATTTACCGTGTGCCGATTCAACTCTATTTGAACTAGTATTACCCAAGTGCATAACACGGTTAGTCCACGCGTACACTAGCTTGTCTTTAACAACATTAAAAACAGTGGTTGTAACATATGTCCAAAATACGGGCCACTTCGCACATAATTGTCTGAAGTCCTCAAGAGCTTCAATGTAATCCTGTTCAGTAGGTGAGACAACAACAGCATCGTAAGCCCTCATAATACTTTTCCACACATCCGGCTTCTTCACCTTCTTGCTTTCCCGTACTGTGCAAAATTCCTTCATCTTAGCTTTTACATTCTTTCTTACATGTACCTCGCAAACCAAGTGCTTTGATTTTGGAAATACTACGGGAATAGCACCCACCAGAGCCTTGTCCCTATCTGTCACAATAACACTAGGTGCAATGTCTTTTTTGTTCAAAAGATCAAGACAAGCTTGAAGTGCCCATTTGTAATTATCCTCCTTTTCTCTATCGAGCACAGCAAAACAAACATTAAAGGTCTTCATAGTCGAGGTCACACCGACTACCTCAAACAATGGCTTTTTGTACCGGTTTGTCTTGTATGTGCAATCCATCACCAAGACAGTTGGAAATGAGTTGAACAATTGTACAGACTTAGGATGTGCAAAGAATATATCCTGAATATCTGTCGACTCACCAACCGTCCTATATTTGTAAACATATTTTTTACCCTCCATACATCTAATCAAATGTTGCATCTCTGTCAAAGAACCCCTATCAGCAACCTTCGATCTATGACGCGCATTGTATACTTGTTTTATCTCCGTTGCATTTTGAGGATCTCTTTCTTTCAATGTGGATATAATCTTTCTTGGGGCGATCAAATTTCTTGTCAGTTCATCAACTAACTCTTTCTCAGCCGGTTTCAAGCGCCCCGCAAGCAAATGTCCTTCTAAAGCTCTATCCAACACATGGTTGTGTTGCCCTCTAACAACCGATAGACTCCATTCATTTCTTAGAGTGTTATAATATCCACGGAGCCTAAAGGGACAATCACATTTCCTAGTTCCAAGCCCTTCCGCTTTGGTCTTCTTCTTTGTTGGTTTATACACCCCTCCACGTTCGCAACCCAACACAAAGAATTTCTTTCTTCGGTCTGCACCATAATCCGACTTCACTATTGCAACCGAAAACTTCAACTTGGCAGCTTCGCCCCTAACCCATGCAATTAGCTCATCTCTATCCGCATATTTTTTCGCCATCTGGAAATTATCACTTGTATCAATATAGATTTCCTCAACATGCGGACGGTTAGAGCTTGAATCACCAATCAAGACAATCTCATTCATCTCTTTTGGTTCTTCCGGTGCATCACCAATCACAACAACCTCATTCGTCTCCTTTGGTTCTTCCGGTGCTTTACCTTCGTCAACCATAACTGCAAACAAATACAACAACAGCAAAAATTAAATAAAAAACACCAGTTACATATTCAGCATCGATACTAACCATGACAGTATCGATATTCATCATAGCAGACCATCATAAAATACATGACAGATAAATCATTCTGCATCGATACTGCAGTGATCAGTATCGATGCTGGCAATCTTGAGATTTATAAAAACACTCAGACAGATATCCAGTATCGATACTAAACAATATAGCATGATACTTCAATGACCCTAAATCCAAAAAAAAAACAGTAGTTAACCCAGCAACGATGCTACAATCCCCAGCATCGATACGGTAATAACTGGGGTTCATATATGGGCTCAATATCGCCAGTATCGATGCTATAATCGCCAGCATCGATACTGGATATGACAGGCCATCAGGAATCCAGCTAATGACAATGCGCATCGATACTAGCGATTATAGCATCGATACTGGCGATATTGAGTCCATTAATTTAAAACAGGACGTTCGCCAGTATCGATGCTATAATCGCCAGCATCGATACTGGATAAGACAGACCATCAGGGCTACAGCTAAAATCAATGAGCATCGATGCTGACGATTATAGCATCGATACTGGCGATATTCAGTCCAATTATTAAAAGCAGAATGTTTACCAATATCGATGCTATAAACGCCAGCATCGATGCTCTATTTAAAATACTACAAGGGATCCAGTCTTGTTTCATATGAGTATCGATACTACCTCTATTAGCATCGATGCTGGCGATTTTTTCAACTGACAATATATTATAAAAGTGCTGAGCATCGATGCTAATTGTTGCAGTATCGATACTAATATGCCAAAATTCGTGGCGTAGGCCACGAAACACACCAGTCACAGCTACCACAACACAACATCAACAACATACAACAACATGAACAAAAAAGATATGGTTTCAAGTGCACATTACCTTATGTATAAGCTTTAAATAGTATGCAACAAGCTAACCACAACACCAATACTGATTTGTGACGATCAAAGTATGAAAATCAAGCACAAAATAGAGGAGAAAATATGATTGAGTAAGTATGAAGTTTGCAAAAAGTGAGCTGGGGTTTTAGGCTTATATAATGCTAAACAATTTCGGACAAGGATCACGAACCAAGGTTCGGTTTGTATCTCACGAATTTAAGGTGGGGGTGCTGCGTTTTTTGAGCAAATTCGTGACTTGTATACCGAACCTCAGTTCGGGAAGCAAGTCACGAACTGAATATATGGTGGGGGTGAAAGTGATTAATTTCGGGACGTAACTCCCGAACTTAGGTTCGGTATGTGCGTCCCGAATTGGCATTTATGAGGGTAAAAGAGGTAGATAGGGGGGTGAAAGAGAAATGAAGGGGGGGCAGAAGAGAAATTTTCCTAATATGCGGATTTTTCTCTCTACCCTTTAAAAAATATTCATCAAGACAAATTGTACGACATATTTCCAATGTACTAAAAAAAATTGAACGACATCTTATATATTTATAATTTTATTTTATAAAATGCTAATATTTGTTTTAATATATTAACAAAAATATATGGTCAAAATAACTTATATATGAATAGCCTATTCGAACTAGATTTGGTGGCATTAGACCATGTGCATTGGTCTGTTTATTGTATGTTGAATCACTATTGGGTCAGAAAAAAGCAGGAGAGAGAAGCAAAAAAATGGGTTCAGTGTTGATCAGAACAAACAATTGTGAATCTGACATAAAGGACACGCGGCAGCATTCCTTTGGCTGATCCTGGGCGCGTGTAGCACACGCGGGGACAGCGTGCGTCGCCCAGCAGGGGACGCGGAGAGAGAAAATTCGTGGGACAAGTGGCAGTTCCTGATTGGCTTGCGCGATTTTCATTGTATATTTATCTTTTAACTCAATTATTTCATTGCAAATTAATTTTTTATTTTTTTATTTTTTCACCAAAATTCATAATTTTTTTTTCCTCTATAAATAGAGACTTGGTTCATTTGATTTGGACACAGAAAAAAAAATCGAATTTTTCACTACCTTAATCATATTATTAGTGTTTATTAGTGTTAATTATGAAGTTTAAATATTTCTTTTTAGTAAAATGAATCCCAATAATCATTTAAATAAATTTTTTTATGTGTTTATTATTTTAATTTAATTTTAATTGATAATTATAATTTTATTTAATTATAAAAACAAAAATTTAAATTTAAAAAAGAATATGAAATAAAAAGTAATGGGATAGAGAAAGTGGTGGGGTAGAGAAAATGGTGGGGTAGGGTGTTTAATAAAAAAACTATTGAAGAGAGGGTTTTGTGAATGTGTGTTGAATGATGATGTGGAGTGTAAAAAGTGGAAAAGTGGATGTTGAATATGACACACCAATGTACATGGTCTTATTAGAAACACAAACACCTTCAGAGTTCAGAGTTGGAGTTAAAGTTAGTCTCTAAGAGAAAGAGAAGAACACTCATTTATTGCTCATTGAGACTCCTTGAGGTTTTAGTAAGGCTGCAATCAATGTATGATGTTCAAGTTCAGTTAGAATTGTTCCGTTGGTTATTTCAAAAGGCATTATTAGGAAAAAAATTGACTCGTCATATTCGTTAGTTGATAACAATCATTATCATATATTTCCACTACTATATTATTAATATTTTGATTATTTTATATGTTAAAGTGTTTATTAAGACGGGGAATTGAACACACCCTTTGAACACTTTTCTTGTCGTCATCGATGTTAATATAGTTTCTATATGGAGTTTGACGATGATTTATATTGAGCAAAGATTTTAAAATGAGATTTGGTTGCATATACTATGACGTTCGTTAATTAGTTTTGAGATGTTGAAAAATATATATGGTTTATTTTGAGATATATTTTTCAAAGAATTTGATATTAATTTAATAATTTCTATTCGGTTTTTATGGATTCGGATTTACTTATGATTATAAGTATTAGATTTTCAATTGAGTTTTTGATGGTACATGTTTTAATATAAATTTTGGTATATCGTGAAATATGATTTTGGATACGTATTTTAAGAATATTGTTTTAAAATCAGAGTTAAACTAATGACGACCTTAGGCGCACTTAGTTATGTGATTTCGGTTAGGGAGAGTTACTTTGTTAGATGAAGCCACCCCTATGAAAAGGCCTCTATTAGGAGGAGAGGGCAAAGTTTTTTATTTTATTTTAGTTAATAGAAAAGAACTATCCGTTAGATGGAGCTAACGCTAAAAGATTCCACTTTTAGGAGAAAAGAGTTATTTATTAATGAAATGGAGCTGGCTCTTGGTTTTGTCATTGAAATTCATTTCCACTAAGCTAGGTTTCTATATTGTCTTAAAATTGATTATTTCATTCTTGAGTGGTTGAATTAATTTTCACCTCTTTATGACGTTGGAGTTTTGAATAGTCTTGTTTTATTGATAAATTTATACAAACTTAGTGAGTTTTTATGTGCTTACTTGATTATGGATTAGTTATATTTTCACAGTTGCTACCTTAGCTTTCTAAATTTTTAACATGATCATCATTTTCTAAATTGAAATTAGATTTGAGAAAAATAATTATTCGTATTCTTGTGTATTTCTCTTATAGTTGGCGGTGGTACGTACGTTGTCTCTCACCAAGTTTTGTGACTAACCCCTTCATCTTATATATTTTTCTAGGTTCACAGTCAGCTGAGTATTTCTAGCCGATATAAAGATTTAGCAGAGTCACTTTTTTAATAGGCCTCCTCAACGTGAGACTATTTTGTATATGCACACTTTGAATTGATTGTTGTATCTACATTTATTTTGAGTCTAGAAAATATTTTTAATTTGGAACGTATAAATTTAAATATGTATTTCTTGAAATTTTCGCTGATTATACAAGTTTATAAACCGGATATATCTTGATTTTGGAAACATTACAAATACAAAGATTATTCTCTCAAAATTTTAGTGAATATATTTTTTTGGTCATTAAACTTGTCGGACTACTATTAGTTTGTGCATCTATCACGATGTGAGTTTCTGTCGTAATATTAAGCTAAGACATTAGTCTAATTAAATGTATGAGGTAAATCTTTAGCACCAAGTAGTGAAAAAGAAGGGATTGGAAAGTCCCAATCACTTTTTAATCATCGTTAACTTTGAATTACTTTACTTTTCAATTTTGAAAAACCAAAAGTTTTTTTTTTTTTGTCGAGATCAGTTTATCCATTGTCAGATGCAATAACTATTTCACTCATTAGATTAAAGACACTTCATAGGATGAGATAACTGATCCAGAGATCTAAAATTGTATAATAGTCATATAAAGATATACACATAATTTTTTAGATAGATATCGAACTATCGACCTTTAATTTTTTGACTAAAATATGTATAATAGTCATATACACATAATTTTTTATATAGATATCGAACTGCAGTTCGGGTTTCATGGTCCGAAGTTAATCAACGGGGCAGGGGGAGGAGGGGAAGATATGATCTAGTTCGGTGCATGAAACTCAAACTGCAGTTCAGTTTCTACATCCTGATCTTAGCTACTATTTATTATATGTTGTGAAGGGTAAATAGGGTTGGTTAAGAGGGAAAAGAGAAGCATGGGAGGGAGAAATTTTCCTAATCTCATTTCATTACCAAAATGAAATGATAGAGTACATATCGATATTTCCAAGGTCCATAAAATTAAAAAAGAAAAATAAATACAAAATCAAATTATTGGGTTTCGACACAATATATAAAAGTCCATGTACTTTGAATGTCAATATAGTTCTGCTTCAAGGAAACCTGTTTCTGCTTTTACATATGTATTTAACGCATTTCCACGTTCTTGTAGGAGTACTAATTGGACAATCTTTATCATTTCTACACCTTATTTTAGCTGTCATAAAAAACATACAAAAATATAATGTTACAAAAGGAGATAAAAAGTTGCGTACAACCTACAAACTATATATAAAATGAAATTTTTAAAGAATTAAAAACATATTACCGTCAATATTCCTTACTATAAGAAAGAAGGAAAGAAATAGAAATAAAACATACACAAAGTCAAGTGTTTTAACCATTTTCTTCCTTCTCTTTAAATGTAAAGATAAAATTTGATTTGATTAGTGTATAAAATATATATTGTGCAAATTGTTTTCCCTTATTTTTAACATGTAAGGAGATGTAAAAACTCTAACAAAATTTAGAACTATATTATTATTATTATTATTATTATTATTATTATTATTATTATTATTATTATTATTATGTGTCTTTTACATATATCAATGTGTTGTATTTATCTATTAGAATTGTTATTAAAGGGTAACTTAAATAAATTGGTAAAGATTAAAAATAATTTTTTTAAACTTTTAACCCTTTGATGAGAGAAAGGATAACTTAAAAGAGTAATTCTCAATCGACGTGACTACATAGTGATGGACAAGTCAAAATATTGTCATGTTATATATATATATATATATATATATATATATATATATATATATATATATATATATATTTTTTGAGATTATTAACTTCGACTTGTGGGTCAAAGTTAAGTAATGTTGATTTTAGGTAAAATATGCGGGGGGCGCATAAGACGCTAGCTGAGGGGTGGTCAAACTAGTCATGTCATCTAACTTAATAATTTTGATATTTTCTGCTAGTTGAAATATGATTTCTAGAGAAAAAAATTGGTTTTAGGCAATGCGTATAAAATTTTGTAGTTGCATACTTTCAAATTTCAATTCATCAACATTTTCATTTACATATATGGTATTTTTTCTTAAAGTAATTTACATATATGGTTTGATAAATTTTATTTTATCATGAAATTTTATAAACACAATATCCAAACTCTCATTTCATTGGTTTGATAAATCTTATCAAGTTCAGTCCATCCTTTTTAGAGTGTTTTATCCACTTAACCAAGCAAGGTTTCAATTATAATCAACCTGATTAAAATTATCTACATGTAACCATATCGAGGATTTTCTTGCTTTCAACATAAAGGTTTTCTGCCTTGAAATGAACACTTTCAGTTATTGCACCACACAAAGCAGGTTTCTTGCTTAATAAACTAGAGACGCCCACAATCTTCTAGTCTTAAAACAAGACTTTCACCAAATAACACAACATCGGAATTTGCTGCCTTTAACAAACTAAGGGATTTTGCCTCCGGAAGGACTACATTTATTGAAAACAAGTCTACTACTACTATAATAACTAGCAAAAGACCCCTACAGGTGCAATATGCACGAATTTGTTACAAATTTAATAAATTTATATATGTAAAAATATATTTTTTGTTGATTTGTAATTGATATATAAAATTTTAAACATTTATTAGTATTTTTAAGGGCTCGTAAATATCTTCAAAATAATAATAATGATATAGCATTTTTATAAAATATTTATTTATTTTATATGCAAAATTTGTTCAATATTTCGCTTTCTTTTTTTGGTAAATATATAATTTTCGTTCATATTTCTACCGCACTTGTTGTAGATATTAAAATACTAACATTAATTTAGTATTTCGTTATAATATATTTAAAAACTCATTAAATATTGACATTGCTCCCGTTACAGATTTTAAGTGCACCCATTACAAATATTTTTGTGACATTTGCTGAACTTATGAAATATCAGTTATATATTATAGTTGATTAAATATAACATGTAAAAGTATAAAAAAGAAAATCTTAGACAAATAACACATTTGAGCCAAAGTATTGTTTGAGTAATGTTACACCTGTTAATAACGCTTGAAGGAATAGAAATTCTAGAAAATCGATTGTTGGATTAAAACTTTATATCGTATAGTCATCTATATTAAATTTTACAAAAAAATTAAAAAAAATTGTTTTATTATTGAGATCGATCAAAATTAACGGTTTATGCGTTTTTATTGAATATCTTTAATCTTGATTTGTCTCAATAACATATCAAATGATTTTTAATTTTTGTAAAATTTAACATATAGATGATCTATACATTATAATTTTTTTAATTCAACGGTGAATTTTATAAAATTTACATTCATTAAAGGGTTATTAACCGGTGTAATATTACTCAAATGCTACATTACACGAGTTTGAAATTGTTGTTGCAACAATTCCGAACTTGTATGAAAGTGCTTGAGCAAAATAATTCGGACATTGCCAATATATGCTTGTAGAAACGGTGAAAGGTGTCGCATGAGCTTAGCTCAATTGGTTGGACATATTGCATGAAAGTGTCGGGATTCTGGTTCAAACCCAAATACATCCACTTATTTTCTCGTTAAAAGATGAATTTCTATCCACTAGGCTACCTGACAAAAAAAATAAAAAAGCGGTGAAAGGTAACTATAAATTGGTAGTGAGTGACCACAACTTCATAATTGATGCGCTTCCGCAATAAACAATCAATAATCTTCACAAAGCGGCAAAATTGACGGTGGATGGTGGATTTGAGAAAGAGTGCTTTGAGGTTTACAATAGCTACCGTAAGGAGTGCTTAATGGTTTGAAGACTTGTTAATAAATAAATTACTTTTTTTTTTTTTGAAACCAATAAATAAATAAATTACTATTAAGATCGGGAAAGATGGGATTTCAAGAATACGTGATTAGAAGATGGATGAAAACTTCGGACGTTAATTAGAGTACCTTTTTTTTTTTTGAACGGTAAAATATATTTGTTAAAAGACCGAGTCTTTGTCCAAGACGAACAAAATTCGACGGTAAAAAAGAATTACAAAACAAAGGTGTCGTATATAAGTGGAACTCTAATAAAAATATCAAACCCTACACTACTTAAAAGAGGTCTACTTCTAATCACATACTCAGAAAGACACTCAACTTCCAGACCACCAGAGAGCTCTCAGTCCCATACAAAAAGATGGCACCAGACACGAACTCCAATCTCGAATAAAAAATGATTGACCCATCAAAATTTAAAGAACAGCTCCTTGAGTCGAAAGTTGAAGGAGTAACGGTAGAATGATAATCTAGGCAGGTAAGTCTCAGCTTGCAGATCTCCTTCAAACAGTCAACATCGACACGGTAGAGGTTTCCAGATACAAGAAACCTGCAAATCTCAACAGATTTGGAAACCATCAAATATTCAAAAAGAGTCCTGCAAATCTCAAATAGATTTGAAAATGCGGTCAGAGAATCAAGTATCAAGAGACCTAAACACGCACACATTATCAACCACGGCAGCACTAGAACCAACACACCACGCTAAAACCACCGCACCATGCAGAGTCACCGGTCTGTGGAGACAAGGTAGTCGATTCCTAAAACCATTGATAAGAGCTTTGGAATCTCATACTTTTAAAGTCTTATAAGTCTCAAACTCAAATCTCATACTTCCAAATTGGAACTCAAGTCCCAAACTAAAACAACCCCTCACACCCACAAACAAAACCAACACACCATCGGAGAGCAAAACACGAGACATAAACCCAAAATCACAACCACAACTTCGTGAACAAAAGAGCACATTTTCTCACAAACACCCCATAATTTATGCAAAACTCTATACCTCGTGAACAAAAGAGCATAATATGTTAAACTTCAAGAATGATCAAGTGCCTCAAATCCACCACCACAAGACCACCGACACCACACCACAACCATTAATCATGACACCAACACCAAAACCGCCACCCAAACCACCACCACCCGGAATCGCAACCAACCCGAATCCAAACCACCACCCACCCGGAATCGCAACCAACCCGAACATGAACACCTACAAAACAGCACCAGCTCCAAACCACCCAAACCTCGGAAAAAACGACGTGGTAATGATGACGAAAGGCCAAAAACACCAAGAAACAAAAACCCTAAACAGAACAACCCACACGCCACAGCCACCAAGCCCGCCGCCACCAACACCATCCTAACACTACACCAGAAGCAGAACCGCAACCACACACAATCACTGAAAAAACTCCCAACCACTGCTGCACCCAAGGAACCACTGGAATCCTCCGACCAAAAACCAAAACCCCAACCCCTATCGGACATATTTGGATATGGGGGAAGGGGAGGCGCAAAACTAGGTTACGGGAGAAGGCATAGAAAGTTGTGTGTTCTATACAAAGAATGGTGATTATTTTTAATCGGAGAAAAATTAATACTACCTTCGTTCCTTATTATAAGAGACAAATCACTTTTTAGATTCATTGAATAATTAATATATCTAGTGACTAGATATATTAATTATTCAATGAATCTAAAAAGTGATTTGTCTCTTATAATAAGGAAGGTAGTACATCACAAAAGCATGCCCAAGGCGCAGATCATTTACAAAACTCTATACCCCTTGGGGCACGTTGCTCTTAGAGTACTATTTCCCAGAGTGAGCGCCGACTCTACAATCGCATCTTCTCGGATTCAACGTCTGCATCGGCTGATCTCTATTTCTCAAAGCTTTGTCGTGGAGCGACAGTTGAGCTATCGACTTTTTCTAATTCGTTTGCAAATTATAGCCGTATAAAATCCTTCACTTGTTTGAGACTTTGTGTTATCTAATTCCGGAGTTTGAATCATTGTTTATTGATTCATTGGTGAAGAAGCAATGAAAATCAAGAATAGATTGGGTGAAATAAGTAGAGACATTTTCATGGAATTTGGGAATTTGATATTCCTTACATCCGATTCGGAGTTTGATTGTGGAGATGATGGCGGAGTTCATCCAATGACTAGCACAGCTATTAGTTACATCGTTATGGCTTTCTGGTCAAGACAGAACCTTGATCAAATTTTACGACAATACCCTTTGGTTATTGGTGATGGAGCGGGAACATCTTTATTCTCTTCGCAGATATGGAGTTGATAATGGAGCGATTTGAGAGAAAGTTGGAAGCTAAGTCACAATTTTATGAAGATCTGGCTTTGCGGTATTTTTTCATGATGAATAATCTAAGCCACCTTAAATACGGATTGGAAACCTTTTGGGATGATAGGTTTTATAAGAACATGGGGCAATACTTTGAACTCTATTACAGAAACTCCTGGAGTAAGGTGATAGATTTGTTAAAGATAGAGATGAATGAATCGATGGTGCCTAATTCTGAAACAGATTCGTTGAAAGACAAGCTCAATCTATTCAATCAGAAGTTTAGGGAGATGTGTGGAATTCAATCTACATGGCGTGTTTTTAACGAGGAACTAAGGAAACCAAGAATAATTTCTATAGAAAGCATCCTGTTGCCATCTTATGAAATTTTCATTGGCATGTTTCATGATATTGTTGGTAAAAATGCAGGTAAGTATATCGAGTATGGAATATCAGACATTCGAAATCATCTCAACCTTTCGTTCTTATTACAAGATGTTGATTCTTTCAGTGGCTTAGATGAAAACCAGTTTGCTAGTTTGTACTCGTGAGTCGTGATAGTTACTTCTTCATAAAATGTATAAATATAATTTTTGGAAGTTGCAAGTTATATCACAATTTTCTAGCTGTTAGACTGTGGTTTCCTTCTAACAATATTTTAGCATTATTTACTTATTTAAAATTGATATTCTCATAATCATAAACAAATAAGTATGTGATGATATTTAATTGGATTTACCGATTCCCTAAAACAAATTGTCGAGTCATGTTGCGATATCTTCCATTCCATATATACTTAATATATTTATCAGCATTTTTATCAAGTGAAAGAACTCTGAAACTTCATAATGAATTTTGCATAAGCTGGAAGCAAGAGTTTACCAAGAGAGTTTTCGTCGAACACTTGCTCTAATGTCTGCTTTGACTGGCTTGTGGCACGGAGATAGCTCATTATCTGGACTGTCTTTGTATGATGTCGTCCTTCAGACGGAGCCACTTGCTTATCTGCCTGGGACATGAAAAGGCCAGTAATTGCTTCTCCTAATCTGTTTTGGACTGTAACTGTTTCTTTGTTCACCTACAAATCATGATACAATCGAGAGCATTTTGAAAAACCGCCATATTGAAGGTCAGTGAAATTCAA